>OZ005741.1:71127790-71499571 GCA_963930735.1 Dioctria linearis
AGTGGACATTGAAGAGGAGTCTATTATTTCATACATAATAGATGGAATTCGAGATGACAAAGTTAATAAGATTGTCTTATATGAAGCTACGACAATAATGGAACTAAAAAAACGCTTAAAGATGTACGAAAAATTGAGAGGAAGTCATCAAACTCCCGACACTCAAGAGCGGCAAAGAAATGTGATAAAAAAGGAAAAGGCCAAGACTTGTTCATGGTGTGGTGATGTGAAACATATGTCCTATCCCAGCAAACATTTTCTCGTATTTTCACGGAAGCGAAGAATTCTCGAAATGGTAAAATATTGGTTGGAAGAGAGCGGGGAAAGGAGCTGGAAGAAACTTTCGATCATTTTACGTTTAGATGAACCCTCTCTGCCCGCGCTATTTCGAAAATATTTCGTATCGGAGAATTTTTTCGATTTAATTTCTACGTAATAAGTTGTTCGATTATTTTTCACTTAAATGAAAAATATTCGTAGTTTTTCCCGTTAGCAATTTGGTTAGCTAAGGCGAAGACTGCACATGTGCGTTGTTGCTCAGTTTCAGTTTATCGATCGAGAGTAAACTTGAGTGAGTTTTGTGAATTATAAAATAAAATTATTACGGAAATAGGTAAGCATATAAATTGTTTTCTTATTTGCAAATCCTGTATTTATATGTTCCATTAATTATCTGCTTAATCGAATATGTCCAATATGATAACTAATTTCATTGAAAAATTTAATTGAAAAAATTAGATAGGCAGTCAGCCTTTTTAGTAGACAATTTATTTTAAAAGAAAATCAATTATTAGTTATCAAAATGGAGCATATAATATTTTTTTTACCTTTCTCCTAAAAAAATAAATTTCAGAATTTTTAGTTGATAAGAATATCGCAACTCTAGAATATTGTTTACATTTTGCGAAATGAATCCATCAAAGAAAATTCGTAAGGAGGCAGAAGAAATAGTGAACTCAGTTTTGATAGAAAGTGATTTAATCCCTGAAAGTCCATTTTCCAGTCAACCTACCCACGATTCCTTTGACAGTCCTTTTCATTTATCACTCCCTCAAGATAATACAAATCCGGATGATAATAGTTCAGTGGCGTCAAGTGATAGTAATAGCTTAAACTGCAGTCCATCATGTACCCCTCAAAATTCCGAAGCAAGTCTTGTGCAATCTTCTATTGGTGATTTATCTAGTGAATTAGGAGAGTGGGCTGTTAGACATCATATTGATTATAACGCATTAAGGGACCTACTTCTCATCCTCTCAAGAAACCTTGAAGTGCCAATTCCAAAGGACCCTAGAACCTTAAGGAGAACTCCAAAAGATATTGTTGGAACACCATTATGAAATGGTGAATATTTCCATTACGGATTGATAGATGGCCTCACGGACTTTTTGATCAAAAATCAATATGCAAGCAATATTTTTAATTTAGACTTTAATATAGATGGGTTAACTGTATCTAAAAGCTCGCGCAAACAAGTATGGCCCATACTCTGCAATGTTGTAGGGACTAATTGTGTTATCGAAATCTGGGCTTTCTTTATGAGCGATTTTTAAAAGAAAGCAGTCAGGTAATTCTTTAATAAGATATTTTAGATATGATATAAATTACTTAAAATTTCTTTTAGTTCCTGAAGTTGCAACATCAAACATTAAAAAACTCAAGTCAAATAAAACGGAGGAGAATTTGTCTACCGTCCCAGATGTAAGTAACACAGAGCTGCCACCATCCCCAATAACATATACAAATCTTGACAGCATTCCAACATATTCATTAGAAGAGTGTTCACAAGTGCTTAGTATTATACCTTCACAAGTAGGAAATTCTACTACTGAAATTAGCTCCAGGGCCTTGTCCAACGATAACGTATTAGAAGCAGTATTAAATATGAAAAAAGATATTGTTGCGAGCGTGGCCTTTGGTTCGTTATTTAAAACACAATATTAAATAATTAATATATAAGTTCTTTATTACACTTAAATCATATAAAGTTCACAAACATTTATTTAATCAACTCAACTCTAATTATCGCTAACACTGTACTTTCAATTATCGCAATCTAATTACACACTATCGCTTCTTTATTGCTTTCGCTTCTTAACACTGCAACGTCTAAGACAAGACTCCTTTTCTGGCGATGACAACTGTTATATTTATACCCTAGAAACTCTCCGGATTATTCTGGAGTGTTCTATTCCAAAAGCTTCTTGACTATTCTATTTGTTCTATTCCTGAACTTTCCTGTAGATTTCATAACCGATTCTCCGAACCTGAAGTCATTTACTCTCCGAACCTGAAGTTGTTTATTGCCAGTAGATGTCACCAGTTGTCTCTTTCTATTGCACGTAACACTGCCCCCTTCTTAAACTTGTTCGTCCCGAACAACAGGTGGTCCACGGTCTTGATGCTCGTAGTATTGACACAAGCGGTCCAAATGTACAATTTTGTGCTTGCCTCTTGTACCACGCTGAATCCTGTATACCACGTCATTAATTCTAGTTACTACTGAATATGGTCCTTCTCAGTGTTGTTGCAATTTTGGAGAACGTCCCTTACGTCGTTTCGGGTTGTACAGCCAAACAAGATCAGCTTCGTTAAATCCTGCGGAATTAGCACGTAAGTCATAGCGGGTCTTCATCCGATCAGTATTTGTTGCTAATTTCGTCCTCGTCGCCTCGTGTACATCAGCTAATTGTTGTTTGAGCTCCGATACGTAGTCTTCTGGTAACTTTTGCGCACCTCGGGGGGTACCGAATTTGAGGTCGCTAGGTAATCGCATCTCTCTTCCGAATATGACTTTAGCTGGGGTTTGTCCGGTAGTACTATGAACGGCTGATCTATAAGCCATTAGGAATATAGGAATATGTCGATCCCAATCGCGTTGATGATAGTCAACTACTTTCTTTATATGCTCGATCAATGTTCTGTTGAAGCGCTCTACCATGCCATCAGATTGTGGGTGTAGAGAAGTTGTTCTAGTTTTTCTTATTCCCAACATTTTACACATCTCCTGGAAAGTCCGCGATTCGAAGTTCCGTCCTTGGTCCGAATGAAGTTCGTGAGGCACACCAAACCTACTGACCCAATTCGTTATTATTTGTTCCGCAACTGTGGTTGCCTCTTGATTAGGGATTGCATAAGCTTCAGGCCATTTACTGAAATAGTCAATGGCAACTAATATATAACGGTTACCGCCATCCGTTTCTGGAAAAGGTCCAGCGATGTCTATAGCTATCCTTTCAAAGGGGGCTCCGACATTATACTTATGCATTTCTCCTCTGCTTCTGTGTTGCGGCCCTTTGCAAGCAGCACACACAGTGCATATGCGGCACCACTCCTCCACATCTTCTCGCATATGTAACCAATAAAACTTTTCTCGTATTTTGGAAATGGTTTTGTTCACTCCCAAATGTCCTCCAGAGGTTCCACCGTGCATTTCTTCTAGAACATCTTTGACGTTTGATGCCGGCACGACTATCTGCATTCGGAAAGATTCGCCATTAGGTGCTTCCCACTTGCGTTTTAATATACCACATTCAACATGAAGAGAGTTCCATTGAGCCCAGTAACTTTTCAGCTTCTCACTCCGTTCCGAAATATCCTTCCAGTCTGGTCTTTCCATGTCTTCTTTCCAAGCAAGAATAGGTGAAATGTCCGGATCTTCTCGTTGTGCTGTTCGTAGGTCCTCGTTGTCCCAACCTGTAGATGGCTCCACGGTTACCAACTGTATAGTTGCTGTTGTTTCTTTTTCTTCCATCCGGGCGCAATGTCTGCATTCAAGTTTGCATGGACGTCGTGAAAGGGCGTCTGCATTTCCATGGATACGACCTCTTCGGTGTTGTATTTCAAAATCATAAGCCTGGAGTCGCTCTATCATCTCGCCACTTGTCCCTCAGGATTCTTAAACTGCAGAAGCCATTTAAGCGCTGCATGGTCGGTGCAAAGGATGAATTTCTGTCCGTAGAGATATTTATGAAAATGCTTTGTTGAACTTACAATGGCAAGTAGCTCCTTTCTTGTAGCACAATAATTTTTCTCTGACTTTGAAAGTGCTTTGCTATAGTAAGCTACTGGAACTTCTTGACCATTCTCCTCCTGAGAAAGCACTGCACCAATACCTTCATTGCTGGCATCCGTGTCTAATGTAAATGTTTTTCCCAGCTTTGGATAGTGAAGTACTGGACCCTCACAGAGCTGTTGCTTCAAATTTTCGAAACTTTCGTTGCATTTATCCGACCATATGAACGGCTTTCCCTTTTCGGTAAGTTGATGTAGGCTTCTTGCTATATCTGCAAAACCTTTCACGAATCGCCTGTAGTAGGTAGCTAAACCAAGAAAACTCCGTAATTGATGTTTATCCTTTGGAACTGGCCAATTTTTGACGGCTTCTATCTTCTCTGGATCGGTTCTCACTCCTTGTGATGAAACTATGTGCCCTAAATATTTAACTTCTTTTTTAAATAGAGCACATTTACTCGCACTGAGCTTTAATTTTGCATCTTTGAGTCTTTGAAGTACGTCCCGTAAGTTGTTTTTATGTTCCATGAATGTCCTTCCGATTACTATTATGTCATCCAAATAGACAAGACATGTTTTCCAGGTTAAACCACGTAGAACACATTCCATTAGTCGTTCGAATGTGGCTGGAGCATTACATAACCCAAATGGCATTACTTTGAATTGCCATAAGCCACTGCCAACTGAGAAAGCCGTTTTCTCTCGGTCCTCGGGATGTATTTCCACTTGCCAGTAACCACTCTTCAAATCCAGCGTGGAAAACCATTGCGCTCCGGAAAGGGTATCCAATGTGTCATCAATCCGTGGTAATGGATAGCTATCTTTTCTCGTCACGTTATTTAGTTGGCGGTAGTCTACACAGAATCGGGTGCTGCCATCCTTTTTCCTAACCAGAACAACCGGCGATGTCCAAGGGCTGTTAGATTCCTCTATGATGCCTTGTTTCTTCATGGAGTTCATCATGTCTGCAACTTCTGGTTGTTTGGCTAAAGGCAATCTTCGTGGTGTCTGTCGAATGGGCCTGGAATCTCCTGTATCGATTCGATGCTGGACAAGATTTGTTTTACCATAATCATCATCATTCATTGCAAATAATTCCGAAAATTCATCGATCACCTCTTTGGCATCGTTGTGTTCTTGTTTACTTAAGGCACTGGACGAAAGAAGTTTCTGAACCTGTTGGGTAGTAGCTGGTATAGTTTTTGTCTCCTTGACATTACTACCATTATCTAAATTGACGATTTGGTAAACGGGTTCACAATTTCCAATTATAGCACCTTCTTTTAGTTGTACCTCGTTTTCGGATGTGTTAAGCACTCTGACTGGAATTAATGTTGCACCTTCTGCCTTCACTAAAGTCTTGCCAACGATGATGTTCGATGTAACTTTTGTGGGGTTAGGCTCCACCAGATAGAATCGGCAGGTCCCGATGTCATCAGTAAGCTTTGTCCATATTAGTGTCTCGGAGCATGGCGAAAGAGTAATATTTTCGCAAACCATCGTCCTTACTTTCGCAGGATGATCTGCTTCTTCTCCTAGTTTCATAGGAATTTCTATGTTGCCATATTTGAGAATCCGCTCTCCGACATCCAGATTTATTTTGTATGTGGTCATGAAATCTATTCCAAGAATGCAGTCATCCATTATGTCTGAAACCAGGAAAGTGTGAGGAAATAGTAGTTCGCCTAGTTGAACATCTAAAGTTATTTCTCCAAACACCTGTGCTGCCGCTCCAGTTGCTGTTCTTAGTAGATATTTGGTGGTGTTGTGAAGCCATTTGTTCTTAACAAGATCTGCTCTAATAATTGATCTTGAAGCTCCAGTATCGATAGTAACTGCGCAGTCATTTTTTCCTACACTTCCATATATAACAAGACTGCTATTATTTCTCTGTAACTGACTTACTTGGATTGGATGATGACTTCGGGGCTGTCGATTCCACCAACCAACTTCTGCCCCACGAAGTTGGTTTTTACTAGTTTTCCGACTGCTCAAGAGGAGAGACGATGCGACTAGTCGCTGTTTGATATCTAGTCTCTCCACGAATTGCTTGTTCCCTGGCTCGACATCTTTGGCATTCTTCTTTCCCCTCTTCTTCTGGTGATTCCACTCGTCGACGTTTTCTGCAGTCTCTTTGAAGGTGCCCTGGTCTATTACAATTCCAGCATCGAGGGACACCACGTGAAGGCGGGCTCTGTGATGATTGCACTCTATTACAAGTACATTCTTCCACTGAAATTTCTCTCACTCGTACTGCACTCCGTGAAGCTTGTCTGGCGGATTCGTATGCTAAGGCATAGGCTAGTGCTTCTGCTGTTGATTTCTTTCCTGCTAGCCTCAATGATTGTTGTAAATTTTGATCTGTAATAGCGTTCACAAATGCCTCCGTCGCCACTTCATTGAGAAAATCCGCATTCACGCTGGAGTATGACAGATGCGCTAATCTTTCTACATCTGCCTGCAGTTGTTGTAGTGATTCGCCATGTTTTTGAATCCTGTTGCGCAACTGTAGGCGATATACTTGCTGCATGTGCTCATCTCCGTAACGTAATTATATCGCCTGTACTAATGAAGAGTAATTACGTTGATTTTCAATCGGTACAATTTGTAAGAGTTCTGACGCAGGACCTCGAAGTGCTAACACCAGAGCTATAGCTTTGTCTTCATCATTCCATCCATTTACCTCTGAAGCTGCCTCGAATTGTCTCTTGAAGATATGCCACGAATTTTGTCCATCAAATATGGGAGGTTTCATTCTACCTGCACCGGATATTTCAGTTGCTCCGCTTAGAGGCTGACGATGCTTTATTCTTTCCAGATCTGCTTTAAAGTTATCAAGCTATTCCGTGACATTTTGTTGTACTCCCGACACTTGTTGTCGAACTTCCAACACTTCCTGCTGTATTCCTTCAATTTTCGTATTTTGTTCGTCTAATGAAACTTTCAGAAATTTCTTCTGTACCTCCAAACAAGTTTCTAGACAATTCTGCAAAGAATTCTTTTGTTCCTCAAAAGCATTCTTTTGCTCGTCCAGACGGGTTTCCATAGATTTCTTTTGTTCCTCGAGAGAATTCTTTTGTTCATCGAGAGAATTCTTTTGTTCGTCCATAGATTTCTTCTGTTCATCTAAACGTGATTCTAGAGAATTCTTTTGTTCTTCGAGAGAATTCTTTTGTTCCTCGAGAGAATTCTTTTGTTCCTCGAGGGAATTCTTTTGCTCATCAAAACGGGCTTCCATTTTACTCATTAAAGTACTCAAAAGCTGTTCCATTTTCATCGCAGGCGCTTCTTCAACTTCGATTTCTTCCAAGTTCTCTTCGAAAACAAATGTTTCAGGATTCTTTCCTTCCTCTATCAAAGATTGTCTAAGTCGCTCGACTAGAACTTTCTTTATGCCTGTCGTTTATAATGACCGGTTCCCTAACTCCACTTTCAAATCCTGCGTTCGAAGCTCGTCCACTTTGCGCCCCATTATTTTAGTAATTCACTCACAGTTGAATATAAATTATTTTCCAGAATTTTTAAAATTTAACACAATTCCACAAAATTAATCACACTTTTAATTTTTCAGTCAATTGCCACCACTTTATTTCTCAAATATATTTCACTTCTGACACCAGTTGTTGCGAGCGTGGCCTTTGGTTCGTTATTTAAAACACAATATTAAATAATTAATATATAAGTTCTTTATTACACTTAAATCATATAAAGTTCACAAACATTTATTTAATCAACTCAACTCTAATTATCGCTAACACTGTACTTTCAATTATCGCAATCTAATTACACACTATCTCTTCTTTATTGCTTTCGCTTCTTAACACTGCAACGTCTAAGACAAGACTCCTTTTCTGGCGATGACAACTGTTATATTTATACCCTAGAAACTCTCCGGATTATTCTGGAGTGTTCTATTCCAAAAGCTTCTTGACTATTCTATTTGTTCTATTCCTGAACTTTCCTGTAGATTTCATAACCAATTCTCCGAACCTGAAGTCATTTACTCTCCGAACCTGAAGTTGTTTATTGCCAGTAGATGTCACCAGTTGTCTCTTTCTATTGCACGTAACAATATGAAACAACTTTTCAAGGAGTTGACAGGAAACATCATTTAGTTGAGAAAAGAGGTGCGCTCATTAAAAATAGATCGAAAGGATCTATTTGACAAAGATATACTTTTACCGTTTCCAACACCTGAGAACTTGTTATGGTTTGAGAAAGAAATCCAAAACGACCAATCAAAATTTGAGCAGTTGGTATGCATATCCAATAATGTAAAAGATTTATAAAAATAAATATTTCTTTTATAATTACAGCAAGCCGCATTTGTACAAAGGGGATCTACAGACTCACATAAATTTATTAAAGATTGCCTGAAAATGATTTTTCGCGATGAGATAGCCAAAAAATTTTGCTGGCTTGGAACAAAAAAGAAAAGATCAGCTAGAGAACTTCGTATCATTAAAGCATTGAAAAGTATGAACTCTTTTTAATCAAATGAACCATAACACTAGGTTTGCAATATTATTTCAGATGCATTTCATGAAAAATTTTCCAATAGTCCTGAGGAAGTATTTGATAGGGCTGCGATGCGTCATTTTCATTATGTGAATGATCGATTAAAAAAGAGGGAGAAATATCAGGAAAACTAGAAGAGCTGCACATTTCGATACTAAAAATGTAATGTGAAACTGGACATTCTGAATTTTTGTTACCATAAATATTACTAACTAATATTATTTCTAAATTCAAACAATGAACTCCGAATAGACGACGAAATTTCACCTACTAAAATAATTTTTTGTTTAATTTCGATGTTAGTTGAAGAAGATTTTTCGTTTTGTTTGCCTTTTTGTTTTAATTTTTTATACTTTGTTTTTTTATGTATGTCGGTTGTGATAAATGTGTGAATTTATGTCAACTTTAAATAAAATATAAAATATTAAATCAGCATTTTTTATTATACAGGGTGTCTCATGGAAACTTACCATGAACAGTAATATAGATCTTCAAGAACCTGTGAATACGTTACAAATGTACAAAATTAAAATCAGCCCTATTTTTCGATTCGAATACGACTCGTTTTCTAGAAGAAAAATCGAGTACATAAAGCTAATATATACTATATAAACACAACTAAATCATTCGAAATATTTCCGAAAATATAAGTCGATATCGAATCGCTATTATGATTCGATATAGCGTTCCTTATTTTTCGTTATCGGATCGAAACCAATCCGTATTCGACTTCGATATCGAAACATAACTTCACTTAGCTGAACCGATTTCGCATCGATCTCCAATCGCAATGTTTGCTGGGATGATTGTCCAAACAAAGCCAAAGGATATAAGTGCTTCAAGTGTAACGCATTTGGACACAGATCGTGCGAGTGTGGTAAGTTAGCGAAATTAGTGAATTTCAAACCTAAAACTGAGATAAATTTTGGTATCAAAAGAATGACGAAAGAGATCAAAATGGAAGGAAAAACTGTGCGAGCATTAATAGACACGGGCTGTGATTTATCAGTATGTCGATACGATTTCTTTAAAGAATTAGATTTGCTTGAATTAACACCAAGTAAAGAGTCAATGAGTGGTTTAGGAAGTGTTGAAATTCAGACAATTGGAGTGGCTAAAACGCGCATTTCGGTGGATGATATTGAATTCAATATCGATTGCCATGTTGTACCTATCGATGCTATGCCCTATCAAGTAATTGTCGGAAATGACATATTAAATAAAGCTGTAGTTGTCATGGAGAATGGAGGCATTAACCTTTATCCAAGTGGCAGCAAATGTGTAATAACAAGGAAAGGAAATGAGAGTGACCCTCTTATTAACCAGTCCGAAAATAGAGACGCGAAAAAGGAAAACGGATCCAGTAGCGGAATAAACGAAATTATGAAAGAATACGGTGAGACGCTGCAATGTTGTGTTGGATTGGATGAGTGTGAGGAAAACACGATTTCAATTGACTTAGATCATATTCCATTCCCGACAAGGAAGGCAGTAGTAGAGGTCATTAATCATTACAATCCGAGCAAACAAGTCGAGTCACCAATTGAAATGAAAATCATCCTTCAAGATGAAACTCCTCTTTTCGAAAGACCACGACGAATTTCTCATGAAGATCAAACTGAAGTTGAATGCCAAGTCAATCAGTGGTTAAGCGAAGGTATTATACAACCGAGCTGTTCAGAGTTCGCTAGTCCGGTTGTATTAGTGACAAAGAAAAACTGAAGCAAAAGACTTTGCTGTGACTTTCGGAGAATTAATAAGCAGATCATTAAAGATCATTACCCCATGCCATTAATTGAAGATATAGTGGACAGATTGCAGGAAGCCCAATTTTTTAGTACATTGGACTTGAAAGATGATTTTTTTCATCTGCCTATGGAGAAACAGTCAATTAAATACACATCATTTGTTGTGCATAACGGGCAGTATGAATTTCTGAAGGTACCTTTTGGTCTGTGTAATTCACCATCAACGTTCACCCGATATATTTCGGTAATTTTTAGACCTTTGGTGCAGAAGGGAATATTACTAACTTACATGGATGATCTGGTTATACCAGCAAAGACCGAGCAAGAATCTATTGAGTACCTGGAACAAGTACTGCGTGTTGCAAGTAAATACGGTCTAGTCATTAACTGGAGTAAATCTCAGATCATGAAAAGAAGTATCGAGTTTCTAGGTTATATTATGGAGAACGGAACCATCCGTCCGTCCCAGAATAAAACTAAAGCTGTGGTTAATTTTCCAATACCTAGAAATGCAAAAGAAGTTCAAAGATTTTTAGGGCTAACATCGTATTTTCGAAAATTCATTCCGAATTATGCGGTGATAGCAAGACCATTGAGTAATCTGTTGCGTAAAAATGTAATGTTCAAAATAGAGGAAGAAGAAGAAAAAGCCTTCACTAATTTGCAAAAGATATTGTCGAACAAACCTGTTCTTAAATTGTATAATCCAAAAGCATACACGGAGTTGCATACTGACGCTAGCAAAGCTGGCTACGGAGCTATATTGCTTCAGAGAGATTGCGATTATCAGGAACTGCATCCTATTCAATACATGAGTCGAAAGACAAGTGCTAGCGAGGAAAAATATCACTCGTACGAATTGGAGGTTTTAGCAATAATTAACGGGTTAAAGAAATGGCGCGTTTACTTGTTGGGAAAGCACTTCAAAATAATTACGGATTGCAATGCTTTCGCTATGACAATGAATAAGAAAGATATTCCACTAAGAGTAGCAAGATTTGCCATGTACATGCAAGACTTCGGTTATGATATAGAACACAGGTCGGGCACCAAAATGCGCCATGTAGATGCACTGAGTCGTCATATTATGATTATTCAAGAAAGTGTGTTGCACAGAGTTGGAGAAGCTCAGTTAAAAGATCCGTGGATAAGAGCTATCCAAGGAATTCTGTATGAGAGAAATTATGAGGATTATGTACTGAAGAATGGATTATTGTATAAGGATCCTATAAATGAACGACTAGTGATACCAAGAACACTTGAGAATGAGATTATACGCGAAACACACAAACAAGGTCACTTTTCAGTTGGTAAAACTCAAGATTTATTAGAGAGATCGTATCATATTCCGGATATTAAGGTGAAAATAATGGATGTCATAAAGAGTTGTATACCATGTATTTTAGCAGAACGTAAAGCTGGGAAGCAAGAAGGCTTTCTCAATGTGATAAAAAAGGTGATAAACCGCTACAAACTTATCATATAGATCATCTTGGACCTATGGAAAATACAAAGAAAAGATACAATCACATCTTTGTTGTGATTGACGGATTCTCTAAGTTTGTGTGGCTATACCCAACAAGAAGTACGTCCAGCAACGAAGTGATAGATAGGCTGAAGAAACAAGCAGTGACGTTTGGTAATCCAGTGCGCATAGTGTCTGATCGAGGCAGTGCATTTACGTCCGGAGTTCCTCGCGGAAACGGGCAAGTGGAACGTGTTAATAGAATAATAATTCCATTACTTACAAAGATGTCCATCGAAAACCCTAAGGTTTGGTATAAGCACGTAGATCGAGCTCAACAGTTTATAAATTCCACCATAAGTAGAAGTACCAAGTTTTCTCCATTTAAAATCTTAACTGGATTAGACATGATGTTGAAAAATAATGAGGACTTACGCTGTTTAATAGAAGATGAATTAGTTGCTAAACTTAGTGATGAAAGAAATGACATACGTATTTTAGCTAGAGAAAACATACTAAAGATGCAGCAAGAAAATATACGTCAGTATAATAAGAAGAGGAAGCAAGCACGAAAGTATTCCGTAAACGACCTCGTCGCCATCAAGCGGACGCAGTATGGTCCAGGAATGAAACTAAAGCCGAAGTATTTGGGACCTTATAAGGTAATTTCTGTTGGAAATCATGATCGATACAAAGTTGAAAGGATCGGTGAACATGAAGGACCCAAGCTAACTACGAGTGCTGCTGATTTTATGAAGGAATGGGCTGAGTCATACGGGTCGAATGACCGGTCAGGAAGGCCGATTGTGGGATCTGGCAACGCCATACCATACAACCTTCGTTCTAAAAGTGTCAGAACAGGGATGTGTGCTAGCTCACCTAGAAGTAGTGATTAAGTAAGTAAGAAGAAGAACAAGCTTTAAGTTGAAAAGTAATAATAAGAAAGTTGTGAAGAGAAGGTAGAAAAGTTGTGAAGAGAAGGTAGAAAAGTTGTCGAAAGATAGAATAAAGCTGGTTAAAGAAATATAGTTTAAATAAAAGCTGTTTAATAAAGTTAAAGCTGTTAATAGAGATAAAAGTTGTAAAAAGAGTCATTAAACTCTAATCTCTATAAAGTTATTATAAAGTTGTGCGACGTCAAACAGATTTCCAATATTGATCATATTGGAAATCCATAGAAGAAACCATTAATAAAAGTAAAATAAGAATTCACTAATACTCGTGTTTTCTTTGTATCTTGCTGAACTGGGATAATCCTACATTTTGAAGTGCGATAAGCAGATTAATTTGTGGGAACGAAACCCACAACTATATTTCGTAAAGAAAGAAACAAAAAAATAAAAGAGACACCAGAAGTGTAGGATTAAGATTTAAAGAAAAAATTAAGTAGATTTTTTTTGAACCGTTCAGTATAGAATTTAAGAAATTACTATACACATAACTAATAATTTTTATCAAGGTCTGTTGTAACAACAGTGGTTTCTCTTCTGATGTTTCAAAAGAGGTTTAGTAGGTAAATGAAGTCAAAAGCAAGTGAACAAATACTGAGTTCTAATTTTATTAAACCATTATTGATTTTTTTTTGTTAATCGATTTTGCTGATTTCACTTCTGGATAAATTTATATTACCATAATAACCCTATTATTAGAAAAGTCGCTTAGGCAAATGAATTGATGTATATTTCTGTAAAGGAAATCCCGGCCAGACTTTGGTTTATACTCCCTATTAGTTTTTTTTTACAATTACAGGAACATCGTCACTCTTCAGGAGGCCTTCGTGGAGGAGAATGTTTCGTGCGACATAATCGCTGAATGGATACTAAGGTAACTAAAGATAGCCTTGTCTGGGATTTCTCTCCATAATTTCCATTTCTTTTGTGTTGTGTTGTATTAATATGAACCAAGTAGAAGAGTATATATTTTTTGACCTCATTGGCTCCGTAGTTAAGATCATGACTTAGGATAACTTTGTATGAAGTCAGTACTTAAGGACAGTAGTCCAAGTAAATAAAATGAGTTTTTATAATGTCATGAGAATGTGCTGAATTTAATTGTTTTCTCCTCTCATTATCGCGGAGCCCTCTCACATAGGATGGAGGTCGTCTAGGCTCGCCTAGTCTCGCTCTCTCTTTTCAGGTCAAATGAGGACTCTGAATAATTATGCCCCTCAGAGTCGGATGGGAGGATGGGGCCGGCAAAGAAGGCAAAACATCTACGCCTTCCACAAAGTATTCAGGTAAGTGACGTAAGGGTCCCTTCAGGACCGAATGTGTGCCGGCTTTTAGTTGGATATGCATTATGATTATGGCTGACGGCAGCGGCAGGTTTTTCGTGGAACCTCCCCACACTCTCCGCCAATGAGCCGAGGCGAGCTAGCGTGCCACCCTGCAGGTAACGCTGTCCGTCGAGTGATCTGTCAGCTCATGCTGGCAGTCTGGACTTTACGTCCAAAGCTAATCACTCACATAGTTCCATAACAAATTAAAGTTGAGTTGATAAATTGAATTTTTGTGAATTATATAAGATAAGAAGTGAAATAAAGAACTTGTATATTAAAAATTTATATCGTGTTTTAAATAATGACCCAAAGGCCACGCACGCAACAACTGGTGTCAGAAGTGGGATAAATTCGCGAAATAAAGTGGTGGCAATTGACTTAAAAATTCAAAGTGTGATTAATTTTGAGAAATTGTGTTAAATTGTGAAAGTTCTGTAAAATAATTTATATTCATCTGTAAGAGAATTATTAAAGTAATGGGGCGCAAACTAGAGGAGCTTCGAATACAGGATTTGAAAGTGGAGTTAGGGAACCGGTCATTACAAACGACAGGTGCAAAGAATGTTCTCGTCGAACGACTGAGACCAGCTTTGATAGAAGAAGGAAAGAATCCTGAGGCTTTTGTTTTCGAAGATAACTTGGAAGAGACTGAACCGGATGAAAAGTCTGTGTCCTCAAAATATTAAAGAGTAACCAGCCAGCATATCTTAAGAGAATTTTTCCAGCTCTCTTCTTCGCCACGTACTCATAATATTGGAATTCCGCGATTCAGTAAATTAGTTATGGAATGTTCTTTCCCTGTTCAGGCTGTCCTTCTACCAGTAATCGCTCAGAGGCCCCAAACTGTCAATGCATTTAATACTCTCATTAAAGCTCACATTTAACGTCAATTTCCCTCCAATATTACGGAAAATATTTAATATTTCTTGGATGATTTCCTGTCGCGCGGTGAGTACAACTCTGTAAATTATGGTTGTCTAGCTATTTTTAACTTGTTTTGTTTTTTAGTTTTAGTTATTTAAAACACAATATTAAATAATTAATATACAAGTTCTTTATTTCACTCTAATCATATAAAATTCACAAACATTCAATTTGTAACAAAACTTCATTTTAATGAACGTAGCCTTATCCATGAACTTGGCAATGGTTTCGATATTGATGTCGGCCATTGGCGCAGATTATATAAAAGATAAAGGGATAACATAAGCGTCTCGCTCATGCCCACTGTTGTTGTCAGATTTAAAGAAAGGGACTGCTTGCTTTTTGATGAGGATGATGAAATCACAAGCGGAATACAGAGTCAGAAAGAAGAAGTAAAGCAAGAAGGTTATGAAGCGGAGGTTTTTGTTTGATAGCAGAAAGAATTGAAAATGTATTTTTTGAAAAGTTAAAAATAATCTAAATAAATTAAAAGTTTGTTGGCGAATGTTTCTATAGAAAGTGTGAAAGACGAAGATAAAAATATAAGAAAAATAAATGCAATTTTTTTTGGCAATTGGAAAAATTGAGGAAAAATTTAATTAATTGGAGTGATCCAGCAGTTTGGTAATATTGATTGAAGAAAGATAATCCTTGTGATTTGGTATACAGGAAATTACAAAGAACTTGTAAAAAAACAGAAATAATACAAGAAAGAAATATACTAATTGTGAATTTATTTTATTAAGATAAAAATATGAGGACAAAAGAAAAATAATAAATTGGAAATGTAAATAAAATAAAAAAAAAATAAACAAGAAATATACATATATATTAATATATTTTGTCCTTATAAAAGGAAATGTTAAGATAAATTTTTAAGTGCAAATAAAATTACTATAAAAATATTAAATTAAATAAAAGAAAATTTGAGAACAAAAAATATAAAAAGAATTTGGAAATTAATAATTTAATTGGCCAGAAAATTTTAAGAATGTTTTATTAACTGAAGGATAAATAAAACGATGAAGAAAGATTTTTTATTAATATATAAAATACAAAAATAAAATAATCAAGTGAATTTTGTCAAAGAAGCGTGCTAAATAGAAAAGAAAAAGAAAAAATTGAATTTGTTTCTCAACTGAAAAAAAAAATGAATAATAGAATCTTTCTGAGAATTTGGTAAATTTAAAGTCTGTACATATGAATATGAAAGAACCATATGACTCAATATTTTTTTTCGTGGTAGTGCACGTTGTGTTGTTTTAAAGGATATATATTGGAATTTTTACATCTTGTTAATATGAGGTTTGAACAGAGATATTTTGAATATATAACTGATTAATTTGAAAATGAACAAATAAGTTTTTCTGTGAGGTGATGTAGTGGTAGTGAATGTGCGAGTGACCCCTTTCCTTCTTCCTTACTTTTCATTGTCGACAATGTGGATTGTTATTCGGCTGTCAGGTTGTCTGACACACACAGTTTTTTTGGTTAATTAGGCATGCAGTTTTTTTTATTAAAGTAACAGTCAATCGATTCTAATGATTACAAAGTGCGTCGCGAACCCACCCCAACGACGAGCTAGTTAGGGCAGCCTCATCTAGGCATGCCAACATTAGACACACTAACCTTTTTCGTTTGGTTTGATAACTATTTTTTTTATTTCGTCTTGACTTTATTTTCGGCATAATAGATGGCAGTGTGATGTGGTTTATTTTTTTCGTTTGATTCCCTTTAGACATCAATAGTATTTGACGTCTAAATTTTACTGATTGGAGAATGTCAGACTTCATGATGACAAAACTCTGATGACACATCGGAAGAATGTCGTCGTTGTGGGGGTCTTGACATAATCCAATCAGACAGACTGTTACAAATTAATCAACTCAAGTTTAATTATCGCTAACACTGTACTTTCAATTATCGCAATCCAATTACACACTTTCGCTTGTTAACACTGCAACGTCTAAGACAAAACTCTTTCTCTGGCGAGGACAAATGTTATATTTATACCCTAGAAACTCTCCGGATCATTCTGGAGTGTTCTATTCCAAAAGCTTCTTGACTATTCTATTTGTTCTATTCCTGAACTTTCCTGTAGATTTCATAATCGATTCCCCGAACCTGAAGTTGTTTACTCTCCATTGCCAGTAGATGTCACCAGTTGTCTATTTCTATTGCACGTAACACTGCCCCCTTCTTAAACTTCTTCGTCCCGAACAACAGGTGGTTCACGGTCTTGATGCTCGTAGTATTGACACAAGCGATCCAGATGGACGATTTTTCTTTTGCCTCCTGTACTACGTTGAATCCTGTCTACTACGTCATTTATTCTAGTTACTACTGAATACGGTCCCTCCCACTGTTGTTGTGATTTTGGAGCATCCCTTACGTCGGTTCGGGTTGTATAGCCAAACAAGATCACCTTCATTGAATCCTGCTGAATTCGCACGTAAGTCATAGCGGGTCCTCATCCGATGGGTACTTACTGCAAATTTCGCCCCCGTGGCCCCTTGTACATCAGCTCACGGTTTCAATGGGGCTCTGACATTACACTTATACATTTCCTTTCTGCTGCTACGTGGCGGCCCTTTGTAGGAAGCACACACAGTGCATCTGCGACACCCCTTCTCTACATCCTCCCGCATATGTAGCCAATAAAACTTTTCTCGTATTTTAGAAATTGTTTTATTCACTCCCAAATGTTCTCCATATGCTCCACGATGCATTTTACCTAGAACATCGTTGACCTTTGATGCCGGCACGACTATTTGCATTCGGAACGATTTACCGTTAGGTGCTTCCCACTTGCGTTTTAATATGCCGCATTCAACATGAAGAGAATTCCATTGAGCCCAGTAGCTTTTCAGCTTTTCACTCATCCTCGAAATGTCCTTCCATTCTGGTTTTTCTATGTCTGCTTTCCAAGCAAGAATAGGTGAAATGTTCGGATCTTCTCGTTGAGCTGCTCGCAGGTCCTCGTTGTCCCAACCTGTAGATGGTTCCACGGATACCAACTGTATAGTAGCTGTTTTCTCACTTCCTTTCTCCCAGCCATAATGCTTACATTCAGGTTTCCATTGACTTTGTACCAAGGCCTCTGCATTTCCATAGATACATCCTTTTCTGTGTTGGCTCTCAAAGTCATAAGGTTGGATTCTAGTCTCCCTAAGAATAGTTTGCTCTCTAGCTCGCCAACTTGTACATTCTTCTGTCCCTTTCTTTTCTGTTGGTTCCTTTCGACGGCGTTTCCTGCAGTCGCTTTGAAGGTGTCCCAATTTATTACAATCCCAACATCGAAGAACACTACGTGAAGGGGTGCTCAGTGATAACTGCAATCTATTGCAAGTCTGCTGCTCAGCTCGATATCTTTGCAATTCCAATTTCCTCTCTTCATCTAGAGATTCCTCTCGTCGGCGTTTTCTGCAGTCTCTTTGTAGGTGTCCTGGTCTATTACAATTCCAGCATCGAAGGATACCACGCAAAGGTGAGCTCTGGAATGGCTGCATTCTATTACAAGTACATTCGTCCACCGAAATTTCTCGCATTCGTACTGCACTCCGCGAAGCTTGTCTGGCGGATTCATACACTAATGCATAGGCTAGTGCTTCTGCTGTTGACTTCCTTCCTGCTAGCCATAACGCTTGTTGTAAACTTTGATCTGCAATAGCGTTCACAAATGCCTCCGTCGCCACTTCGTTGAGAAAATCCGCACACTGGAGTATGAAAGATGCGCTAATCTTTCCACATCTGCCTGCAGTTGTTGTAGTGATTCGCCATGCTTTTGAATCCTGTTGCGCAACTGTAGACGATATACTTGCTGCATGTGCTCATCTCCGTAACGTAATTCTATCGCCTGTACTAATGAAGAGTAATTACGTTGATTTTCAATCGGTACAGTTTGTAAGAGTTCTGACACAGGACCTCGAAGTGGTAACACCACAGTTATAGCTTTATCTTCATCATTCCATCCATTTACCTCTGAAGCTGCCTCGAATTGTCTCTTGAAGATATGCCACGAATTTTGTCCATCAAATATGGGAGGTTTCATTCTACCTGCACCGGATATTTCAGTTGCTACATTTAGAGGCTGACGATGCTTTATTCTTTCCAGATCTGATTTAAAACTGTCAAGTTGCTCGGTGACTTTTTGTTGAGCTTCCGCCATTTGCTGCTCGATTCCTTAAATTTTCAAATTTTGTTCGTCTAATGAGTTTTTCAGGAAAGTCTTCTGTTCCTTCAAACGAGTTTCTAGACAATTCTCCAGAGAGATCTTTTGTTCGTCCAAACGGGTTTCCAGAGATTTCTTTTGTTCCTCAAAATCAATCTTTTGTTCATCAAAACGGGCTTCCATAGATTTCTTCTGCTCATCTAACCGGGATTCCAGAGAATTCTTTTGTTCCTCAAAAGCATTCTTTTGTTCCTCAAAAGCAATCTTTTGTTCGTCCATAGATTTCTTCTGCTCATCTAACCGGGATTCCAGAGAATTCTTTTGTTCATCGATGGAATTCTTTTGTTCGTCCATAGATTTCTTCTGTTCCTCGAGAGAATTCTTTTGTTCATCAAAACGGGCTTCCATTTTACTCATTAAAGTACTCAAAAGCTGTTCCATTTTCATCGCAGGCTCTTCTTCAGCTTCGGTTTCTTCTAAGTTCTCTTCGAAAACGAATGTTTCAGGATTCTTTCCTTCCTCTATCAAAGCTTGTCTAAGTCGCTCGACTAGAACTTTGTTTGTACCTGTCGTTTGTAATAACCGGTTCCCTAACTGCACTTTCAAATCCTGCATTCGAAGCTCGTCCACTTTGCGCCCCATTACTTTAGTAATTCACTCACAGTTGAATATTAATTATTTTCCAGAACTTTCAAAATTTAACACAATTTCACAAAATTAATCACACTTTTTAATTTTCAGTCAATTGCCACCACTTTATTTCTCGAATTTATTTCACTTCTGACACCGCAGTTATTGCGAGCGTGGCCTCTGGTTCGTTATTTAAAACACAATATTAAATAATTAATATACAAGTTCTTTATTTCACTCTAATCATATAAAATTCATTCTCCGGATCATTCTGGAGTGCTCTATTCCAAAAGCTTCTTGACTATTCTATTTGTTCTATTCCTGAAAATTCCTGTAGATTTCATAATCGATTCCCCGAACCTGAAGTTGTTTACTCTCCATTGCCAGTAGATGTCACCAGTTGTCTCTTTCTGTTGCACGTAACAATATAAGCGTGGCCTTTGGTTCGTTATTTAAAACACAATATTAAATATTTAATATACAAGTTCTTTATTTCACTCTAATCATATAAAATTCACAATCATTTAATTAATCAGCTCAACAATTATCGCAATCCAATTACAACACTTTCGCTTCTTTATTACTTTCGCTTGTTAACACTGCAACGTCTACGACAAGACTCTTTTTCTGGCGGTGACAACTTTTATATTTATACCCTAGAAACACTCCAGATTATTCTGGAGTGTTCTATTCCAGAAGCTTCTTGACTATTCTATTCATTCTATTCCTGAGCCTTGCCGAAGGCTCCATCATCGATTCTCCGAACCTGAAGTTGTTTACTCTCCAGTCCAGTAGATGTCACCAGTTGTCTCTTTCTGTTGCACGTAACAATATGTCACCAGTTGTCTCTTTCTATTCCACGTAACAGTCCGAATGTAAACGAAGCCATCCCTGACGCAAACAACTGGTAGTTTACCAGAAGTCGTTTTAACCTTATGCCTCAGCTCTTTATATTCAAACGAGTTGAAATATGGCGAACTAAGGTCAACTTCCGGGCCAGGATCTTCGTTGGTGGACAGGCTGTCACAATGAATGCGTGATAGCGCATCAGGGACGACATTCAGGCTTCCTTTTCTGTGCTCAATAGTGAAGTCGAAGTCCTGAAGCTTCAAACTCCACCGCGCAAGTCTACCGCTGAGGTCCTTTTGAGACATCAGCCATTTCAAGCTCGCGTGATCCGTCACTATCTTAAACGGCATAAGTTCAATGAAGGGCCGGAACTTCTGTACACATAAGATTGCAGCTAGGTATTCCTGCTCTGTGATGGTATAATTTCTTTGTGCTGAGTTCAACTTTTTCGAGAAGTAGGCTATTGGCTTCTCGTGGCCATCGTCATCTAGTTGAATCAGTACCCCACCAATACCTTGCTGGCTCGCATCGCACTGGATAACGAACGGCTTGGTGAAGTCTGGGCTCACTAGCAACGGAGCAGAAGTAAGTTTTTGCTTTAATAGCTCAAGAGACGTCTGGGCTTCAGGTGTCCATTCGAACTGACTGGGGTTTTTCAAGGTGTCTGTAATGGAGGCAGTTAAGTCAGCATAGTTCGGGATGAAACGTCTATACCATCCCACCATCCCGCCATACCTAGTAGACGTCGGGCTTGCCGAACAGTTTTAGGTGACGGATAGTCAACTATAGCTGAGATCTTGTCTGGGTCAGTCCTAATTCCTCCTTTCCCGACTATAAAACCCAAGTATTTGGTCTCCTTGATACAAAACTTACTCTTCTCGACGTTGATAGCGAGGCCAGCCTTCTTCAAACAATCCGCTACACGGGATAGCAATGTGAGATGAGTGTCGAAGTCTGAAGACAGAATTAATAAATCGTCTAGATAGACGAGAACATTCTCACGAAGATCAAAAGGAATGACTTTATCCATGAGGCGGCATATCGTTTGTGGAGCATTGCATAGGCCGAATGGCATCACCGTGTACTGATAGAGAGGATGACCAGATACTGTAAAAGCGGTCTTCTCTCTGGAATGAGTGTCTAGTGGGATTTGCCAGAATGCGTCTTTCAGGTCCAGGCTCGTTATGTAGTTTGCCGGAGGAAGTCGACTCAGAAGTGCGTCTATCTGCGGTAGCGGATAGGCATCCTTCTTCGTAACAGAGTTGACCTTCCTGGCGTCAAAACAAAGCCGGACCTTTCCAAGCTTCCTCAGCAGAACAACTGGAGAGCTCCAAGGACTCTGGCTCTCCTCTATCACACCCAGCGATAGCATTCGCTCTAATTCGGTATCCATTAAACTTTGTACTGCCGACGATATCGGATAAAAGCGTTGTTTTATCGGAGCGGCGTCATTCGTTTCAATCTTGTGAGTGACCAATGTTATTTTTCCCAGGCCTAAAGAGGCGAAAGAGGGGAAAAGCTGTTTGGTGGCTTCTAAGCGTTGTTGATCAAAACTAGAAAGAATATGGCAGTCGGTGTCAGAGGTAGCTATTACACTTGGATTCACTTCGGCGACTATACCCAGGACATCTGGAGCCAACCCAAATAGACGCCAGAAGTCTATTCCTAGATATAGTGCCTGTGTGAGCCCAGGAACTACGTAAAATCGCACGTTTTGGGTCTTATCACGGAAAGTGACATCCAAGTTCACATGACCATGCACAGTCGTCATGGCACTATTAGCTACTTGGACCTGTGTACGATACCTCTTCCATTCAACCTCTGCAAGCTTCTCTAGAGTTCCCTGGCCTAGAATACTGACAGTGGCACCACTATCAAGTAATCCAGTCTCAGTTCGCCCGAGCAGTCTTACTTCTGCGTACGGTCGAATGTCGTCTGGCATCGACACGGAAATCTGAGCCAGCTTTTTTCTTTCTAGTCTCATCCGTCGACAGTATCCCCGCCAACGAAGGGTTGATCGTTTCTTTTTTGGTCCAATATCCCGGTCAGGAAACATTATTTCAGCTAACTCCGTCACTGAGGACAAGATTCGTTCTCTTGCTGCTTTATATTTCTGCAGACGCGTATGATACGGCATCAGCGGATGTAAAACTGGCTCACGCCCACTCGTCATAACAGAGCTTGGTGGCCGTTTTAAAATAGTAATGGCAGGAGGCCAAACCTCCTGCTCAGTAACTTTGTCAGCTAAGAGTGCTGTCGGTGTTAACGGGATATCGAAAATCAACGACTGTTCCAAAGAAGTGTCTAACAATGTCATGGGCTCTGTTGGGAGTTATCATTAAAACAACTTAACTTCACGACAATTTGAATCATACTCTATTAACTTCTTTCTTTTTACATGAAATTACATTTGTTTCTTAAGTAAAATTATTTCATAATGGGGTCATTCTTGCATTATTGCTTCTTGTCATTCATTGAAATGATCGACAAATGTTTATTAAGCGCTTTATTGTCTTATTGGAAAATTTGACATAATTTACACAATAAAGCCAAAGTAAGTTTATTACGTTGGTGCCCTAATTGAGCTCTTTCATAATAAATAACTTTTGTATGATCATTTCGATGAATAACAATTTCTTGTTTCCTAATATCATGGGCTCCCCAGAAGTGGAAATGGGAGCCTGAAGATCTGCGGAGAAGTCTATCAAGTTCTCCGTCTCTATCAATGAAACGTTCTTACTATCAGGGGTTTTGCTGATATCATCAGAATCACTGAATGATATCAGTGGACAATTCAGGGATTCGTCGTTATTGTCTGCTAATGGAGCGGACCTTCCTCCTTGTTCAAGGCTTGAACTGGAGGGTTCGTTGCAGTTCTTGCTTGCGACGTTGACACTGGTCGGAAAGAGGTGGTGGTATTCCCGACCCGTCTCAAGTTTTTCTGTCGACAGTGGCTGCAATCGGGCTTGAAAATGTTTTTGCGTCCGCATCCATAGCAGAACACAACTTGTCTCTCCTGCCGGCAATCTTGATAGAAGTGACCGGACCGGTCACAGTTCCAGCAGATAACATTTTGAGGTGCTGTCAGAGCAGACAGTACGACTTCCTCACTATGTTCATGTGTCATGTACTGTTCACCATCAGTCGGATGGCACTCATCCACTTCGCTGACTCTCTGGCTGCGATAGGTATTCCAGCTGCACTCCGTCGCGATTCGCTGCTGCGTCGCCTGTATTTGAGTCACGAGGCTCCGTAGTTGGTGGATGGTGTTTGTGGGATGCAGGCAGACTTTCTGCTGAATGTCTGGAAGCAGATTCGACTTTACGATCTCCAAGAATTCTCCGTCCGCCAAGGGAATTTGCAGTTGATCGCGCAACTGTACCAGGTGTTGATGGTATGTAGCAAATGACTCCCCTGCTTTCTGTTTTCGCAACATCAGCTGAACTTTGACTTTAAGGTCATCTTGCGGTACTCCCCATTCAGCTAATAGAGCTGTTTTTACATACTCCCATGAAGGCGTGGAATTTTGCCTCAGGAGAGACCAGTACCAGTCCATAGCTGGTCCAGAAAGCAGGGTTGTCATGTGCCTTACCAGAAGATCGAAATCTCCTTCTAAGGCCGAATAGGTCAATGCTTCCACTCGAAACACAAATTCATCGACAGTGAGCCGTGAGCTATAACCGCTATAAGATATATTCCACCTGCGGATAGGACTGCCAGAACGTCGCTGTCCTACTCCTGCAGGGTTACGAATAGGTGGTGGTTGTGGAGGTGGGACAAAATCTGGTCTAGGCTGATTACTAGGCTGACCAAAAGCTGAATGCGTTCTATTTGACGACTGCCTACGCGAGTCGTGAAGCTCTTGGGATGGTCTTGGGTCACCCATGGACGGAGGTTGTCGTGTAAAATCCATGGGCGGCATTGCTGCTGAGATCTGTTGTCGGACACTAGTTACTAGTTCAGTCCGCAAAACATCGAGGCTCTGTTCGAGGCCTTCGCGTACTAGGTCTTGCATTTGTAGGCGCAAGCCTGCCATCAAAGCATCCGTAGCTGCTGAGGTATGTACACTGCCAGAAGGCAGTGGGCTATTTCGTCGCGAGTTAGGATTGGTAAAAGTCCTTGAATGTAGATCTGGCATTCCAGGAGAGAGTGATCGTCGACTAGGTGGTGGAACTGTCAAAGGTGGTAACTCTAGTGACGGCATGTGAGGTAATGGATCGTGACTGACAGTCCTTACGGGCTTTGTCATCTTCGGGACAGCACCAGTATACTCAGTGAAATCATACTGCGTGAGATGAGATCTGCAGAACGGGCAGTTTGAATGCTGTCCAATCCACGTTTTCAGACATGCTTTGTGACACACATGTCCATAGACCGTCTTCACTGGCTTCCTCTGTCCTGACCAGTCGCTCTCTAGACAGACGGAGCACGAATCTGGCAACAGCACCCGTACCCCGGTTGGTCGCGGTGGTGTTCGCGCTGTAGCCATTGTAGAATCAGTCATAAATCAAGCAAAAGATTTTCAAACCAAGGGTTTGGCATAGATATAAAAAAAATCCAAAGAATTTGAAAATTCGGAAGAGATAACAGGCTCTTCACAACGCGCGGATGACGAAATACTGATTTAAATTTGAAAGTTGGGACGATATACTAAAATTTCACAAAAATTTTCCCAAACGTTCGGAGAAGTTTAAAAAAAAGTCAGAAAACTCAAAGGTTCGACAAAGTTACCAAAAGTTCAATTAAGCGTTTCGAAAAAAAAGATTCCAATCAAAATCATACGGTTTCTCCCTCACTTCCAGGAGCTACCTCTCAACATAAAAGTCTTCAGGTCACTCTCCCTCTTTTCAGCTCAGAAAACTTTGTACGAGCAAGCGACGTGAATGTGTGCATGAAAAATTGTGGAGTTCCCACAGAAATCTGGGAAAAGTCGGGTTGGAGAAGCTAGAGACTGAAAATGATACTAGAGATTCTTCAGCCAGGCAGTTAGCAGTATGCCAACTCCTGATTACTGAAGGTCTCCAGCATCACTTCCATCCTCCAACCTCTCTTTCCTTCCCCTTCACCTGATTGTCATTTCCAGTTAACCCCCCAACTGGGCAGAGTCATGAATCTGGTCAACTAATTAGCTGGAAGCCAAACAGTCGTCTCGCAGACTCATAGCTCCGTCCAGCCAGTCGGCCAACAGAGACATGTCTCCGTGAGAGCTCACACAAAAAAAAATTGTGAGGCCACCTACCATTTCCATGGCAGAAGGCCAGCGGGAAAGATCATAAAAAAATTCAAAAAAATTCAAAAACTAGACACCTGTTCAGACTCGAGGCTTGACCAAAGTCAAACCTAGAGTCGAACTTCAATTCAAAAACTTTCAAAAACTCTAAAACGTTACGTTACTTTATTTTACTCAATCAACTTCAAAAATTCAAAATCTCAAAACTTTCAAAACTCTTTACTTTACTTTACGAACTTTAAAAACTTTAACGTTACTCTACAGAAAAATTTTCAAATACCAAACAGTTAGACTCAGGTCCGCATGTAACTTCCACTGGATAGGAGACTTGAGGTCAGTCAATTAGCAAAGTGCCAAATGACCATCTCTCTCTAAGTCCCAGTCCCCAGTAAAATTTACACTTAAACCACCGAAGTCTAACTGAGGTGGCCCCACGTTGGGCGACATTTTTTGTTATGGAACATAACATTATGCAAGCGCACAACGTGTCAAAGCCACAAGCTTTACTCTACAAAAAAAATTTACTGAACAACAAAACCAGTCAGCCTCAGGTCCGCATGTATCTTCCACTAGATATGAGACTACCGAGTCAGACAATTAGCTAGCAGCCAAATGTCCATATCTACAAAGCAGTCTCAGTCCCCAGTGTCTAACACATTTATACACCGAAGTTGACTGAGGTGGCCCCACCTTGGGCGCAATTTTTGTTATGGAACTATAATGAGTGATTTCTTTGGACGTAAAGTCCAGACTGTCTGCATGAGCTGACAGATCACTCGACGGACAGCGTTACCTGCAGGGCGCACGCTAGCTCGCCTCGACTCATTGGCGGAGAGTGTAGGTTCCACGAAAACCTGCCGCTGCCGTCAGCCATAATCAAAAACAAATTCGTGCCTATCCAACTAAACACACATTCGGTCCTGAAGGGACCCTTACGTCACTTACCTGCATACCTTGTGGAAGGCGTAGATGTTTTGCCTTCTTTGCCGGCCCCATCCTCCCATCTGACTCTGAGGGGCATAATATTCAGAGTCCCTATTTGACCTGTAAAGAGTAAGAGAGAAACTAGGCGAGCCTAGACGACCTTCATCCTATGTGAGAGGGCTCCGGGATAATGAGAGGAGAAAACAATTAAGTTCAGCACATTCTCATGACATTATAAAAAAACACATTTTATTTAACTTGGACCACTGTCCTTAAGTACTGACTTCATACAAAGTTATCCTAAGTCATGATCTTAACTACGGAGCCAATGAGGCCAAAAAATATATACTCTCCTACTTGGATCATATTAATACAACACAACACAAAAGAAATGGAAATTATGGAGAGAAATCCCAGACAAGGCTATCTTTAGTTACCTTAGTATCCATTCAGCGATTATGTCGCACGAAACATTCTCCTCCACGAAGGCCTCCTGGAGAGTGACGATGTTCCTGTAATTAAAAAAAAACTAATAGGGAGTATAAACCAAAGTCTGGCCGGGATTTCCTTTACAGAAATATACATCAATTCATTTGCCTAAGCGACTTTTCTAATAATAGGGTTATTATGGTAATATAAATTTATCCAGAAGTGAAATCAGCAAAACCGATTAACAAAAAAAATCAATAATGGTTTAATAAAATTAATAAATTAAAACTCAGTATTTGTTCACTTGCTTTTGACTTCATTGAGCTACTAAACCTCTTTTGAAACATCAGAAGAGAAACCGCTGTTGTTACAACAGACCCCGATAAAAATTATTAGTTACGTGTATAGTAATTTCTTAAATTCTATACTGAACGTTCAAAAAATCTACTTAATTTTTTTTTTTAAATCTTAATCCTACACTTCTGGTGTTTCTTTTAATTTTTGTTTCTTTCTTTAAGAAATATAGTTATGCATAAAATACCACTGGGAGTCCAGTGATCCTTTTGATAATGTAAAAAAATCTTAAATGTTACATCCTATCTTAGATTACACTACTGTTCCTAATCTACTTTCTAATTTCATGAATGTGCAGACATGATTTAGATTAAATTTTGGATCTTTTCCTGAATTTGCTGTTGACAGATATAGTACATATGTCCTATATACACTTCGGAGGACAAATAATGTGATAAGTTAGCACCATTGCTCTGTAGAATACGTTGGACGTGCGCTTGTCCCGTGATCCTTATCTTATTAGGAATTGTTATTTGTATACGAAGGAGTAATGCCAAACTCATGTAGGAACATGCATTGCTATCACATTTGTTTCTGTTTTATGGTTCCCAACAATATGCAATAATTCTCTTTGGTTAAAAAAAAAAGCTTCCCCGTCTGATTCAGTCTGTGTAAGTTCCAGGACTCGGAATTTCTGTATAGCACTACAATGAATAGGACTTTTGTGCCGCCTGCTTTCGGAGATTTACGTCGAAAATGTGAACATCATAATAATCCCTCACGTCTACATGGCATCTTAGCAGCTTAATCAGAAAATTTCATTAGCGTCCGCATTTACGAAGCCTTATTCCCGTTCCCGGATAATTTAAAATAGTTTGAAATTACAATACCTTGGCTTTTGTGTTCGTGATCTTCATGTACTTGCTATAATTAGTGTTAAGGCAAACTATCCTTCACATGGGCCCTTCCGCTTCTTTTCCGCTTTTATTTCATCAATCCCAGCTTATATTTCTTTTTCTTCCCTGACCGCTAGCAGATTACTTAGTCGAGCAGTTTATTAATCTTTTATTCTCTTCTACTTTTAAATTTAAGGATTAAAAAAAAACTTTTTCTTTCACAGCTTAGATATCTCGTCCAAACACAAAAACCTTCTTCTTCCTTCTTTGTTTTCAGTCACATCCCCCTGTCACACAGAATTTGAGGAAACGCATCTCTCTCGGTCGGGGTGCGTTCCAGTTTTCTGCTATGGACAGCAGCCAGCCGGCGTACAGGCTTCAGTATGTCATGTAGCATATTGCTATATGCAATACGGTACGACCATAACAATTCTTATCTTATTATAACTGTACTATTAAAAGATTTTAATCTTGTGTACATATGCCATAGCTAAATATATTATTATTATCCTCCCTTGGGAAGTATTTATTACTGGTTTTGGATGATTGCTTGATTTTAGATTATGCATTATACCTACATAAATATCAAGCATATTCAAATAAACTGAATCTTAAATTGAAGGCTGACATTCTACAAGTTTAAAGGCACTTTCCCAATCAAAAACAAGAATCGAAAAAATGTAAACCGAAAAACTGAATTTATTCCACTTTAAAATAAAATCATTGGAAATAGGATAGACTAATAATTTTACTAATAACATATTATATTTATCTCAGATTTTTAAGAAAAACACAACTTTTATGTTTTATCGACCGAATTCTTCAGCCGAAAAAGTTTTTCGGCCTATAAAACATAAAGGTTGTGTTTTTCTTAAAAATCTGAACTAAATATACCATTTTCTCAGTAAAATTCTTAGTTAATCCTATTTCCCTGAATTTTATTAATCATTGGAGTAAAAATCTTGTTTTAAAGTGGAATAAATTGAGTTTTTCGGTTTACATTTTTCGATTCTTGTTTTTGATGTGAAAGAGCCTTAATCCTGTTAGCTTATAGAATCCAACAAAACGTAGAATTTCGAAGGGTTTTTGGATTCGACCCCACATACTAAGCAACTGACTGAATTGATTTTGATGGTATTAGGCAGTAGCACCAGAATTAAAAATTTCCTTAGCTTGTGAAAAAGTGCATAGAAATGTTCCGACAAACTAAATTGTCTTAATTGAATGAAAACAAGTAAAAAAGCTAGAATTGGTCTAAGACCAATTCTTATAGTAGCCTAGATGAATTCCCTTATGTTCAGTTCACCCATCTGTGTGAGTTTGATTTTTAATGTGGTTTTTGCATATATTTCTAGAACGGTTCGTTGGACAGTAAATATGATTATAACCAATTTCATAGAATTTTGTATTCTGAAGGACTTTTCAGTAAAATAAAAACGTCCAGGGCTGATAGTTTTAACAGTATACATAAAAATCCAAAATTTGTATATGGCAACACCAAGAAGGAGTTGCCCGATTTAGCCCATTTTTGAAATTATATTTGCTATTTCTATGTATGAAAACTCCATGTACCAAAATTCAGCTCTGTAGGTTCAATTATTCTCAGTGTCCAAATATATCGTGAAAAACGAAATTTTTATATGGCAACGCCCTAAGAAAGAGTTACCCAATTTGTCCCAATTAAATTTCCTTTTTTATTAAAAGCCCGTGTGCAAGATTTGAGTTTTCTAGGTACACGTGCTCTCGAGTTATCGTGCCTACGGACGGACATACAAAAATCAATAATATTTAATATTATGCGTGGGTGTCCAATCCATTTTGCTCTACCATAATTGTTTCTATGGGTTATTAACGGAATGACAAACTTAGTATACCCTATGATGTCATCATCTAGGGTATAATAAATATGCTGAGCATTAATATTTGCAAAGAATAAATATACAAGTCTGTGACTCTTTATACCCTAGATAAAATCATAGGGAATACTAAGTTGTCATTCCATTTGTAAGGCATCTGTACATAAATTCCCAATAGTAAAAGAGCTTTCAGAGGGCATTGCCAGTAAAATAATTAAATTTTGATGCTTTTGAATTACCTACTATTGTATTTGCTTGTAACCTCAATAAATATTTATGACTTCATAATATTTTCTTTTCTTTCATTCTCGCGAAAAAATTATTTCGTCACAGAACTTCAATTTTAATTTACAACCAGAATCAATATAAATTATTTTGATGCGGCAACATGAAGAATTTTTTATTTTGACAAGTTTGGCTTGTGTCCTTAAATTTAGAGATAACAGGAGTTTTGATACCTGTAAAATTCGTGTGCATGAGCGTGGATTTTTTCAGGGTATCGTGAAGTAGGTCAGAATTATATTGAAGAAAGAGACAAATGTATTTTCAACTGTCAAACGAAGTTTCCTTATTTAAAACAAATTGAATCTGGTGAAAACATAAGTGGGAAATCATTTTTTAGGCAAGTATAGTTATAAAATAAAATTTTGTGGACTTTACACACATTTTCATATTAAATTAAATTGAAATTAATAACAAAAACGATGAAATATTTGTTTAATGAAGATTTGTTTACGTTTGTGACAGCTGAGAAACTCCCTGGGTATCTTGACGCAGTGGAAGCGACTAAGAGCACGACTAAGAGCATTTTCGGTGGGAGCAGCTGCAGTATTTTCAACCATATATCTTGTTGCCCCGCTCTCTATATTGATTCTACTACACGGCTGTACTGAGCTAACACAACCAGAATTTGACTACGCCAAATTTGGCTTATCGCTCTTCCTATACTCTCTATATTCTTGTGTCTCACATAAAATGCCTAATGAATTACAGTTAAAATATCCTAAATGGCTTGTGTCTAATCTAAAATACTTTCGCTTTATTGAAAAGCTATAATTTTAAAAATGAATTTTTTTATATATTGTTACGCGCCAAAAAGTGATACAAGCGACATCTGTTGGAAATGAAAACAACTTTAGCTTAGTGACATCCTAGCAAGCTTTGGGTTCGAAGAATGGAATATTCAGGAAGGTTCTAGCATAATTTGTAGAGTATAACTACGCGCTACTCACATCCAAGAGGAAGTCTTAGTTCAGACAGTGAGGTGAACGAAGTAAACTATTTAGATTGTGATAATTAGAAGTACATACAGGACTAGCGATAACTAAAGAGAGTTGATTCAGAGAGAGAGTTTGTGAATTTGTAAGAGTAAACAGAAATGAAATAAATTCGTGAAATAAAGTGGTGGCATTTGACTTAAAACAAAGTGTGATTATTTTGGTGAAAAAGAAATCTAAAGCAATGGGACGTAAGCTGGAGGAGCTTCGAGTGCAGGATTTGAAAGTGGAGTTGGGAAAATGGTCTTTACAAACGGCAGGCACAAAGAATGTCCTAGTCGAGCGACTTAGACAAGCTTTGGAAATGGAAGGGACGAGTCCTGACTCATGTATTTTCGAAGACAGGCAGCTTCCGAAGTAAATGAATGGAATGATGCAGACAAAGCTACAGTTCTGGTATTAGCACTTCGCGGTCCTGCATCAGAGCTATTACAAATTATACCGATTGAAAGGCAACATGATTATACGTCATTAGTACAGGCGATAGAGCTACGCTATGGAGATAAACACATGCAGCAAGTATATCGCTTGCAGTTACGCGACAGAATTCAAAAGCATGGCGATGTGGAAAGGTTAGCTTATCTTTCATACTCTAGTATAATTGCTGATTTCCTTAGCAGGAAAGAAGTCAACAGCAGAAGCGCTAGCCTATGTATTAGCATATGAATCTGCCAGACAACCTTCTCGAAGTGCAGTACGAGTGAGAGGAATTTCGGTGGAGGAATGTACTTGTAACAGAATGCAGTCATTACAGAGCCCTCCTTCACGCGGTATTCTTCGATGCTGGAATTCTAATAGACCGGCACACCTCCAAAGGGACTGCAGGAAACGCCGACGAATGGAATTACCAGAAGAGGAGGACAGAAAAGAATGCCAAAAATGTCGAGCCAGGGAGCAAGCTATTCGGGGAGAGACTAGAAATCAAACAGCAACTAGTCACATGAACTCCCCTGTTCAGTAGTCGGAAAACATGTAAAAACCAACTTCGGGAAGAAGAAGTTGGTTGGTGGAGTCGGCAGCTCCGAAGTCATCATTCGGGTAGCCCAGTTGCAGAGAAATAATAGCAGTCTTGTTATATATGGAAGTGTAGGAAAAATAGACTGCACAGTCACTACTAAGAACAGCAACTGGAAGCAGCACAGGTTTTTGGAGAAATAACTTTGGATGTTCAACTAGGCGAACTACTATTTCCTCTCATTTTCCTGGTTTCAGACATCATGGACGAATGCATTCTTGGAGTAGACTTCATGACCACATATAAAATAATTCTAGATGTCGGAGAAGGAATACTCAAATATGGCAACATAGAAATTCCTATAAGACTAGGAGGAGGAGCAGTTTATCCTGCGAGAATAAGGACGATGGTCTGTGAAAATATTACTCTCTCTGCATGCTCCGAGACGCTAGTATGGACAAGGCCTACTGATGACATCGGGACCTGCAGATTCTATTTGGTGGAGCCTAACCCTACAAAAGTTACATCGAGCATCATTGTAGGTAAGACTTTAGTGAAGGCATAAGGTGCAACGCAACATTAATTCCAGTCAGAGTACTTAACACATCCGAAAATGAGGTACAACTAAAAGAAGGTGCCATAACTGGAAATTGTGAACCCGTTTACCAGATTTTTAATTTGGATAATGGTAGTAATATTAAGGAGACATAACCTATACCAGCTACTACTCATCAGGTTCAGAAACTTCTTTCATCCAGTGCCTTAAGTGAACAACAATATAATGATGCCAAAGAGGTGATCAATGAATTTTTGGAGTTATTTGCAATGAATGATGATTATTGCGGTAAAACAAATCTTGTTCAGCATCGGATCGATACAGGAGATTATAGGCCCATTCGACAGACATCACGAGGACTAACATTAGCCAAAAAAGAAAGCAGCACCCGATTCTGTGTAGACTACCGCCGACTAAATCACGTGACGAGAAAAGATAGCTATCCATTACCAAGGATTGATGACACGTTGGATACCCTTTCCGGAGCGCAATGGTTTTCCACGCTGGATTTGAAGAGTGGTTACTGGCAAGTGGAAATACATCCCGAGGACCGAGAGAAAACTGCTTTCTCAGTTGGAAGTGGCTTAGAAAACATGTCTTGTCTACTTAGATGACATAATAGTAATCGGAAGGATATTCGAGGAACATAAGAATAACTTACGGGACGATGCGAAACTGAAGCTCAGTACGAATAAATGTGTTCTATTTAAAAATGAAGTTAAATATTTGGGGCACATAGTTTCATCGCAAGGAGTAAAAACGGATCCAGAGAAGATAACAGCTGTCAAAAATTGGCCAGTTCTAAAAGACAAACATTAATTTAGAAGTTTTATTGGTCTAGCTACCTACTACAGGCGATTCGTGAAAGGTTTTGCAGATATAGCAAGGAGCCTACATCAACTTACAGAAAAAGGAAAGCCGTTCGTATGGTCGGATAAATGTAACAAGAGTTTCGCAAATTTTAAGCAACAGCTCTGTGAAACTCCAGTACTTCACTATCCAAAGCTAGGAAAAACTTTGGACACGGATGCCATATGTAGGTATTGGTGTAGTGCTTTCACAGGAGGAGGATGTTCAAGAAGAACCAGTAGCTTATTTTAGCAAAGCACTTTCAAAATCAGGGAGAAATTATTGTGCTACAAGGAAAGAGCTACTTGCCATTGTAGACTCAACCAAGCATTTCCATAAATATCTCTACGGGCAGAAATTTATCCTCCGCACTAAACATGCAGCGCTTAAATGGGCTTTTGCAGTTTAAAAACTCTGAGGAACAAGTGGCGAGATGGATAGAGCGACTTCAAGCTTATGACTTTGAAATCCAACACCGTAGTGGTCGCATTCATGGAAAGACGCGCTTTCACGACGGCCATGCGAACTCGAATGTAAACATTGTTTCCGGGTGGAAAAAAAGACACAACGCCAAATATACAGTTAATAACAGTGGAACCATCGATAGGTTGGTATAACGAGAGCTTGCGAACAGCACAATGGGAAGACCCAGAAATATCACCCATTCTTGCTTGAAAAGAAGACATGGGAGGCAACTAATGGCGACTCATTCCGAATGCAGATACTCGTCCCAGCATCAAAGGTCAACGATGTTCTAGAAGAAATGCACAGTGGATCATCTGGAGGACATTCGGGGGTGAATAAAACAATTTCCAAAATACGAGAACGGTTTTATTGGTTACATATGCGAGAGGATGTGGAGGAGTGGTGCCACAGATGCACTATCTGTGCTTCTTGCGAAGGGCCGCCGCACAGAAGCAGAGGAAAAATGCAGAAATATAATATAGGGGGCCCATTCGAGAGGATAGCTCGCTGGACCTTTTCCAGAAACGGATAACGGTAACCGTTACATATTAGTTGCTATTGACTATTTCAGTAAATGGCCTGAAGCTTATGCAATTCCTAATCAAGAGGCAACCACAGTAGCGGAACAAATAATAATGAATTGGGTTAGTAGATTTGGTGTGCATCAGGAACTTCATTCGGACCAAGGACGGAATTTCAATCACGAACTTTCCAGGAGATGTGTAAAATGCTGGGAATAAGAAAAACCAGAACAACTCATCTGCATCCACAATCTGCTGCCATGGTAGAGCGCTTCAACAGAACATTGGTCAAGCATCTATAGAAAGTAGTCGACTATCATCAACGCGACATATTCCCATTGTTTGCACTCGGCAAAAGGGGCAACGGTCTAACAACAAGTGCAGTCTTGTTTTCAATCGCAACCAAGTTTTTTAATTAATCAAAACCTTCCCTTTCAGCATTATAATTTTGGTGTAGTGGTATAAGAGCCGCTGCATTCTCATCAAAAGCCAAGGTGTAACAGCCTGACTTATTAGCGATTTCTTTGAGAGCAAAATAGTTCTTGAACACCCATGTTCCTAATGGCTTATCGATCAGCTATTCACAACACGATCGGACAAACCCCAGCTGAGGTCATATTCGGAAGGGACATAGTGACATAGTGACATCCTAGTAAACTTTGGGTTCGGAGAATGGAATATTCAGGATGGTTCTAGGGATAATTTGTAGAGTATAATTACGGCGCTACTCACCATCCAGGAGGGAGCCGTATTTCAGACAGTGAAGTGAACGAAGTAAACTATTTGGATTGTGATAATTAGACGTACAGTACTAGCGATAACTAATTTTATTTGATAATTGTTTGTGAATTTGCGAGAGTAAACAGTAAAGTTAAATGAAGAAAGAACTTTTGAATGATATCTGAAATATTGTGTTTTAAATAACGAACCCAGGCCACGCTCGTAACAATATATTTATATTTAATAAATACTTCTATTATTTGAGAAGTTGCTTAAGGACCTAGAGAAATATCTTAAACATAAATCTTTATTTATTTTCTCAAAATCATATTTTTAATCAATACGCTTCATCAATAACATCCCAAGAGGTTTTGGTATAAAATAGAGGATAAAGTTTAATCAGGGATTTTTTGTAATCAAAGACCAGATCAGGGAATATCTATAGCGCATTTGAAAATGTACAGTAAGAATAGCGGCTTATAACTGATTACAATAAAACATGTTTGCGATGAAATTTATCTCACTTTATAGAAAATCAATAAAATAACTTAATTTAAATGGAAAAATTACAAAATTTTGTTCAGGTTAAATTTGTATAGCGGTAACTTCAAACTGAAATTTCCCTAACCTTGATGCGCGGACGCGGACTATAGATGAAAATATACATGAAATGTAGCAGAGCATTACCAAACTCTTACGTCTCTATGTACTCTCCAAGTTCCAAAAGTCATACAGCTTTAATATTTTTCAACCGGAGGTGATGTGGCACAGGGTGTGCACAAAAATATCTGCACATTACATATTCTTCGTATCGCTTCTTGTAATTTTATTATTCTAAGATGTTAGTCATACATACTTTTTTAACTTTATTTTTGACACATTTCCAACAGCATCAATAACAGGTTTCTGTTGTGCAGTGAAACACATTACCCGACGCGACGATTGCAACAGAATTTTTTAACATTTCATGATTTTCGTTTGAAATTTTGTGTTTTAGAGATCTTGAATTTGGGAATTCCATCGAGACGAATACTAGTGATTCTAATAACAGAATACCACTGACTTAGATGAAATAACAATCAATTTATTGATAGGCATAAATATACAAAGTGTTTCCTCTATGATGGTCAATAGAACAGGAAGTGATAGTACTCACCTAGCCAAACAAAATATTGTACAGCAGAAGAACTATATCAGCCGTTTCGGAGTTACAGGGTGATTAAAAGAAAGCTATTTTTCACAAAACACCCTGTATCTTAGAAAGTACAGGGCGTACGGTCACAGTTTGCACATAGGGTGTAACAGGTCAAATTAAAGAGGAAAGCCTACAGTTCACAGTTTTTATTAAAAAAACGACCTTTTTGAAAAAATAATAGAGGTCAAATTTAAAAAAATGGCAAGAAAATCCGAAATTTTTAGTTTAGACCACAAAAACTTCTGAGATAGATGAGTACCGGGCTGATTAAGCAGGCGTTGGAAAGGTCCTGAAGTTCTGCATACAATGAGCTTTTAACTGTGACCGTACGCCCTATACTTTCTAAGATACAGGGTTTTTTGTGAAAAACTAGCTTTTTTTCTTAATCACCCTGTAATCCCGAAACTGTTGATATGTTGTTTGTCTAGTTGAGTACTATCACCTCCTGCTATATTGACCACCATCAAAACCCTCGAGAATACTTCCCAAGCCATGAAACAGAAATCTACATATATGTGTGCGTTGGGAGTCCGTTCTCTAAAATTTTCTATATTGCTACTTATGGAAACATACCAAACATTGACTTTATATATGTTATAGAGCCTAAACTACTATCCATACAGGAAAATAGTCTTCTAGTAATTTACAGCTTGGTTCCTTACCTTCCCAAGGGCTACACTTACTATATACCTTACTTCACAAAATAATAAAATAGTTTTGTTTACAAAGTAACCTTACCATTTTACGCTCAATACCTCTCAGCTGATTGATAATTAGCATATGTGCATGTGCAGCCGGAGTCCGAATCTGTAGGCAGCTACATTCGATATCATCAGCCCATGGCATCCCATGAAGGCACAGCGGCATACAATAATTACTCAGCTGAGAGTTTTTGTTTGAGGAATCGTAGTCATGTGGTTCAAATGTTTTTTTTTTTAATAATTTTGTTAGGAAAGGTATAAAATTTTTATTTCGGTTCGGAAGATAAGAAAGCAAGCTTAAGATTATCAGAATACCATTTTTCTGTGTGAATAGGAGTTTATGTAGAGCGGAGGAGCTATTCAATTCAAACTTTTGTCAGTTTTACATAAAAGCACTGCAAATATTTTAGAATGGGAGGACTCCGTTGGGGCTCTCATGTGGTAGCGAGGAAGTCTGTTTCATGGCTTGTAAAGTATTCTCGAGGGTTTTGCCACCATGGAGGAAACACCCTATATATATGTATACTCTCAAAAGAGACGGATTTGTTCGATATGAAGAGCCATCAGTCGGTTTTCGTCTATCGTATAAATGAAATCAGTACATTTGATGCGATAATTCAGAAATTACCGAAGTCCCAATATTACAACTTTACAATGCTTATAATCTCTTATAACTCCATAGTCTAAATATAAAGATAACTGGGTTAAACTTCATGCAATTTTAAATGCAAAATATTTTTTTCATAACGAGCATACACATAAAATAACAGCATAAGCAATTAAATAGCAATTACAAAAATTAACAATAATCAAAATTTATTCAGGTACGTAGGTATACTCACTTTATGAAAGCCACTTTTAAAACATTTCCTTCATTCAAAGAATTTGCTAATATCACAGTTTGAGGTGCAAGTATCTCATTTTTGTTGCTCTTCATTCCAACTAACGATTCGTCGAAATGTTTACTCTTCTCCAAAACTTTTATCGGAAATGTGAAATTGATTATCACTGCCATAAACAACAAGTATAAAATAATTGGAAGCAAAGTGGACCATCTCGGAATTTTTATATATTTCACTATTTTCTTGAAAAACATAATTACCATTTAATCTAAACGCTAACCATTCAAAATATTGCTATAAATTGGAAATAATAAATAAATCAGTTTTGTAACAAAAATATTTTTCGTTTTGCACAGTTGTAATTCTTGAGAAAGTGAAAGTAGGGCACAATAATTGATTTTTCACTTTCTTTTGACGTAGAACACTTTATTTTTAATACATTTGTATTCTGTACTATATACATGATGTACCCACTACTTAAATTCATTCCACATTTTTCGATATTTCACTAAAAACGTTTAATTATTTTATAAAAAAAAAAATGTAAGATTGCAAAATTGCAAACCTATCCCAAAACCTCCCAACTCCAATAAAAATCTCTTCCTCTACCTAATTAAAATTACGGCTTTACAAATGCAACCCGTTGCAGCAGCGAGATAGAATATACGCACCAAGCATTGGTGTAAAAAGAATAGCCATACTAAAAATTGAAAAAATGTTAGTTTCTGTTCTGCGCACCATCTGTTTGTGAAGCATCAAGCTCATTAAAATAAACTATTCAGTTCAGTGGAAATCTTGTTTTGACGTTTTCTTATGAGAAATTTGTCGTTTTACAAAATAATATACCTACATACAGATATTTTTGGGGTTTCTTTGTTTAGTGGAAATATTAATTCCTCTAATATAATATTAAATGTACTATAAATGCCGAATCTAGTGTCGGTTTGTGTTGTTAAAATAGAAATAAGTACAACAATGAATGACGGACAAAGTGGGTATTGTTATTTATATGTTATTGTAAAATCTTAAAAACTTAAGAATAATATTTTTACAAGGCACTAATTTATCTTCCTTCAATTTTAAAATAATTATTAATTTCAGGGCTGCAGTAATTTGCCGGCTAAATTTATAATTCCTTTCCCAGCCTTTTGATCAGTGGTAACTTGGGTAGTTTCGCTTATTCCCATTGCCAATTTTGTTCGGATAATTTCTTTGCACTGACCTTAAGCTATGCTAATTATTGTTTGGTTGGAAGCAACACACAAACAAAATTTTTCCAAGAGAGTTGCTCAGCATCAGAACATATTCAAAGTATTCATGTTCCAAAGAAGTATATTACGACACATCGCAGCTAGACCAATTCTAGCTTTTTTCCTGAGATTTTTATAAGTTTCATTGAAGATGCCTTGCAGGACAACGGCACTAGCGAGTCTCTAACACGCACTTGTAATGGAAGGCCCCTCCTTGTCCTAGACTTCTTTATAACTAATGTAGTTTTGCATGAATGGACCACCAACCTTCGCTTCGGATGTCAATATCGGAACAGTTCTGTATGGAAATGCGGCTGTTTTACTTTAACTTGTTTGTTTCGTATTAGAGTGATAGAGAGCCGTATTCTGTCGAACCAGTTCAAGTTAGAGAACTCGTTTCTTTTTATATTTTGGTACTCTGGAATCTAAACAAAGGGTAATGATGTGTCGACTTCTAAATGCTACGTTACGAATTCAGTCATAGCCACTGACTTATAAAAATTGACTGAGCGTATTGCCATTTTCCTATAGGAAAGAATGGCACAAGTTTTACAGTTTTCTCTTTCGCCCTATGGCAGAGTTAGAGCTACCAACAAAAAATATTTCTTACTAAACATTTTCTTATGCCATTTGATGTTTTTATGTTGGCTGCAGATGTAATCACGGCAGAAAAGAATAAGGTAAAGATAGTGTTTACCATGCTCCGCCTCTCTTGCACATACGCAGGATTTGAAAATTAAAGTCGGAATGAGTTTAATTCCTTATAAACGATTAAAATAGCACTTGGGCACAAGAAAATATTTTTTTTTTATTTAATTCGATTTTCGGGTGTAAAATTTCATCTGATTGGTTGAGTTTTAAATGTTTTTTATGTAGTAAAAGTTTTAAAGGGTGCTCTAACGGTGATATACAGAAACACAATATATTAAGGTCATGGTATACACCTGTACGATCAACAATTCCCGATTGTACGCCGCGCGCGCGCGCGCATTGATTTTGAGTGCAATTCTAAGGAAATCATTAAATACTGCTAGAAATACAAACCACGATGGTATGAATCCTTGACAAGCTGTTGTATTGTCTGTCAAGATCTGTAGACAATTATAACTTCCGTTCATTCTCACGTGTTTGCAAAACCTAAATACCAATCCTTTAATACTGCACATTCCCTACATACTCTTTAGCATTTTGTTAGTTCCATCGATTTGTTGGTCACTTCCAGTGACTGTCCTTCTAAAGTTTGGACGTCCTCTAAAATATTTCCTCACCTGCGACTGACAAACACATGTCGGCAAAAGTTGGGCCAATGGCATACTATCGTGTGGAAATGTATCCAATCAGTGTTTATCTTGTTGCCCCACACCCTGGCTCCTAAAAAGTTGTTCTGACTCGGTGTATTTTGTATGACTACTGCTGTTAGTGTGAAAAAGACCGGTGTGTTGTATAGATCATTATTGCTGTTTAATTATTATTGTCTCTTTTGCCTAACTTTTACGCAGGCAACACTGGTCAAGAGACAGCATTAATTCTCCTTAGGGGCGAGGCGATTAAATTCCTTTGTGAACTATTAATCCTTTCGACCAATATGCTAAAATAGATGATTCTTTCTTTCTTTATATAACAGCGGATGAACATGGTGCAGTTTCTTCAGAACATCCGACAAATCCTAGAATTCAAAAGGAACGAGAAAGAGATCGGGGTCTAAGAAAACCTAGAAAAATTACAATTGAGTCATACAAAAATAAAGAAATTAATTCATCAGCACCAGGAATTCTACCTACCAGCTCAAGAGAAACTACTCCACTGGAAGAATCTCAATCACCTTCAGAATTTCCGAAAGAAATTAGTTTCTTTTCTGGAAATCCTTTTGTTGAAGTCACCAAAGGAGTAATTCATTTATACAAAAAGAAGTATACTCTCAAGCTATGTGCATATGGCTTTTAATATATGTAATTATGAAACTTTTAGTGAACGAAAGGAAATTAAGGAAGCTCCGTCAAAGCAACTATGCTTATTAGCTGTTCCAGCTAGCCTGAGTTGCCACGATTTACTGAGATTTGTCGCTCCATGCCATTCAGTTATTCAACATATTCGCATTATAAGAGATGGGAGTCCCAATCAATTTATGGTTTTATTAGAGTAAGAAAATTAGAATTGTTTTTACGTAAGACTGCTTGTGCTGAGAAAAAAGTTTAGATTTCGTTCTAGTGATTCAGCATTAGAATTTTATAAGACTTATAATGGCGCTGCTTACAATTCTCTTGAACCAGATTCATTATGCCATGCTGTTTGGGTGTCTGGAGTTGAGTGGGGAGAAGACGGTTCACCACCATTAGGTCATACAGAGCTTCCAACCTGCCCAGGTAAATAATAAATTCACATTTAGTTAGCCTGTAGTACATTTATTTTAAATCTTTTAGTATGCCTAGAAAGAATGGATGAAAGTGTAGATGGTGTCCTTACGATTTTATGTAATCATGCTTTTCATGCTAATTGTCTTATAAAATGGGGTGATTCTACATGTCCGGTTTGTCGTCATGTTCAAACACCAGAACTAATGGAAAATTCAGTCTGCATGGAATGTGAGGGAACTGAAGCACTTTGGATTTGTCTAATTTGTGGTCACGTTGGATGTGGTCGTTATCAAGGTGGGCATGCAGCATCTCATTTTAGAGCAACAAATCATACATTCGCTATGCAACTGGGTACATCCAGCGTTTGGGATTATGCGGGTGATAATTTCGTTCACAGACTGTTTCAAAATAAAACGGACGGTAAGTTAGTGGCGACTCAATCACCAGGAGAGGAAGGAGAAGAAAAGATTGATTCAATGCAGCTTGAATTTACATACTTACTAACTTCTCAGTTGGACACCCAAAGAAAGTATTATGAAGAGAAGTTGGTACAATTAGAAACGGAGTTTAGAAAATGTAAGGCCAAATCTGATACTGTTAATAATAAAATTACAACTATGGAGCAAAAGTTACAAACTTTAACCAAGGAAAAGACGACCTTGGAGAAAAAATTGGCACAGACCACAGTAAAGTCAGTACCGTTATTTTTATTGTCTTTCAAAAAAAAAAATTTTAATTTAAAACTTTTTTTCTGTTGTAGGCTAAAAGATGTTCAAAAGCAGCTTTCTGAAGAATGTCAAATGACTAAAGCTCTGCAAACTAATCAGACTGGCTGGCAAATCAAGTATAGTGGACTCGAAAAAATTTACAAGGAATATAAACAAGAGCAGGAGAAGCAGCTTGCAGACGTTAAGGACCAATTAAGAGATATTATGTTTTATATGCAAGCACAAAGTAAAATAGCTGAGTCAGATATGAAGGATGAAATTGCATCTGGGTCAGTTATAGTCCCTGAGGCTGAACCGTCAACTTCACGACAAAAGAACAGGCGAAAGAAAAAGAATGAAAAAACTATATAATTAAGGGATTTAATTCAAATTCGGCAATCTCTTCGGATAATTTAGGATATTCGATGTTAAAATCTTTTTATTAAACTCTTTATGGTTAACTTTAAAAAAATCAAATAAACGCTTTTTAATTCGTAATTATTTTGTAGGTTACATCTTACATAAGCTAGTGTTTCGATTTATTTTCTTATCAAAAGTTGAATTGAGTTGAGAGACTACCTCAATCCTTACCTTCGTTAATATTATGCGTGGGTATCCAACACATTTTGCTCTACCAGCATTATTTTTATCCGTTACAAACGGAATGACAAACTTAGAATACCCTATGATTTCATCTAGGGGCCAAGATGTTGATCGCGTAGACGTTTTTGGTAGTCCGTGAGAGTAAAATCAATTGAACAAAAATTACAACAAATTTCCATTTTCAAATAATTGCGCCGCCTCAAGTGGCGTGAGTAACGAGTAACCCACCCCCGCCAGCATGGGGCATTGCCTTCGTCTTGCTTACCCATCGCACTCTCTTTTCTTTATCTCCCGCAATAATAAAATACTCGCGTTTGTATTCTCAGTCAGTAGCCAGTAAGTTAGTATTCAGTTCTGACTAGTTGCGTCTTGCGACCAAGGTTGTTCAAGTGCGCAAAAAGGTAAGGCTTACGACTATCACAGTGAGGAGTTCATTACCTTTATGTTCAAGGATAAATGTGTTGTCGTATTTGTAACTCAGGGGTAGCTCTACATAAAAAAAAGCAAATGTCGAAAGGAATTTTAAGACTACACACCCAAAATACCTCATCGATTTTCCGGTTGGATGTAAACTCCGGATTATCTGTACGTGAGTTAAAAACTAGCTTGTGTGCACAACAATATTTTTTATGAAGCCAGGCACAAAATCAAAAGCAGCGACATTGGTATCGTTCGTAGTTACAGAACTATTGATAAACGAAAGAAGGGAAAAGCTGGAAAAGATCTTTTTCCTTACTTTAAAAATAAAAAATAATGCTGAAGATTTCTTTCTTCCACCTTAGATTTACATAGGAATCTTTGTATTAAAAATTGACTAGTATGTTAGTTAAAAATGTTGAAAGAGAAAGTAGTCAAAGATTACCTTATAAGAAGATAGGAAGCAGCCGAACTAAATTGAAAATTTTTAGTGTTTTTTAGAATGAAACTAGTAATGTCATATACTTTAGTCTGTTGCATGAATGGGGGAAAAGAGCTTGGCTGTGCACTATTGTAGTGCAACTGAGACAACGAGTTAAAAACAAAAATCGAGAACGTAGGATTACCCGAACGAAAAAATCTTATTGAATACCTTCAAAATCCTTTCAAATTTCGCTTTGGCCAAGGTGCTGAAAGGAGATATAAAATTCCTCTCAAATGAAATTCTCATTTTTTTCTTTTTCTTCCTTTTCTTGCCGTGTACATTTTAAATGTAAACAAGTAAAAAAGCTAGAATTGGTCTAAAAAATATATATCAAATTCAAATTTATTCATAGAGTTTTGCTATGAAAATTCATAGCGAAATAAGTCAATTGAAATTGACTCAGTTTGCTGCTAAGTCTACAGCTCGAGAATTGAGTGGAAAAAACTCTTTATGCAAACGAAAAATCTTAGAAATTTCATTGCTAAAAGAGGGCATTTCATATAAGCAGGAACCGTATAATCGTCAGTACGGCTTGGTTCCTGCCTGCCGTATATGCCAAAACAAACAGCCAAGCTGACCTCATAAATAGACTTAAAATAAATTTTAAGTGTGAATTATATGAAGCGAAATACTACGTGTTTACTTGAATGCCTAGCAAGATTTAGCCCTATGCGGGACTAGCATTTCATAGAGAGTTTTGCTATGAAAATTCATAGCGAAATAAGTCAATTGAAATTGACTCAGTTTGCTGCTAAGTCTACAGCTCGAGAATTGAGTGGAAAAACTCTTTATGCAAACGAAAAATCTTTTTTTTTTAAAAAGAAATTTCATTGCTAAAAGAGGGCATTTCATTTATGAGGTCAGCTTGGCTGTTTGCTTTGGCATATACGGCAGGCAGGAACCAAGCCGTACTGACGATTATACGGTTCCTGCTTATATGAAATGCCCTCTTTTAGCAATGAAATTTCTTTTTTAAAAAAAAAGATTTTTCGTTTGTATAAAGAGTTTTTTCCACTCAAATTTATTCGAAAGAAAATTTGTACAAAATAAGGCATAGTCTTTAAAAAAGTACTTAGCATGAAAATTTAGCAATTATAAAAATAACCGCAAGAAAAATATGAATAAAAATAAAAGGAATACATATATAAAGACTAAAATAAACTTATGTAAAAAAAAAGAAAAAAAAAGATTAAATTGCTAAGTCATAAATACAAAAAGAAAGAAATACAGAAATAACAATTATAAATAAAGTAAAATAAAAACATTGCGTGCACAAACCAACAGCATGCCTAAAAGAATTTTTTTAATTTATTCAAGTGTTTCTACAAGCCCATCCCGGAAACCGCCCACAGTTCCGGAACTGCGAATACTGATATGCGGTGAATTCCAGATCTTAATTGCATAGACGAAGAACATAGCGCCGCTCTGCAAATACCTGTGCCGGGGTATAAGAAGCTGTCTATTACGAGATGACTGAAGGAAAAAAATTTTTGAGAAAAGATACATAGGAGTCCTGGAATAAATTAGTTTGAATAGATAGGTCATCAAATTAATTTTAAGAAAAACCGACAAAGAACAACCCAAAACCTGTCTAGAATGCTCAGAGACATGATCATATCTACGCAGATTAAATACATACCTAACAGCAGAATTAAATGCCACTGTTAATCTCCTATCAGAGACAGAATCAACCTTGCAGTGAAGAACGTTTGCATATGTTATGATGGGAATAATTAAGCATTTTACCAGTCGCAAACGAGTAGTCTGTGGTGTGAAATTGGCGGACTGCCAACGTCCAACCACATAATTTATGTGATCATTCCAGGTTAGGGTCGAATTAAAGATGACACCGAGATTACTAGTCGTAGTTACAAATGGAATAGAATTGGAATTTAGAGAGATTTGAGGTAAACGACTAACATCAACAGTGGATTTATAAATAGGAATAGCTTTGGACTTAGACGGATTAATTTTCAAATCATTTGCAACCAACCATCGAGATATAGCTGCAAGGTCCAGATTAATCAAAGCAATATGCTCGTTCAACCTGTTGGGATCAACAGCAGCGTAAACGTGCACATCGTCAGCATAGAGGTGGATCTTGACGAAAGACACCACTTGAGCAATGTCATTAATGAATAGACTGAAGAGGAGAGGTGCAGGCACAGAACCTTGGGGGACGCCAGAGCGCAAAGGTAACAAGTCCAACTCATGATTGTTAATTGAGATACGTTTCTTGCGGTCGGAGAGAAAATTAAAGATGAGTTTCGCTGCTCTATGGCTAAAATTATACTCAGTTCGGAGCTTTCCACAGAGTAAGAAATGGTTTACCGTATCTAAGGCCTTTGAAAAGTCTAATAATGTGAGAACAGTGAGCATATCAGAGTCGATATTCTCTCTTATGTCATCGGTAATCCTCAAAAGAGCCGTCATACAGCTATGCTTTGCACGAAAACCCGACTGCCATTCCCACATAAGAGAATTGCCCTCCAGAAATCCCAACATTTGCTCCCGCATAAGATATTCCGTCACTTTAGATAAAAAGAGAAGAATACTAATAGGTCGGTCATCTTCAGGAGAGGATCCCTGGTCTTTTTTGGAATAAGGATAACGCGCGCGACTTTCCAGGCTACTGGAAAATAAGAAGTAGTTAAGCAAGAGTTAATGATATGAGTGATAATTGGTACTAGAGTATCAGCAATTACTTTTATGAAGCGTGTCGGTATCAAATCTGGACCAGTGGCAAGCGACCTAATAGAACTAATGGCTTTATATACTTCAGGTTCATCAACGCAGCGAAAATCAAAGCCAGCCTCATGATCAAGACCTGGGAATAAGAAGGAGAAGGACAATCTTGCACTGGTATTAATATTACTGGCGGAAATAAAAACTGATTTAAAATGTTCGGATCCAGATCACAGTTTGAGTGTTTAATTTTACCGACTCCAATCTGGTTTAGATTACTCCAGAGTGCCTTCGGGGTAGATTAGGATTTAACTTTTTCGCGTAAAACTTTCTTTTGGCATTTTTGAATGACTGCTAGCATTCGTAGTAGATATCTGATCCCGTTGATTTCCAGCGCACATCGAAAGCGCTTTGAATATATTCACCGAATAATTGTATCTTGTGTTCGATTGAGGACTCACAGTAAATAAAACTCCAGTCAGTGTTTGATATATTTTGCCATAGAAAAGGTAGGTTGATAGAGTGGTAATCTCTATAGAACACAATCTCATTGGAATTCTAGGAGTATTTAAGTCATATATCAAGAAGAGTAGATCATGATCGGAGAAACCTGCAAGTGATAATTGATTGGAAAAAAGAGCCAGACTAGGATTATTAACAATGACTAAATCAAGTAAAGATGGACTATATCCTGAAAAGCATGTAGGGAGACTATTTAATATATGGAGGTCAAGAGCAATTAACGATGACGTGAGTGCATTAGACTGATTCGAACTAAGGAGCAAGTTTATGTTGAAATAACCAGTAATAATAACGTTCGGATAGCTGGCACTTACTGTTTGCAAGAAGTCAATGAGATCTAAGTAATACGGGTTTGAAGGTGGCTTATAGACGCAGCCTATCAAATATCTGTCGTCACCATTAAGAATGTCAAGGAATATATACTCAACACCCAATCCAGAAGATATGGCAGCAACTCTAGCAACAATACCCTGACGCACAAAAATCGCCACACCACCTCCCCGTTTATTAAAGCGATCAATTCGGAACAAGCGATAACCCAAAATGCCAACCTGTAGTGATGTTATTTCGGGCTTCAACCAGGTCTCAGATATATAAATAATATCTACCAAGGATCTGTTGAACATTATATTAATCTCATCAAATTTATTAACCATGCTTCTAGAATTCAGGTAGCAAAGCCGTAAACCTACCCGTTGAGCACACAAAACATTTAGCATGAGACGCGTCATATGTTCCTCGTCAACACCGCCCGAGTGACTCATTTAAGCAGCAATCCAGACATAGATGGCATCCAGGGAAAACAAGCGTACACACATTAACACTAGTCGAAGAAAAACACATGTTGTAAGTCGCCGCCATATATCTAAAACTAGAAAAAATAGAAAATTGTAAGCTAAATTTGAAAACTAAAAAATAATAAGGTAACAAAAACAAATCAAAAAATGAAGAAATATAATAAAACAAGAGTTTATAGAAAAAAACCAAAGAAGAAAAAAATTATTACAGAAAAGAAAGGAAAACAATAACCAAATATATGCATCAAAATGAATCAAATTGTATGTGATCCATCGCATAGTCAGCTGAGTTCGGTACATGGGTGATTCCATCCAACTGTTCAAGTTTCGTAATTGCAACAGAGATAGAGTCAGCTGTTTTCCGCACATGTGTAATTCCATTCAGAATATAAACAGAAGCGAGTTTGTTTACAACTTTCAGCTTGCGGGCGATAAGGAAGATTTCTCGATTTCTAACTGTTTAAGAATGACTTACGTAAATACGAGCTGGTCCATTGCTGCTTATTCCAGCATCTGCTACAGTCAGCTTACCAAAAAACTTATATTATTTAAAAAAGTCAATTTTTTCAAATACGGTTGGAAATTTGACTATGATATTTGGCGGTCTATTTGACTTGGTGTTTGATTGACAAGCTGCAGTATTAGACCAATTCTTTTTCAGAACGAAAACGTCTGGACGAGTGGAAGGAGAGAAACTATTTTAGATGAAATTTTAGCAAATGTGTCGTGCGGATTTGTGTTTTTTTGTGATGGAACTCCTGTAATGACTACATCTTTGGCCCTCTCTCTCCTCTCAATTGCGTCCATGCGGCTAGAAATATTAGCGATATTGTCTTCCAGTGATATTTTTTTAGTTACGGCTTCTTGCATATCCGTTAACTTCAAGTTGAGGTTATCTATAGAAGATTTAAAACCACCTTGCACAATTTCGAACTTTTTTATACTCTGTTTGATATTACTGATACTATTAGTAAGAACTGACTGTAAACTTTTCACTTGAGTAATTAAATCATCATCAAAGCGTGGTGATTTGCGGGAAGTGCGATTATCGTCGGTCATTTTTCAGTCCTATGCACAAATAATTTTATCGGCAACAGGAAAAAGAACTCTTATCACCAATGGAACCCATCACGGATTTATTTATCGATATAAGCAGCTCGAAAAACCAATTTTATCGTAAAAGTATGCACGGAAACTCAATTTCAATTAAAAATTAGGCAGAGCGACAGCAATTCACGTCTATTCAACAGCGGCCATTTTCGAACAGTCTAAGACCAATTCTTATGATACCCTAGATGAATGCCCTTATTAAATTTCGTATGGTCACCGATCTATGCAAGTTTGATTTTTGAAGTTGTTTTTCGCATATAGACAGAAAAAAATGATTATAACCAATTTTATAGGATTTCGTATTCTGAAGAAGTTTTTAGTACAATAAAAATGTCTTGGACTGATCGTTTTCACAGTATACGTAAAAAGCCAAAAATTTTATATGGCAACACCAAGAAGGAGTTGCCCGATTTAGTCAATTTTTGAAATATTTTTTGCTAGTACAATGAAAACACCATGTACAATATTTCAGCTCTCTAAGTATACGCGTTGTCGAGTTATCGTGCGCACAGACGGACAGACATGCAAAAATCAAAATAACTTTTAATATTATGCGTGGGCGTCCAATTCATTTTGCTCTACCATCATTAGTTCGAGGTGTTACAAACGGAATGACAAACTTAGTATACCCTATAGATTTCATCTAGGGTATAAACACTCGGAAATCTCGCCTGCTTCTTAACATATTATTAAGTAAACTTTGGTATAGTCACATGATAGAAGCATCCTACTGATGTGACAGTTTTGACAGCGCTGTTCTACTGTATGAATATACTGTAACTGAGGTCCTTTGTATTCATTTTACACGGCGCTTCTGTGTTTCGCTACCAGAGCTAATGACGTCTTACAAGAATCTGCTATTTTCTGCCAGAATTCGTCTGTAATGTATTGCTCCCGGCCATTCTGTAGATTGACGATTATACTTACTACACGTCTTTGGCTGATTATTTCAAGTTGAAAATGAATACTTTGTTAAGATTTACAACTGTAGTAAAACATACATCTTTTAGCTGAATCTATAGAGTATACTAATTTTGTCATCCCGTTTTGTAACGCATCGAAATAATGCTAATAGACCACAATAAAATTAAAAGTATTTTGATTTTTGCATGTCCATCTATCTGGTTTGTCTGTCCGCACGATAGCTCAAGAAAGTGTTCACTTAGTCCCCTGACACACGATGATACACGACGTAAAAACGTTTTTGTATCGAGTGTGTATCAGCGCATGGTACACGTATTTTATACACGGTTGATACACGTTCTCGAATTAGCAAAGAAAATTCATCATTTCCAACCAACACAAACTGAGTACACGTATACATATGTAATAAAACACTCGTGTATCATGCGAGTCTAACCCTCTGCTCTAAATTGGACTATACACGAAAATCTTCTAAAATAGTGCTAAGAAAACCAGTTTTTAGTACGATGTATCGAGTGTGTATCATCGTGTGTCACCGGACTAAAAGAGCTAAAATTTTACACACGGCATTTTTTAAAAAATTGTAGATTTAAGTTCGAAAACGGAGCAAATCGAGTAGCTCCTTCGTAGAATTGACATACAAAAATTAAGTAGGTGTGCCGATGTAAAATCCTAGTTGTATGACTCGACTAGTTTTTTAGTCAGTATGTATCAGTTTGTAAAAAAAATCAAATAAATTTGCAGCAATAAGGTCAATATCGGGCTATAATTTTCACCCCAACAACATAATACAACTTTCAAATTTTTAACACTTGACTGTTTAGTTACAATGTTTGTACTGTGCACTGAAATTTTACCAGTCACCTATTAAATATCCTTATTACGGTTTTTCCATCTATCTCATTAAGATATGTTCAAAATATTTCCTTAATATCACAATACAAAAATATATTTTAGTCGTTCAAATAATATTGAAATATGTAAATTACATTTTGTAATGCCACAAGCATGCGCTACTGACCACACCGCATACAAAGTAAACTACTGCAATGTTATCGTCTCAATAAATATTATTAAAATTTCCTACAATTTCAATAAGACATAAAAGCTCTATTTTTATAATATGATCACACATTGATCATTGTTCACTAATTAACGACTTTAGAGCTGTAATATTTGGTGGTGCATTTGTAAAAACGCTGCCTGAAAAAGCACTGTCGTGATCAGTACTAATTATGAGGCAGTTATTTTGGCTTTCTAATTTCATCCCTAATCCTCGAAAGCGTTGATCAATTTTATATAAACTTTTACCGCTAGCATAGGAATAAAATGGTTTTCCACTGAATGGATTCATAAAATCTGCCCAATAGCCGTTTAGTCGTAGTTTTGAACATATTTCTCGGGCAGCCAGAACAAACTGAAATATAAATTGTTAATATTTTATAGTAAAAATTATAAAAATTGGAAATTTAATTAAAATACCTTGCTTGCTCCCTGTTCATATTCGAAATTAACACGATATTTCAATGTTATCAACGCTAGTCCATCTGTTGAAACTACTTCTGGTGCAGGAAATATTTCATGTAAATTTTTTCTTAAGAGATCTGGACATGTAGTAACACTTACATTGAGTTTTTCTTGATTCTAAAAAATAGAAAAAATTTATGAGGTATGTAAATAAGAGCAACGACTTAAAGACATTTTACTTAGTAGCATAGGGAAATCAACATTAGAATCTAAGAGCTGATGCTTAAATGTTATATCAGCGGCAATGTGACGCTATTCGAGCGAGTCCATTATAAAAAGTTTTACGTGATCCTCGTAGGGTAGAAGAATCAAATATTCCAGGATAAGCTCCCAAATTCAACGTATGAATTTGCGTTGCATTGAATAGTTACTGGCGAAGTACCTGTCGTAATATAAGGACCACACCTAACTTGCATACTCAATATGTGATCTTACAATATAATTGTACAATCGCAATATTATGGAAGCATTTGAGAACTCTCTGGACCAATTTTTTATAAAACCCAGCATATATGTAACTACTAGGTTTGTTCGATGAAAACACCGTGTAAATTTTCCCCAAATATACCCGGGGTTTTGTGCACTCATCGAACAGGTTTTTAAAACACCGGGTAAACCTAATGTAATGACATTTCTCTGACACTTCTCCTGAATATAATAAATTGTAAAAAGTTATTTATAAAATGGGTGAAGGCAAAATGTGTTCTAGCTATTTTTCTATTACTTTTCTTCTAATTTTTGCTTATGTCGATTTCGATGGGACCATTTCAGTTTTGCACTTTTTCTGGCAGCGGAGAACTGGCAGAACTGAAGTCCATCGAACATATTTTTGTCATATTCCTTGTATTTGTGGGCACACGTATTATATACACGGAACTGTCAAACGTAATAAATGTTGTTTATTGATATATAGAAACAATTTTTTTTTTTAACTTAAAGCCAATTACCCAAATAAAAATATTTAATTCATTCAACTCCAAAATTTCACAAATAATCGCGACAGTGCACTTTGACAGAGCAGATGACAATTCGACCTCAGTATGTATTTGTAACACCGAGAAAATATCTGGTGCAAAGTAGGGGAAGTGTGTGCAAAACTTGTGTTGCACTTCTGCTATAAAAATTGTCCCATCGAACATTTTCAGTGTTGAACTGCTCGAAAAAGTGCACTACTGGTGTTGCACCAAAGTCCCATCGAAATCGACATTATTTTTGCTCAAGAAGTAATTTATATGTCCCAATCAGCAACAAATTGTAAGTGACAGCTGTCAAACCATTACCCTGAGAAATTTTTAGTGTAAGCTCGCGGTAGCCCAGGTTTTTCAAAAAACAAGATAGTCTAGCCTGGTGTAGCCCAAGGCTTACCCGAGGTTTTCATCAAACAGACCTACTATCATGTAATTTATGTGAAAGTCCAATTTATGATCACATTTGGCACTCAAGTCGTGGGCGGAGCCCACCCGGGTAGCCATGTAATAGGCTGTCTGTTAACTCAAAGCCCTTGAGATACTGATAGCTGATCAAATTTCCACTCACGTGGACGCTATCAACCTACTGTCGGATCGACAATCTGGATTCAGTAGATATCATTCAACCAGCACCGCCCTGCTGGAGGTTTCCACAGACATCCGTGATTTCTGCGACGAAGGTAACTGTGTGATTCATATGTTGCTGGACTTCAGTAACGCCTTCGATCCAGTTCTCGACAAGCTCCGCACGCGTTTTGCGTTTCAGCATTTGCTTGTCAAATTCAAATAGTATTTATTTACAAACCCCTGCCTAAAGCAACGTACAACGCTGGGCATTCCGACATTTTACAGATTATACATAGATTGTTACAGTAGTAAAATAAAGAATAAACTACAAACTAAAAACTACCTGGTAGTTTAACATATTCAGTGCCATTAGAACGAAAAATCGTGACATAGATTGATACGAGTACAACTAAATAAAAATGAATAAACAATAGATTGTTACAATAGTAAGACAAACTATAAACTAAAAGATAAGCTATAAACTAAAAACTAAAAGACTACGTATTTTTCCACAGTTAGCCTGTGGATTGATCGAATGTTATCTGAGGAAAAGACAGAGTAAAATTCAATTACTCTTATTCTTCGATGAGACCAGTATCCGAAGGAGTGACACAGGGGGCGGTGTTGGCCACACTCTTGTTCACGCTCTTCATAGACGATGTTACTACAGTTCTGAGCAGTGTGCGATTCAACATATATGCAGACGATCTCCAGATATACTCCCGTGCGACTGGGGACAATATCAGCGAGGCTGCCGAAACTATTAATGCAACTCTTGTCGAGATTGCGGAATGGTCTGCCAACAACGCTCCCGTGCGAAGGTAAGAGGCTTTAAACGACGATAACGTGTTATTACTTTGGACCGCTTTTTTTTATTCCTTTTTTTGATATCCAAGATGGCAATCGGTTTTGCAATATCGTATTTAGTTTCTAAGATAAAAATGGCAAAATAAGTTATTTGCGTGACTTTTGTATGGCAACCCTACAAAGACTTGTCCGATTAGTCCCATAGTCATCGTGAGAACGGACAGACAGACGGACAATAGATGGGGAACTGCCAAACCCATTTTGCTCTACTGAATTCATGAAAAACGGTTTTGAGCTCTTTTCTACTCAACGTTGCAAATATAGTAACCTCGAGCTGGAGTAATTAATTAATACAATGGTTTTTTGATTTGATTTTAAGCTATTGCGATTAAATTAATAAGTTCTATATCTTACCTTGTTATCGAAATCAAGTAGGGTTTCCAATGGTATCTTTCCCTGTATGGTAGTTGCTGCTTCTTGCCATGCTGGCCCTACAGACCCAGGGAAAAAGAAACGATTACCTCGAGGAGCGAGAAGCTCCCAGTTTGGTCCTCCTTCACCACCCAAATACTCACTCCCATCTAAAATTGATACTGGATAAAATACAATTTCTGTTTCTGAAAACACAACAAATTTATACCCTCCAAACGGACTTTACTTTTCACTACTTTGTATGGTGACTCGAAACTTTTAGAATCACTTTTACGTGAATAAAATAGCGCGGAATTATAAATTGGATAACAACATTTAACAGTTTTTTTAATTAATGCAATCCCATGAATTTCACGCAATATCGACATATTTCATTATCCCGTGCAGATAAAAGAATCTGCGACCATGAAAACAAGTGCCCTCGACCTATGCTGAAATTGGGCAAACAAAACGTCAAATTAATTACGATAATACGATTGTTACGAGATTATCTCCAATTCTCCATTTTTTTAGGAATAGGCACGCGAAACTCTTTAAACCCCAATTTCTTTTCACACTTTGCTAAGGCCCACACGCTGTAGCATGCAACACTTTCGTGAATGTGAAGCAAAGCAACACGCTGCAGCTTGCTTCAGTTTTCGTTGAAAAGAGACACTCGGGGTGGATTTTTTCCTTTCCCGGAGTGTCAGATAAGTTTCATCACAGTGATGGATGCTAACGGCGTGTACGACGGGGTTTGTATCATGCTCACTGACCATCAAAGAAACTCAACCAGATCGTCCGTGCAGCATAGTGCACAGTGTGGCTCTGATTATCCCGCTGTCGACTAGGTGTTAGCAAGGAGAATAGTGCTCCGTGTGGGCTGCGTACGTAAAACTGTAAACTAAAACGGAAGCTTGAACGCACCCAAGGTAGGCCTCTTGAATGTGTCAATTTAACATTGAAAATTATAGTTTTAGCACAGTGCCTTTACGGATTTGTAATGTGAAAATATATTAGAATATGTATATGACAAACAGGAAAAGGTGATACGTGCTACCTGTAAAATAAATGAACACGAAGGTAGTTTTTCAAGAGAACTTATGCTATGCATATATGCCCTTGTTTATTACAATAAGGCGGAAGATGTTCCAGATATACTCTGGTGCTCCTGGGGACAATATCAGTGAGGCCGTGGCAACTATTAATTTGGCCCTTGCTGGGATTGCAAATTGGTGTGCTAACAACACTCTGTCCCTCAATCCTTCCAAGACTCAGGCCATCGTATATTCCATCCGTCTCAGAAATATCACCAACCTACTTCCCATTATCCATCTTCTGGGCCACGCTATTAGAGTTCCAACTAAGCCGTTTGTAAATCTCGGTCTCTTCATGGACCCAGGTCTCACTTGGGGGCCTCAGATAAATAGGATTTGTTCTAAGGTATATTACAGTTTGCGCTCGCTTTACTCTGCTTTTCAGCATATTGATATGCTCACCCGTACAAGACTCTTCTCGGACCTGATTCTACAGCTTTTTTTCAACGCTGACGGAGTACTGTTCCCCATCTCCAACGGTAATTTTTCTGCATTCATCCGTGCATTCAAGAGCTGCTCTAGATACGTTTTCGCTTTCAAACGAGGTTCACATGTGCCCCCACTGTTCTTTGCGATGCTTCTTCCTTGTCCTCTTACTAACATGTACGAATTTAGCACTCTAAAGCTGATATTTAAGGGTAGACACATAACTAGACGTTTCATTTGGAACCCCCTGAACAACTACAGAATTATCCTCCCCAGGGTTCATACGCAGTTCGATGGGGAAACTGCGTTTCTGAGTGTGGACATTTTTGGAACCGTATGTCAGATGAGGCTAGACGCAGCACTTCACCGATTTCATTTAAGTCTGCAACTGAACTTTTTGACGGCAGCTATATGATGGCCTTCCGCCTTGCTATCCTGGCAACGATCTTTGCCGCAATATTGCCTCCGGTTTGCCTTACATTTTTACACCAGTTGCCTCAACCACCTGTTCTGGGATTGGATATGTTACCTGTTATTCATTATTCAGAAGCTTCAATTATCTATATAGAACTTTTTTGCTGCACATAACCCCATATTAAACAAATTAATGTAATTCTAAAACTCCATGTACTATATCTCTAATCTTGCTATCAACTCTGACTATCATATTCACTCCTAATTCTAAGGACTTTTTTAAGGTAAATCTATCTGTTAGGTGCACTGCGCACTGGATTGTGCTATATATTAGGCTCCTATTTCCTTATTTTCCTATTTTATTATATTTTTTACGGTACTATATATTAAGCTAATGTTCTGGTATAATGTCTCACCTGGGAGCCTCAGATTAACAAGATCTGCTCAGAATATATTATGGCCTCCGCTCTCTATATGCCGCATCTCAGCAGTTTGATGTGATCACTCGCACAAGACTTTTCTCCCCTCCGATCCTACCGCACTTCTCCTATGCGGACGTGGTATTGCTCCCTATTTCCTGCGGTAACTTCAATAAACTATTTCATGCTTTCAAGGCCTGCACCAAATGTAATATGTCTTAAGCGTTGATCACATGTGCCCACCTGTCTCCTCGAATTGCTTCTCCCCCCCTGTCCGCTGGCTAATATGTATAAACTTAGCATTCAGATGTTGATTTTCAAGGCTCGAAATGGCCTACTGCCCACATACCTAGTGAGTCGTTTCGATTGGAGTGCTTTGAACTAGCTTAGAATTATCCCCCCTAGAGTTCGCTCGCAGTATGGTGGAAGAAACATTTTCCTGCGTGGGTCGACTATCTGGAATCAGATCTCGGATGATGCTAGGCGCAGCGCTTCACTGAACTTGTTTAGGTCAGTAGCTCTTGGCTTCCTGAATGAAGTTATTTAAGCTATTTGATTGCCTTCTGCTTTGTAAATTTTACCTCATTGTATAATACTGCCTCCTTCATTTCACGCTTACTCTTATAACGTTCTAGCTGGTGTAATTACACCCGCGGTCCGTAGCTAGTTCTTCCATATACAGGGTGTTTCCGCCAAGGAAGTCTATAAAGCAGGAGGTGATAGTACTCACCTACACAAACAAAAAATTGTTTGGGAGGGGGGGGGTGGGGGGGCATTCAACCATTTAGGAGCTACAGGGTGATTAAGAAAAAAACTAGTTTTTCAAGTGCAGGGCGTACGGCCACAGTTAAGAGCTCATTGTATGCAGAGCTTCATGGCCTTTCCATGGCCTGCTTAACCAGCCCGGCACCGCTCTCCTCTCAACATTTATGGATCACCCTATAACTCCTAAACGGTTGATATGCCCCCCCTTGCCATACAATTTTTTGTTTGGCTAGGTGAGCACTATTATCTCTTGCTCTACTGACCTCCTTGGCGGAAACACCCTGTATTTAAAATCTTCCTTCCGTACATATTAAATGTTGAATTTTAAATTAAATAAATTATATTCTAAAATAAATTAATCGTTTCCCTGCACTCTAATAATGTAATAATAAAAAAAAACAACTATGAATTTTGAAGAATAAAATTTGGTTACTTACCGCACAATTTAATTAACCTCTTAAAAAACTGCACGCGCAACCGCAGCAGAAGTTTAAACAAAACTAAAATGTTCATACTGCGCCTGCAATCTTATCTTTGTTTACACATTACAACCTCCGAGACTGCGGAAGCACGAAAAAGTTGCAAGCAATTGAACTGCAGGCATAACTTTTTGGGTTTCAGAGGTGTTTACACATTGCAGCCCTCGAGTAGCGCAGCTTTTTGTGCTGTGCTACAGTAAAAGTTGCAATGTGTAATCGTACCTTGGGATGGAGGAGCACGGGAGTATATAACCCTGAAATGGAGTACAAATACTCGTATCAGAATAAAACGGCAATACTGTCCCTGGGATGATATTCAACGCGCCTACCAACTGAGCTACCAAGGCTGAGATAATGTTTGCACACAACATCAACAGAGTTAGTGCTTGTAGTAGGGGAGCAAAATTCTTCTCTCGCTAAATGAGTTCAGGGAGGCTCATCTTTTTAAACAGTATGTCGTTGATAATCCGAAATGTCTATCCTAACTGGATGGAGGGCTCTTTAAGTTTTTATAAAAAAAAAACAAATTTCAAAAGCACAATTTTTTTAAAAGACAATAGAAATACAACAATTACAATAACAAATACGTAGGAAATTTTGAACATTAATAGTTTGAATAATAATCTAAATTTTAAGCTTAAATAGAACGTTAATAGTACAGAGCACAGATAAACGACATTCAGACTGCATTTGGAAGAGGGAAGCTTTATAATGCGATTGACCCAAATCAAAGCTTTCTTTTGCAACGTTTCCAGCCATAAACTGACAAAGCTTTTACTTTTGTATATATCTTTATAGCAGTGTTTTGCAAACTTACATTACTTAAAATATACACGTGTTAAAGTAAACGAGCTTTTAAGCTTTCATATATGAGTAACTAAACAACTTAAACCTAATTTGCCCGCAGGAATAAGACTGGGCATGACTGCTCTATATGTGATCCCAAGTGCCGTTTTCTTAACTTCTCCGCTTTAAACTGACCCATCTGAACATACATGTAAGGTGATTGAAGATTCACATTATGTCAAAAATATTTTAAATCTTAGCTCTATCATAAAGAAATCATTGAATTCTTTACTACATACTCTTGCTCGCAATGTCGATAAGATAGTCACACTATCGTTATTATTTAACAAATTTCTCGGAATATAAGAACCTAGTTTAAAAATTCCAAAAAATCGGACGCTTAGAACAATCAGCAAGAATGCAGATATTGGATAGTATTCGTGTAAATGAGTAAATCCAAAAACCCATAATATCTCGATGCGGTAAGTGATGACGAAGGACAGAAGTGCAAATGAGATGCAAGCATAAAAAAAAATTACAAGTGGGAATTGTGATAAATGAATGGCAGCGTGTTGAAATGTCAACAAATATGCACTCTTATTATAACGCTTCATGAATTCTGCCAGTTGTTTATACCTGTACTGTGCTCTCGAATTAGAAAACGTTAGCTCAACACAATTACTTTAATTTAATTTAGATTATAAGCAGCATTTCTGTTTGTTATATATTCTAAAATCACACCTGAGATATTTCAATAACAGATTTAACATTAGTTTAGTAAGTGTAAATCACTTCGGGATTAAATGATTAAATGCTGATGGGAAAGAAAACAAATTTCCAATTCGAATATTTAACTTGCACGTTGGTGAGAGCAATTTAAATTGAAACTAACGAAATATCCATCAAATCGTATGCAGCCTATTGGCAGCTCTGGAAAGCCATATCTTGTTAATTTGTATATCATGACTTTGAATAATTGGGTTAAAAAACCTCTCTGGTAATTTTTTCCTACGTCAGTCTTGCCCAATTGAAAATCAACACTAGTTTATTTGTGCTTAAAAATTAAGTATAAAATATTGCAATAAGTATTGCTTTTTATGAAAAGAGACTAATGGAAAACTTTCAAGCTTATAGAAAGAAAGATTAAATGCAGTTTTAAATTCGCTAAAGTTTTGACACAAAAGTGTTAAATTCATATTATTAACTTCAAGATAATCAAAATTCTCCACTCCCCTCTCCATAAGAGACTATTTCTGTACTGAAAGTTCACTTTATTGTTTTAATCCGACCAGTTATCAGAATCTTCAATATCAGTTATCTAAAAAAAAAAAAATCATTTTTTTTTAATAAATATTAAATTGATATAAATCAAAGTATACCTGTTTCTCCGATAATTTAAGTTGCGTTATACCCGTGAGGTCTTCCAAATATTTGTTGGTTTCGAAGACATCAAACAACATATCATAACCCCTTTGCTCAAATTCCTTTAAAACTTTCTAAAAAAAAAAAATTTATGATTTTCTATCACCTTTATTATAGAATAGATAATATCTACCTGAGAGCATGCAATGCATTGTGGAAATTTACTAGTCGCTGGAAGAATATTGGAAAATGTGGTAAGTGATCCTCGTATTGAATGAGGTATAATTCCTAATAATCCTTCAGGAATTTCCTGATTACATGTGGCTGCTGTGTAAAAGTATGCAGGTGCTTGTTCTCTTTGTTCGTGCTGTAACAGTGCTACCATTAGTTCAACAGCATAACTTGCTGCTATATTAGATACACCTGGACGTGTAACTGTGCATTGCTGATCAAGGGTGCGACCTTTCATTGACTGCAAAGAAAATATGAGTTTATAAAAATTATGATTTTTCTTTTATTGTACAACTATCGTTATTCTTGTTGGAGTGAGGTACATATGTACATACATTTTTTTAAGTAAGGCATATTTAAGAAAAAGTTTTTAGCAGTCTTTTTTCCTGAAGTATAACTTACCCCGGCGCCAATGACGCTGGGTCATATTGAGCCAATTTAATTAATACGGTGATATTTTTTTGTTCACGCTGACCGTACAATTTGAACGCCTGTGTAGCTGGAGATACAGCCCCCCTCTACTCGTACCAGCAGTGCTCCCAGTACGACACTGTCTAGACTGCGAGATACTAGTGCGTCAAGTCAAAACAGATAAATATGACCCAGCGTCAAAGGGTTAAAAAAGAAAAATATCAAAGTTATGTTTTCCAAGTTGATTTTGCATGTGTTATTGAGCAAGCTAATAAAAGTTCTTTATTTTACCACGTATTGAAAGAGCCGTTATTAAATAAATACTTTTTTAATTTTGTGATAATTTGTCGATATAATCCGGGTCATAATGACCTGGTATCATCGTCTACGTAATTATTTTCACGTTATTTGCGCCGGGTTCATCTGTCATCACCATAATTCAAACGATATTCATCTTCCGGAATATAGAATACGTTTCGATTTTAAAGATATCTTTATCTTCTATGATATCGTATTCCTATTGAGCAAATGACTCATTTCAGTAAAAAAATGGTCCTGATATGCGATACCTCCAGTAGAGATTTCGGCGTGAAATTAGAAAATAGATATTTCTTCGCGATAGTTTATCTACTCGCTATATTATCCCTCCCGCGACTCGCATTCTTATTTGCTTCATATTCTTAATACTAGCATTCTTATTTGCTTCATATTCTTATTACTCGCATACTTTATATTGCTTGTTTTCAAAATTGAATCCATTCTTTTCGATTTCTTGAAAGCAGTTAAGGACTCTAAATACTGATTGACTGAGGGTGGTTTTGAATATCCCTCATATGCACCAATTAAAAGAACTTTTGTTGAGCCTCTACGACATTGAATAAAATGGACTATAATTGTAAGTTGGAGCTTCTGGCGATGACAACCCATCTATATTAACATCTATGGAAGGAATTTTAAAGTGACGCTATGTTATTGTACATTTATTGCCTTGAGGTTAATAAGAATATATATTTGTTGCGGCTTTATGAGAACAAGTATATTTGTCTTCTTTCTAATATACTCGCAACAAAATGATATCGACTCTATTAGAAGGAAGAAAAAATGAAGATACGTATCTTCCTTCTTTTTTTATTGTCCACACCACGAATTTAATCCGTATTGAATTTTTATCATCCTTGTAATATTTCTCAAGCAATAAAAATACAACAAAGCTACGATAAATTTCTCGCGACCAACACAGACACAATGATGACCAGTCATGACCCATACCAACAACACAGCCATAGCTCTATCTAGCTATTACCAGCCATTACCTACTAATAACCAAAGTTAACCTAATGACAAGAAGCGAAGGGGGTCAAAAATCCAAAAGTAATAAAAATTGTTTTTTTTTTTAAATATTTTTTATTTGTTTTTTATCCTTTTTAATTTCTTTGGAAAGCCCCAATTAATACCTTTAATTTGATATATCGTACAAAAGAATCGAATAACCCAATCCCAAGTAATCAGCAAATTAACAAACACGTCCACAGCAAAAACATAAAAATTTTAGTCACCATGTATCCACCAACTGAGGTCAGCAGGCTAAGCAAAATATATGGTTCAAATATTTTTTTTAACACTTAACTAATTCTGGAAGTTTCATCGAAATCGGAGGGGGTCGGGTCGAATGGGTGATCGTTTTGCTATGGAATTGCTGATTCTAAGTCTATATTAGTTGTAAATGAAGGGTCAATCGTCGAGGGCGTCAATTTTGTAAATTATAAAAATTAAAAAACTGGCGGCAGTTTTGTAAATTATTAAAGATAAAAAAAAGTTTAATGTTCATGACAAATGGTTATTACATTTGAACGACAGAAAATTGATTCGAAACCAATTCGGTCAATCGTGGCAGTTTTGACAGAATTTCAAAATGTGTTGGGGCTTTTTATGAATCACTTGCGGATTACTTTCACAATGAAAAAACGTTAATATTGACAGAGTCAGTCAACCAGAAGTGAGTTTTATCGCGAAATATATAAATTTTTCCAAATAAACATCATTTTCCAAGTGCTCTAAGGCCCAATCAACAAAATCACGACATTTACGGTGATCAAACAGACTTTATTTCTTGAGCCAAAACAATCTTATAAGGATAGAAGTAAATTTAAACACAAGTCCGTACGCAAAATTCACCAAGCTGACATTTGTGAGATACGTTGAGTACATCTACGAACAGAGACATGTGACTACCGCTAATATCAGCAATAATATTTTCACTTTTTATATTTCGTTGTGTCACTGGCAATTTTTTATCGTAAAGTTCTACCACTCTTATTGGGGCACCTTTAATAAATATCATCGATCTTTCAGAGCTTACCATTTCTACTACTAATAAAAATAAAAATGGCTCCACAATGGTGTTTATATGAAACATTTGAAACAATATCAATCAGTATACCATATAACCAGAAAGTGAGTGCGAAAAACAAAACTTGCTTCGCAGAAAGCCGTGATGTGAATTTAATCTAGGCAATCTAACTAATAAATGCAAGCGATAGAGTGTTTTACTTAGAGCTTGAAACTTTTATGACTTTTTTCAAAAAGTCTCTAGAATACGAGTTATTATTAACTTTTATTCCATAAGAATTAAACAAAATTATAAGAAATAAGAGTTTTAAGACTCCCGCAATAACCATTATTTTTAATTGTTATTTTTAACTGTTATACAAAAAAAAACAACTTTTTGATAGTATTTCGAGTCTTTTATTTCATAAAAGTCTTTTGAGACTTTTCTTTCATAAAAATCATTTTAAAAGTCTTTTGAGACTTTTATTTCATAAAAATCTTTTTAAGTCTTTCTTTATTTAATTACGGTATGATTTAAAAAAAAGCCTCTTCCTCTGTATATGATAATAGTTCAATCGATTTTATCCATACGGGCATTCATATAGGGTATCATAAGTATTGGTCTTTTAGATTATTTCGAGCCTTTTTACTTGTTTTTATTTCATTAAATTTTTTTGATTTTCTTGTTATTTTTTTTTAATTACCTTTAATTAAAAGAAAAGCCATCCTGGGAATCGAACGCGTTACAGACAGACAGAGTCTGGACTTTTCTTAAGTTTATATGATATAAACGAATTATGTTATGTACATATATGGATCAAATCGATTAAAATGTTATAACCAGCGGGAGAGGTTTTTTTACATTAGACCGTAAATACTTTATATATTTAAATAAAAAACATAAAAAAAGACTTTTAAAAAGATTTTTATAAAATAAAAGTCTCGAAAAACTTTAAAAATTACTTTTATAAAATAAGTCTAAAAAGACTCTTACAAAGACTTTTATTTTATAATACATATATTAATAGTCTCAAAGTTTTTTTGTTAGATAAAGGTCTGAAAAGACTTAAAACATTTATTTCGTACAATAAAAAATTACTCTTAACTTTCACTTTTAAAAATAAAAGTTAGAAGTATTATTAAAATTTATTTTTTAAATATAAAAGTTTCCACCTCACTTAAAAAAAGACTTAATGGAGAGGCTCTGGTTTTATTCCAATCTTCGTAGCAGCAAAATCGTTTTTACAAAAAAAAAAAAACTAGTTATTTGAAGACGAAGTTAAAGAATCAAAAGTGTCTACCGATGTTAACTAATTTGACACAATTTAACACATATGTATATTAAATCTACACAAAGAAATTACCTTGAGTGATTTATTAAAACGTTGCAATTTCAAAGCCGTTTAAGATTTAGAAAATTTAGTTAAATTATTTTAATAAAATAATTTTTTTTATAGATATTCAAGCAACCGGCGTAAACAAAATCGTATCTCAAATGAACATATTATGTAATTCATGCAACAGAAAGCTTAAAATTGAGATATTTCTTGATTTCTTAACACACTCAATATCAGGTAATGGAGCTTATAGTAATAGATAAGAAATTTAGCTGCTAAATGCTTTAGAGATAAGATAAACCGTAAAAATATTTCAAAGTTGCCTGCCATACAGTTTACTGTTGTACAAATTTTGTCCAAATGTTAACACAGTTTGTTGGAAATTTAGCATGCCCTATAGAATTTGGGCAGACTTTGATATTGGTTGGTAAAACTATTGATGGAGCATTTAGGCAAGTTTGTTGTGTCCGTATTCAAATTTTCAATTTATAATCGCATTTTATTTAAATTCAGATTTTACATTAACCTACGTACCGGAAAAGAAAAAACAACTGATATTGGATTACATTTCTCGGCGAAATTCCGAAAAGATATCATCGTGAGAAATTCCCAGATCGATGGAACATGGGGGGTCGAAGAAGTGGACGATAATTTATACGAAAACACATCACAAAATCCTATTGTACAGGGAGATTTTTTCATAATTTGCATTTTTGCTGGAGAAACACAATTTCATATATCGATTAATAATCGCCCTTTCTGCACATTTAAATATCGCATTCCTGTTAAATGTATCCGGACAATCGAAATAAAGGGTCATATCCAAACTGTAAAACAAGTAGATCATCGAACAATATTTCCTTATTCTTGGCCACCAATTCAATATACAGATCCGAAGAAAGCATTTAGTAATGATATACCAATTTTGTTTACACCTGGACATGTAATCATTATAACAGCTCGAGTTTATGGAAATAATCGTGGACATTTCATTCTAAGATTAACTGAAGCTGATTCTAAAAGGGAACTGTTGCATTTCAATCCAAGATTTGACCCGTATAATGTTGTTGTACGTAATGCAATGGAAAAGAATTTAGAGTGAGTATTATTTTAATACATATTTAAAAAGAATTTAGAAATAAAACTGTAACAATTTTTATTGTACCTGCTTCTCACAGTTTTGGATTCGAAGAACGTGACGGAGGATTTCCTTTTATATTCGATCAACAATTTTGTTTAGCAATTGGTTTCACAGAGAAAAAGTTTCTTTTCGCTGTGGATGGAAAACATTTTACTACATTTGCATACCGAACTCAGGATTTATTAGAAGACTTGACTGGTTTTAAGATAACAGCATTAAACGGAATGAAAATTGATGTGACCAGAGTGGATCATATACAAGTGCCAGATATTGATGGAAAAGGAATAGAAATGTACTCTAGGGATGACATAGACATTTTATAATCTTAAATTATATATTTAAATCATGAAGTTGAATCAACAAGACTAATTTTATTGCTTTGCCAAAAGATGCCAACAATATTTTTCAGTACAAATTATTAAATAAAAACGTGTTGTTTTCATTGTTAATGCTTTAATTATTTCAATTTTTTTATTTGCTATATATATATTCCAGTTGTTGCAGTAAATAATTTTTTGCTTCAAGTTTTAACTTTATGTTTCGAAATATATTGATAATTTCCTATTCCATTGGCACGGTGAAGGGTAACAGATTTTCCCAGGTAGGGAGAGCTTCTTATAAACTGAAAGGTGTTACTACAAACCTTACCAATTTCAAAAAGTTTTGGTCACAAAAATGTTCGATTTTATGATCTCATGAAAAAGGTTTCCGTCAAAGAATAAAAGGAACTAGTGAATATCGACAGCACTGACTTAGAAATTAGCAGTACACCACACAAGAATTTGACAAGATTAAGAAGATGGACCATTGGACATCCACTTCCTATGCGCCAAAGGTGGGAGCCTTTCTTAATGATCATTTACTATAAACGGAAGCAATCACTATGGCGCGAACATAACGAACCTACATAATCCACACCCAAATCTCCAATTTATACCCGGAAAGTAAGGTGATCTATTTATTTGAAGTGTTAGCTACTCGAGTTCTTAAAAAGAGTACAAGTAATAATTGCGGAGGTTGCAGACTTAACCAATTATTGAAAATATAATAGTAGGGTTTGATCAACAGGAAGGGTCTCCTTTTTATCTATGAGAACAAAAATTGAGCGTAAAAGACCAATTATATAAACGAATGAAAAATAAAACAAAATTTCACGAAATCGAACAGTAAAATCTATAAGATTCTTTGACTGGTCAGTTACAATAAAGAGCCAAAATGTTTACTTTCTATCCGTCGAGAAGAAATAGCTTAGTAGCAGCATCCGGAAAGCATCAATAATGAGAAAGCGTAACATATAAGAATTCATGTTCAAGCATTATTTCGAATGAAAATAATATAAATCACTGACCAATACTGAAGGTTTATTAGCAATAGATAACATCTTGTCCGAATTACAGAGAGTTTATCTAAACATCAAAGAGGACATCTCCATTCAATCCTTGAAAGAACAACCTGCTTGCTGCCCACATGATACTAAAAAGCATTAAGATTGCAGTCGTCAATTTTTAATGGGCCTCTAAAAAAAAAATTGTTTTTGTATAGTGTGGCGTATGTTTGAAAGACGATTAAAAATAAATTTAAAATTTTTGTTGAATCTTTATATATAGGCAAAAATGTGCGAAAAATTATCGCCCCTCCACCTGACTTTTAGGGGTCTAAGTTAAAATTCTGATATTATCAGGGTTAGTAGGCATTGGTTATAGATAACAGGGAAACTCTTGTGTCCGTCTGTTCTGGTACGGAACCCTGATTTCGCGAGCCCGACTCGCTCTTAAATTTTATTTCTGAAAACACGATACCAATATAGGAAGATATGGCATATGAACACGAAATTCTTCCAAAAACGATAAAATAGAATATATGGGCTTTCAGAATGGTAGACAGCCCGAAAGCTTAAAACCTTCCGGAACGCTCCTTTTTAAACTCTTGGCTACAGACATGCTAATGCTGAAATCAGGCCAATTGGAGCAAACAGTGAGCATTCTAGTTCCAAGTAGGATTTAAATTAGTTTAGAGACTATTTTATAAAATTAATTAAACAAATTGAAGGACACATACATCAGTCTAAGAAGGTAGGAACACCTATGTCTATAAATGTATTTTTCAATAATCTGTTGTGTTAACTCCTTGAAATGTAAGTTTAGTATCAATGCAGACAAAGTTTGTTGTTGGGACCAAGTATACATACTGAAATATGTTTACAAAAAGTTTTGCTGTTTTTGTATTCTATATATGTACATTAAACTACACCTGTGAATATAGTTTATTTCTTAAAGCATGATTTTCATAGTGTATCTTAAATACCTGGAGTCTACTGAGCTTGCACACTTCTACTTTTCAGCAAAGTAGTACCTGTGAAAAAGTCAAGTTAAAATTTAACTATTATCCGCATTTGGTACAGTTTTTGATCTAGGTACTCGACTGGAAGTCCTTTTAAAAACGCAATACAAAGTCAAAATTATCTATTCAGGATTTCCACTTACCTGATTTTTTATTATAAACTGTCCTCTACTCATTAGTCAGTAGATTTTGAAAATTAAAAGGGTATTATAAAAATGAAGCAATTATTGTCAAATATTTGGAAGAAAAAAGTGCAAGTCTTAAAATGATTTCATTTCTGGATGCGAAGTCCACACGAAGGAAAAAACAACAATTGGTCTTCGGAGAGGTACAGCTGATAAAAAGAGAAAAGAAAGAATATTATATCCTAGAGGAAAATAAAAGTGAAATAAGGTGAAAAACCAAAGTTTTGTATGGCAACAAGAGGTTGCCGGATTAGTCCAAATTTGAAATTACATTTAATATTTTTATGAAAACGCCGTGTATAAAATTTCAGGTCTCTACGTCGACGCGTTCTCACACAGTATCCAAATATATAGTGGAGAACGAAAGTTTTGCATGGCAACCCTACGAAGCATTTACTTGATTTGTTCCATTTTCGAACTTAATTTCTTTTTAAAAAGCCCGTGTGCAAAATGTCAGCTCTCTAAGTAAGCGCATTCTCGAGTTATAGTGAGTTATAGCAAACGGAATGCAAAGATCAAAATAACTCTTAATACTATGCGTGAGTGTCCAATCCATTTTGCTCTACTAGCATTATTTCTATACATAGCAAATGGAATGACAATCTTAGTATACCATATAGATTTCATCTAGGGTATAAAAGGAAAAAACACCCTAAACTTAAAGAAAACAAGAAAAACAGGCTTTACTGGAAATGCAGAGAACTTTTATGATATATTTTTATTGGTTTTGAGCGTTGTGTAATTAAAAACGACGATACATATTTAAAAAGAGACTTCGAAACATTACCCGGATCCGTTTATACTCTAAATAAAGGGAAGAATATGTGAGCGATGATTAAAAAAATTCGAAGAGAATATCTAGTGTAGTAAAACTTACATCACAAATACGACTCCATACTATAAAAAGAATTGGGTTCAAGGTTATGTTGCGAATTGGCAAATCAGCGGTACAGAAAATACTGAAGGTATGATAACAAATTTGTAGAAAAGATTACATTTGCTAACATTAAAATCTTTTTAGCGTATTAAATTTCATGCCTACTCATTCAACTGCACCAACAACTTTTGCCACACGATTTTGATAAAAGAATGGAATTTTGCTGCTGGTCAGAAGAAGTATTATTAGGCCACCCTACTTTTTTAAAGAAAGTATTATTCAATGATGAGACTCACTTCAGCAATAATTTAAAAGTGATTAACCATAACGTTCTATATTGGAGCGATTTAATGCCAAGTGGTTGCGAGAAGTTCCTCACCAACAACTTGTGAATGTATTGTGTAAAAGAAATACGACTGATTGGACCTTACATTTTGCCAGCTACACTAAACGCAAATATGTAGATTTGTTATTTCCTTAAAAATGTTTTACCCGAACTCCTAGATGTGTTTGAGGGCGTTCCACTCCATAACAAGCAAAGCATTGAATGAAATGTTCTCACATAGCACGACTTCACGACCTTGAACTAATTGACACTTGAGCTGTGACGTCAAGAATTCAGAAAAATTACCAAATCCTTCTATTTGGTAACAGCAACTTAATTGTGCAACGTCCGATGCAGTGACGCCAAAAGACGACGGAAATCGTGGGGACTAGCGAAAAGTTTTCGTGGTATCCGAATTTCTTATTAAGCGCTGTCTTATATACATACACAAAAACATTTATATTATTAAAAAAATTGAGGCATTGCATCCTCTTTTTCTTCATCCTTATCTGAGTCTTCGGCTTTAGATTCATACGTTGATGCTCTAATGATATCCACAATTTCATGTTCAGGCAAATTTGGAGCAGTATCAAAATGGTCGTCCAGGTTCAAATAATCTTCGAGCGTAATATCCATGGCCTAGTAAGGAAGGCATTACCGAGAATACCCAGCATGATTGAAACAATTTTTAATTATTGTGATTGTTGCACATTAATTCAACCCTCGCTATAAATTTCCTGAACAGAAACTTTCTGTGAAAGACTTTTAGGTTCTTAATGATGCCCTGAACACAATGTTGGTGTTCGATGGTAGGTTTAACAAGCATTATTTCGTGGTAATAGATAAATTGTCAGCAAAATAAGCACGTAAGAGTTTCAAATGTTATCGTATTAAGCGATATTTCGTGTTATTCATTTTACGATATCAAAATTAAGCAATTCTACTGTACTAATCATACCTTATAGTCTTTATATGTACATACCGCGACTCTTCCCTTATTGCCCAAACGACAAAAGTTAACCTTAATCGATTGATTAACAACTTTTACTCCGAATTCATGTCCTTTGCATTTTTAGTAAGTTTTAAAATTGATTCGAATAACTTTTGTATTCCCACCACATAAATAAGGAACATTTCAGAACTATAATGCTTTAAAGTAAAGGATCAAACCTATTAATGTTCTAAAATTTTTTTTTGTTTATTTAATTTATTGAGTATGCATTTCACAAATTTAATAAAATAATAATAAAATATGATCATTTCAAGTTTGTTTATACTTACGTCTCCAGGTGCTGTAATATCATTGCAAAAATAACATCCAAGTTCAGAGCCTGCAATACATTTCAAATCACCAATGTTCTGTACCAGTTTTTGACTGCTGTCTCTATGGCTGCCATGACGTATTATGAGATAACTATCAAATCCTAAAGCTGTACTGAAAACAATCTATGAATATATAAATATACCAAATTAATTTATACAATCTGTAATGATAAGATACATTCTACAAACCTTTTTATGAAATGCTCCAAGCAAAGCGGGCAACCAACGACTTTCTCTAGAATCAGTTAACAAAAATATTACATCGTGACTTTTGACCAGGTCTTCTAAGGTTTGAATGGCTTTCGTTGTTGAATCGCGTAAGCTTCCTCCAATTGTATGACCCGGCATAGGAATTTGAAGAACAGTACCTTTTACGATCTGAATTAAAAGCAAAATTTCAGAAAATTTTAAAATGTGGAATTTACGGCAACTTTTACCACATTCGGATTAATTTCTAATAATCGCCTTGCTGCAACCTCTGCCTTTAAATTTTCACCACCTACAGCATCTTTATGAGTATACAAAAATTGTCGAACTGGATTAGAAAATGACACTTTTCCACTATCCACAAAAGTAATAGTTTTGACTCCCCAGCCCTGCGTATTATTAATACTTTATAAGCTAAGATATCTCCATATAAACTACATTATTTTGAATTTTTAAATACAATATATTACCAACAAATTTCTTGCAACAGCACAGCCTAAAGTTCCAGCTCCAAGCAGTAAACATTTCGTATTTGCAATAATGTCTAGATCAAGATCAGGTAATAAACGCCATTTCATTAGTTTTAAATTCAAATTCATAGAATTTTCAGCCAATCTTGAAAGAAAAACAGAATCATAGAATATTGTATCCCTATCATCACTATATTTAATTAGCTTGAAATTTGCAACGTGATAAAATTGACTGTTCTTAAAAATTGTTTTTGTTATCCGATAATTCATTACTTTTATAGTTCGATTTCTATATGTAAATGGATATAAAACTGTGGGTGATATTTCAGCCATGTTATTTTGGCAACATTCCAGCTATATAAGTACTTTAAACACCCTTTAGTCCATAAATGAATAGGCTCTTGGGAGATATGCGCAATGGTTATTTATGTCTCTGAAAAAACTGGACAAATTCATCTTGTTCTGCTTGACAAAAGGCCAGAATCTCTTAGTGGCGTTTTTTCTAGCGAAGATATTTTGCTTAATTTTTCTGCCTGTATGTTAGGTTTGTTTCCAGTGCAGTGAAGGTGGTACGTGCTTGTTTGTAGATCAGAGAAGCTCCGCAAAATTCTCATTGCAATTTATAAGAAGTACATGTTTTAAATTCTTCTCCAAATGACAAATCTAATCTGCATTCTTTTATGTACCTTGTTCTAGGCAAGCTATATTTTGAAGACAAAGTCTCCTTCTGTTCTTGATTGAAGAGAACTATATAAGTTCCCTTTATATAAAGAGTTAAACATGTTAGAGCATCAACGTTTCTAGATCAATTCTTAGTAACCTTTTCAAGATCTGACTGAATGACAAGTTAACATCAAAACTATTTCTGTGTTCTTATTGCCTGTCCCGTTGGCACACAGCTTACATATCCGATCACGATCACTGTGCGTAAATATTTTGGGCTGGTGTCAGACCAGTATGAATTCATAGTAGTCGTTTTCTCCAACTAAAAAACTGTATGATATCCGATGGATACTCTGGAACATACTCAATAAACAATTGCACTTCTCAGGCTTAAAAATTTTGTTTTTGTTACTTTCCTTTTAAGCAAATCACAGAGCGAATTTTTGTAACTCTTTTCCAACCTTTGTAATCGGCAGTTATTGGTAATATAATTAAAATGAAAGAGTTAAAAATAAGGATATAGAATTTAACATTTTCTTATTAGTTAATAAATTAAAATGGTGCCTATTTATCACGTTACAACTGTTAAAAATTTGTCTGAGCTTTTCAAGATAAAATTCAATCAACTTTTCTTACAGTGCTGGATCCATACTCTCTGCCATTTCAGCGACTTGATAAGAGAGTTTTCTCTGTTTATTTTCCTCCCAACCAATCCATGGAGAAATGCTGGCAGAGTTATTAGGAACCAAGTTATCTTTTCCATTCTCAGGAATACGAATTTTCCAAATGAGACTAGTATCGCAATTATTTACTGATTGCAAACGAACTCCAATGAATTTGCAAAATTTACCACTTAGTTTCGGGCTAAAATACATAATATGCTGGCTGTTTCATATTATTTGAAAAGAAAAACAAAAATCTACTCACCATTTAACGAACAAAAAATATATGTAAATGCGTAACAACCAGGATGGGTTTTCAAATTCACTCGGATCTGAGAAGCAAAAAAATACATTCTCAAGATTTTCTTTGGAAAAGTTCTGCTGCGGATCTTCACTTATGATGAGATCTTTAAATTGAAAATATTTTAGCTTATTTTCCTGGCGTATTAAAATGAAAAACGCCTTTTCTATTTCATTCGACAGGGAACTGTAAATTTCCGCCAATTGTTTTGCTAAAAATGGTTCATCCAGAATTTTTGTTGGTTTATTATTGATTTCAACTTCAGCATTCGGTGCAAATGGTACAGGAAAAGCGAACCAATAGTAATATTTATGGGCCTTTAGGTTCTATCAATAAAATATATAATTAACAAAATATATGTCATCAATTTTCAACACTTACCGGGTATGATAAAATTATAAAACGAGAAAGCAAGCGAGGATTTTCAATAATCGCATTGGATTCTATTTCTTTTTGAATATTCTCTCCTTCCGTTATTAGAATGTTTAATTTGCTACATTTCATAAATTCCTCTGCTGAATTTTTCATATACAAAGTACCAAACGAGGTGAAATTGTTCTTTGGTGGCTGGAAATCACTAATTTATAAAAGAAAAATTGAATTGTTTTAGTTCTAATAGAATTTGTTAGTTTAAAATAATAGACGGTTATACATTCATATGTACTCCTGTGGCGACACTTTCACACCTGACTATAAATTCAATAGATAGCACACTCAAAATCCGCTGTAAATGCTGTACTTTACCCTTTACTTTGCTCGATATATCTTACTGGTTGCAAAAGAAAAATTAGCTAGCTAGTATTTGAAAATTATAAAAAAATAAAATGCAACTTTAAAAAGAATAGGTCTGTATGTTCACTTTTGTGTGAGAATGTCTGAGTAAAATTCAAATAAAAACTTTCTTCCGGTAGATATGAAAAAGTTAACAGACAACTTGGAAATCCAGTTAACTGTCAAATTTTTCTAGTGCGAGAAGTAAACATACACATTATGGGTAAAAAACTTTCGAGTAAACATACAGACCTATTATGGGTCAAAAACTTTCGAGTCTGTGTAAAAACTTTGAAGCCTGGGTAAAAACTTTCAAGTAAACATACAGACCTAATATTGATGTCAACTTTAAAAGTTTAAAATATTTGTTTGGAAATTGATTTAAAAAAAAATTATATATCATTACCAAAAGATCTAACTATTTATATATGAAGTATATACTTATATTATATTATATATTATATTTCTCTTTTCTCTTTTCTTTTTATAAGCAGAAGCTTGTACCCAGGAATAGCTGCTAGAGAAGTTGAAAGCTAATTCGGAGCATAAACACTTTTGAATTTCAAGGTAAGTTTAATGCTTCCAAAAGACCGGTATACGCCTTTAATCTCATAAATCTCACGGAGGAAGAGATAAAAGCAATATTTCACCAGAAAAATAGTACCTACTCTAACCGAAGTGAAAAAAAACTTACACGCTCAGGTAATCAATTGAGCAGGTTTGCTTCTGTGTTGTTTGGAGAAACTGTCTGTGCCTGTCCAGTAAGACAATTCCTGATTTCTCTTTGGCGAACGTAATAAAAAATAAGGACAATACACAGAAAAGCCAGGAAAATCAGAAACAACAAATAAACAATAAAAACAGTATCATACACACAGAAAAAAAAACAATAACACTAATACGAAACCAATCAACCACAAAACAACAAAAACACAGCATAAAAACGAAGCAAAACAAAAAACAGAAGCAATTATCCACAGAACCAAAACCAACCAACAACGATGTAACAAGAAAGAAACCTTCATGTCATGTTCTGAAAAATCCCCATTGACCATGAAATCATGAAATTGGATGAGTGTAATACAAAGCAAGTAAATTTACGAATGGTGCCTTCTTACAAGAAAAAGAAACATTGTCCGGAATTAATGTATGCAAAATGGATAAATAATCTATCGAAAAATTTACACAAATCTTGCACATAATCATTTCACTCATTAAGTCTGTGAGCTGCTCTAATTTACTCTAGAGCAGAAAACCGTGTTTAATAAATTCAGAACACTGCTCTTAAGTGCTCCAATGTGCACTGAACTGTGTTAAATGAATGTCCTCTAAAGTGAACTAGAGTGACTTAGAGTAAGATTTTCTGCTCTACCTTTTTCGAAGGAGTAACTTAGAGCAGGCATTTGACAACTGTAAATTGTGCTGACAATTCTGATAACAGTTAAACAATTGTGTTCTTTGTTGACAGATCTCAGAAATTTTGTGTTTCATGAGCTGCCTGCTCCATTCTGCTCTTTTCTGCACTACTTTTAATTTGACAATTAACCTCTAAGTTTAGCTGCTCTGAACTTTTTTCGAGTTCATTAAACAGACCTTATATGTCAGTGTACTCAGAGGTGTTCTACTGTATGAATACGTATAAGCCGTGCGTTCAGGTGTACACACCTATGTGCTTTTCAAAATTCAATTTAATTGTTTGAATACACTTATTTGGTTGTTTTACCTCAAATTAATTATGCTTAAGAAGAAATCAACAAATGACGTTAGATTATATAAGCTATATATAATCGATGTGAATGACATTATCAAATCATATTTTCTACACTGCCTATACCCATAGCCTAGGGGTACACTCTGCACTTTTTACGGATGAGAAGCAATTGGGGGAGGAAAAATCCCAAATGCCAAGTTTCGAATTACAGCACGAGCAGCATATCAATACTACTGCAAGCAAATCGCTTCGGGCATTTTGAAATTTCTGATCGGGCAGCTGCCCAGTTCTCCAACTGCGACTTGAGGTGATAATATAATAATTGAACTCTCATTACGTACTGCGAATTCGTGATAGTTATTGTTTACATCAAAAACTGTACCTTGTTTGAACACGTACACAATTAAACTCGATATTCATTTCATATAAGGAACTAGAGCGCGGTGCAAAATTATTGTGATGACAAATGTTGGCACAAGTTTGCAAATTTGCGTGTGCTGCGTACGACGGGTCATAATATCGATGGTACAAAAAAATAAAAATTACACTCAGTGTAGTGTACACTACACAAACGAATGGCTTGGTGTAATTCAATCTAGTGTACACCTTACAAACGAATGGCTTGGTGTAGTTGAGTGTAATTCCGGACTACACCAAGCTTGCAAACGAACGGTCAATTGACCAATCCCAGCGGGAAAATGATCGTGAATGAAAGTAGGTATACAAATACAGGCATTGGTCAAAGAAATCAGAGTTGTAACGAAGTTACATATGTTCTAGCTAGACACCTGCGAAAACGCGTCGTCTAGCAGCAAGTACGCCGCCGAGAGACGGGTACACCACTGATCAGCAGCTCAGTAGTGTCCTGTTCCCGTGCTGGTGGCGTGATAGTAGAAGGGAACATTTTACACCTGACACCATCAGCCAGTATGCCTATAAATAGCCGACCGCCAGTAATGAAATCACTCAGTCGATCACCGATCGTTCAAGTAGACACAAGTCGAAATTACAGTCAGCAGAATATCCGAACGCGAGAAGACAACTCCAAAATAAGAACAGTTGACCCCCACCAGTGGACTACCAGAAGTCCCGTATCCTCCGTGTTGGCTACTCCAAACGACAAGCGCACGTTAATCGTGCTGGTCTAAGGAATAGTAAGCGCGCGCTCCTACCCCGCACATACACCGCGTAGTTATAAGGTAATATAAGTAAGTGAATGAGTGTAGGCTAAAAAGTGTGCATTACGTAGAACTCGAGACCGCCCGAACCGCAGAGCTCTGAACGTAGCAACGTCGGAAAACGGCCCTGGACAATCTCCTGACTACCCGCACACCAACAACCGACGTTACAGAGTTACTGAAAGATATGTGTACATTTCCTGCAGAAAAGGAGCGAAACTCTACGGGTAAGTAACAAAAGGAGAGGCCAATTAGCAACAATTTTCGTGGCATCCTCAAAGATGTGTAAGTTTACATGCAAACTATAAAAAATTCGCATTGCAGGCGGATGGAAAAACAATTTATGCAAGGTATTTTGGCGCGGCTTTTGAAACTGAGGCAAAATTGTATACCAGCAGCAGAATATAGTGCGCGCTGGTAATATAAAACAACCTTTTGTGGTTCCCGGTTCCCCAGTAAGCCTATTTCCGTCTTCGGTTAACCAATAACTTGCCTTAAAATTTCATTTTTGGTAAATCTATATCAAGAAAATATATTGAAAATTAAGTACTTTTATCGAAATTACAAGCATTTAGCAATATTCTATTTCCAGTATATTATTAAAAAAGATACAAATACAATATTACTAAATTTCCATATCAAAGAATGTAAATATTTTTCTAGTTAATCCCCTTCCAATTTTAATCTTACCTACGGTTTTTGTGCTAAGGTAAATTTCCTTACAGAACGTAAACAAAAGTGACATCTAAGGTACATGTAGACAGAGAAGTAACCATATGTTAAAAAGTGAAAAAAATCATCACGTGGTGAGTGAACGGGAGTGCATTTCAAAACATAGCTACAGTTGACTATAGCTGACTTCAATCGTTCCAAAACTCAGTAGTCAACTAAATTATGTCAGCTGAGTTGACTTTTAGTTACAACTATAGCTGCAGTTGTGTTTTGGAACGCACTCCTGATGGTGTACCCGAGAAAATTATCAGGGCGAGCCTGGAGTGCATTCCAAAACATAGCCCCAGTTGACTATACCTGACTTCATAGCGCACAATAGTCAACTCACCTAACATATTTCAGTTGACTAATCGGTTTTGAAACGATTGAAGTCAACTGTAGTCAACTGTAGCTATGTTTTGGAACGCAGTCCTGATGGTTTTTGGGTTGCCTCCGGGAACAACCCATGACGTTATTTTTGCTTCAAACAAACGTTTTGACAGCACCACTTAGGTTGCCTCCAGAGCGAACCTGATGTTCAAACAAATACGACATTAATTTCTTACTCGTAGGCAAAACCCGACTTTGAAGTTCAAATCAACCGAGGCAATATTAACTTAACAATAAGTTAAGAAGCAGGCGAGACTTCCGACTGTTTTACATTTAAAATGCACGCGGCTAGAAAAAAATATAAAAAAAAATCAAACTCTCTTTAAAACTTTTACAAATAAAGACAAAAAATGTGAAAGCGCAGATTACATGCAACGAAACAGAATGGCAAATGATTCACTATCGTAAATAAATGAGAAGGGGCGGAGTTTTCAGATTTTACTCATAAAATGTACCTGCCCTTTTATGAAAACATGTTTTTCTGAAATATTGACAGTTTGGTCAAAGAATAACTAGAAAGGACACAGAAGAGTGTTCCGATTGTTTTCCATTTAAATGTACACCGCGAGAAAAGGAAGGAAGGGAGAGAAAAAAATAAAATCCTCTTTGAACATTTTACGAATAAGACAAAAAATGTGAAAGCGAAGATTACATGCAACGAAATGGAATGGCAAATGATTTATTTTCGTAAATAAGAGAAAATGGGTGGAGTTTTCCCAATGTTTTTCGTAAATAAGAGAGAATGGGCGGAGTTGTCCCTATGTTTTTCGCAGGAATTCTAATGTTTGTTGGTGTAATCCCATGATATTTGACCAGCACGCTTTTCTGTTTACATTCGTTTTGCTGTGAAGAGATTAAGTGGGAGAAATTCTTGCTGGATTCTCTGATATTTTCGGGAATATGAGAAATTCATTCGAGAGGAATTTTACATCTCCTTTCAGCATCTGGGCCAAAGCGAAATTTAACTTTTTCTTAAAAAAGTGAGGTAGTGTGACCCGAAGTACATTATTATGAATAGTTCGATAGGATTTTGAGGTATTCAATAAGATTTTGTCGTTCGGGTAATCCTACGTTCTCTCCATTTTTGTTGTTAGATCGTTGTGTCAATCGCACTACAATAATGCATAGCCAATTTCTTTTCCTCAATTCATGCAAAAGACGAAAGTATATGACATTATTTGTTTCATTCTAGAAAACACGGAAAATTTCCAATTTTGTTCAAGTGCTTCTTATCTTCTTGGTTATCTTTGACTGGGGTGTGTAAACGTCAATGCAGGTTTTTAGTTCGTTGGCTTGAGAGTGTGTGTGATAAAAAAGTGATTTTCTTTAGTAATAGGAATATTAAGTTACTGGTCCGTGTGTAGTGCTCTTACATCATAGATATTTTTTTTCTGCAATAAAGTTCTACATTAAATATCCTATTAGATAAAAAATGTGTTGCATTATCTCCTTTTTTTTTTATAAATTATCTTCAAATAATGTGAAATATACGTTTAATTGTTTGAAAGATATATTCTTTTATTTTCCAAATTTCCAAATGCTATTCCTGGTATAGCAATAACCGATTAAAAATCCTTTTTTATCCAAAATGCATTCCTTTCTGCTGTGGTGCTACTGAATCGAAGAAAGTCGAAACAACTTCTAGGTGGATTATATAAAAAATCTTATTAGATACACATATTTTAAATTTAGACGACTATTACTCGATTCAAGTTACAATTACCACCTCTAAATTCGGCCAGGAAGTTTCAACAATTTGAGTGACAGAGAGTTTGTTGAAAATATCGAAAAGTTACGTGCAGTTTATGATTGGAACGAGCGAATGACATTGCTATATGCTTCTCTTATGTTAAAAGATGCTGCTCAGCATTGGAACCAAAGTAATCTATAAATGACACTTGGATCAAATTTAAGGAGGAATTGGTGTTAGGTTTCCCTAGTGCCATTGATGAAGCCTCAGTGCATTCCAAGTTAATGTCCCGAAAACGTAAAGCTAACGAACCGATTGAGTCTAATCTTTACGAAATAGTTTCTCTCGTTAAGCGGAGAAAATTGGATGATCAGTGTACGATCAAGTATATAATTTCGGATCTGGGTGATTATAAGCTAATGACGGTTCTTAGCTCATCAGGTAGTAAAACGCCAATTGAGCTGCTTGCCCAAATAAAGCGATATGAGGGCATAGCGGAACAGGAACGTGCTCGTAACGTGATCGAAGATCAAAGACCTAAATTATTAAGTAATAATTTTAGTCAAAGACGCGAGCTCGTGGGAGCATCTTTTAAGAAGAGACTTTGGAACAAAAAAACCATACGCTCGTCAAACAGTAGAACCCTTTTCGGGAACTTGTTTTAAATGTGGAAGACCAGGGCCTAAAGCCAATAGGTGCATACAATCGAAACATATAAAACAAAAAAAGTTCATGTTGTAACTAAAGAAAATAAAGAGCTTTATCAGGTAGTTGAGGTAGATGGAATTTCTGTAGAAGCCTTCGTAGATTTGGGAAGTGAGTGGACTACAATCAGACAGAACGACTGAGTTGTCAATAATTGGGAAATCTTGAAAGGAGGTATGACATTAAAAGGGTTTGCGGGTGGTGTGTGTAAAACCCTAGGGTGTCTCCGAAAGAGAATCAAACTTGGAGAGATTGAAGCTGTTACCGATATTGCGGTTGTCGTTGTCGTTCAGGATACTCCCATGATCATTGGTCAGAATTTTTTGAACAAACCGGGGGTGCGAATAATAAAAAGTTGGGGAAAGTTAGAGGTGTTAAAAGATATAACAAATTTAGACCAAACAATGTCTTCTGGAGAAAGAAGTGAAGGTATGCAAATGCAAATTATTAGATATCCTTTTGTCGAAAAAGATTTGAATAATATAGGGGAATTAGGGTCTTCCGAAGCGAACAACAAACTACTACGACTGTTCAATCAATTTAGAGATTGTTTTGCTACTGAGACGAAAGAGTTAGGCAAAACATCTTGGATAGAGATGGCTCTTCAGTTGAAAGATAATTCTGTTATGCGCTATATAAGCCGTATAGAGTACCTTATCATCACGAGCAGGCCTTGCAAAATATGATCGACGATCTATTAAGAAATAGAATCATTGAAACTTCGAAATCAGACTATGCTAGCCCAACGATATTAATTAAAAAAAAAAGATAACACTTACCGAATGTATATCGACTACTCGACTTCTTTCACAAAGCGGGAAAATTTACCTACCCCTAGCATTGAGGAACTAATTAATAAACTTTTCAATGCAAAAGTGTTCATATCATTGGACTTGATGAATAGGTATCATCAGATCCCAGTTCAGGAAGAATCAAGGCCATTCACTGCTTTTGTAACTCCTAAGGGTCAGTATGAATTTAAACACATGCCTTTTGGGCTTACTAATGTTCCGGCAGTATTTATGCGTTTGATGGACGTAGTAGGTAAAGCAGTTAATGATAATCGGGTTATCATGTACATGGATGACATTTTAATCGCCACCCCAACGGTTGAAGAGGCCTTAATGATTCTGGAAAAGATGCTTGTTGTACTAAGGCAAGCTAATCTCACACTTAACATTAAAAAGTGTACTTTCCTAAATAAAGAAATAAGTTTCTTAGGTCACGAAGTAAGAGAAGGTGGAGTTCGTCCAGGGCAGAATAAAACCCAAGCTATCCAAGATTATCCGCGTCCAAGAAATGTAACCGAAGTTAGACGATTCTTGGGACTAAGTGGTTATTTTCGACGATTTATATGTAATTAAGATCAAATCGCTACTCTATTAAATGAGCTTTTAAATAAGGATGCTGCTTTTCAGTGGTCAGATAAGTAACAGAATAGTTTTGACGAATTAAAAAAAGAGAATGTCAGAGAAATCGATTTTAGCTATATATCGGCCGGAAGCATCACATAAGCTTCATACAGACGCCAGCTCCCGGGGACTAGGTGGAATTTTATTTCAAACGTCTTAAGACGGCATAAAGCAACCCGTTTCTTATTTTAGTCGAGCAACTACCGCGTTAGAGCAAAAATACCATAGCTATGAGCTAGAGGCTCTGGTAGTGGTGGAAAGTCTTGAACGGTTTAGATACTATATTTTGGGAAAAAAAATTTGAAGTCGTGACTGACTGTGCATCTTCTAAAGCTACACAAGCAAAAAAAGTTCTTGTACCTCGAATTGCCAGGTGGTGGCTCAAAATCCAGCAGTATGACTTTGAGTTGGAGTATAGGGCAGGAGCAAAAATGCCTCATGTGGATGCTCTAAGTCGCGTCGCTCGTTGTCAAGAGTCTGAAATAAAAGACGTAGGTAATGTTCTAGTTGTGTCGGTGTCACAAGAAGATTGGGTGGTCAGTCTTCAACGACAGGATCATAAACACCTGACTCAACATTATGAGATAAAGAACGAGAAATTATTTTACAAGACGCCAGATGGATTAAGATTTGTTATGACAATGGGCATCCGTTGGAGCACAACAGGAACCTCCCACGACGGTTTGAGCCATTTACGATTGGAGCGTACCTTACAACATGTAACAAAAACGTATTGGTTTCCCAGAATGAAGGAATTTGACCGTAAGTACATTGATAATTGCCTCGCGTGAGCATATAATAAAAGGGGAAGTGATGAAAATCATTTTCGATATAACACCTTCAGAACGGAGCCAATACCATTCATGTCGATCATTTAGGCTCGTACCCCAAAAGTAGTAAGGGTAACGTTCTTCTAATCGGAGTAATAGACTCATTTACGAAATTTGTCATTATTTGGCCGGTAAAAAGTACTACTACTGCCTGCGTCATTAAAATGTTAGACGAGTTATTCCAATTCTTTGGGTCACCAAACAAAATAGTATCTGACAGAGATACTGCTTTTACTTCAAAGGCATTCCAGCAGTACTGCAATGTATAATCACATTGTTATATTTTTTCCTTCTCCTTCTATGTTCCCGACCATTATAAACTAAATAGGTTTACCTTGTTTCGGTTGAGCCTTAAATGTGATGCTCTGGACGAATTCTCCTCGTTGCCGTTCACTGTTAACGGCAATATTTAAACCGTGCTCTGCTGCCGCAATAGTTGCCTACTTCCTTCAGGTTGGACTCCGCTATCTGACCCCCTGGCCGAGCGGTCGCTAGTTGGGTCAGAGAAGATCCCAGCGTTTTACTCGCTGCCTTCAGATTTGAGATTACCTTTATTTCGGGGATTTAACCAAAGAATAGCACTTCCCTGACTGTGATCTAATAAATCTCAATGAAATACGTTTTTATTTGTGTTTGTAGTTAAGAATCTATTTATTTTCTCTTTTTTTTTAACAAAACTATTCCTTTTTATTTTAAAGAGCAGAAAACCAACTTTTTTGAACAGCGAGAACAACAAAAAGACAAGTCAAGAACTCATGGCTGACCAAAAAACTCTATCCCCTTCCTTTTTTGGCGGGGCCTACGTGACCTACCCTATTACTATTTTTTCATTCTTCTTTTACAAATTTTACATGGACTGACCTCTATCTTTACATGTGCAAGTTATTTGTTATGACTTTCAAATCCTTTCTATTACACCTCAAAATGTCTACCTTCATTTTTAATACATGTTTACATTTTATTGACTCTCAAATTCATTTAATACAGGCCAAAATTTCTACTTCAATTTTTTAATACATGTTTAGATTTAGTGACTTCAAAATTCTTTTTTATTACACCTCAAAATGTCTACCTTCATTTTTAATACATGTTTACATTTTATTGACTCTCAAATTCATTTAATACAGGCCAAAATTTCTACTTCAATTTTTTAATACATGTTTAGATTTAGTGACTTCAAAATTCTTTTTTATTACACCTCAAAATGTCTACCTTAATTTTTAATACATGTTTACATTTTATTGACTCCCAGATTCATCTACTACATGCCAAAACTTCTACTTCAATTTTTTAGTACATGTTTTTAGATTTAGTGACTTCAGAATTCTTTTTCCTACATGTCGAAATTTCTACTTTCAATTTTAGTCCATGTTTACATTTCATTGGCTCTCCAATTCATTTAATACATGCCAACATTTCTACCTTACGTCTTTGGATGAATCAATTTCCACTACATGTTATCACTGTTTGCTTGTTTACACTTTTAGGTTAGAGGAATTCATTTCTATTGCATGTTATGTCAACGTAGCTTACTTTCGAACTTATTGAAATCCCCTTATTTACCTTACTTTTGGGTGAGCAATATTGATTTTCTAGTAAAAATAGATCATTTTAAAATTATTGACCTTCTTGGGTGGCAATATTAACTTCCTAAGCGAGAGATGTCGAAAATAGTTTATTTCGATATTATCACGATTTTATGTCTAAGCACAATTTCAGCAGAATGGTTCGTCTTCGCGCTGCTACGTGTGGGTTCACCCTTTTTTAACATAGACTGTGGTGGTCCCGGCATCGGGCTAGAGCTAATGAATTGCGGTGACAGCTAGGAGTTGGAATGGAAATGAGTTTTTACTTTGGGTTTAAGGTTCTGCTATGGTTCGAGGTCTATCTTCTGACAGGGAGTCTGTCAGATGGTATGATGTCGACTTGAGTTTTGACAATGCCGTGATTCGTGTTTATTTTTGTATTTCTTGTGACGGAGTTCATTTCAAACCTTAAGCTATCTCGCTCCTACTGTTGCTTGCGAGGTGACGAATATTCATTCTGCTTCCGCGGCGCGTCGCGATCGCAAAGCTTGGAGGAGCCGATGCGCACGTCGGAGCGTGCTACTACTTCTCAGTGATTAGGAATCTAACGTGAAGGGACTGCAGCGTGTACGCCCCGGGTGTAGTTGACTTGAGAAATTTATTTGGGATGAAGTAGGTGTCGCGCGCAACTGTAAGGACGGGGTTTCCGATTTCGCTATGGTTCAGTGCCTTTCTTTAGACAGAGAAGCTGTCACATTGTATGTTGTTTTCGTTGTCTCGTCTGTTTTATTTTCTCGACGCATGTAAATAAACGAAAATTTACTCGAAAGTGATGACAGCTTTTCTTTCTTTTTGTTTTTATTTGAGTGAAGACAAATCTAGCTTTTGCGAAATACTTCCTGCATAATTTAAGTGTCAACATTTTTCAAGTTCTCTAATTAAGATGTTGGTAAGTAATCTTGTTACAACATTATACAATCAAAAACGTCCGTTCAAACACCGCGAGCTAATGGCCAAATTGAACGGTATTTTCGTACAATTACCGCAGCCATTTCTGCCACAACAACAAGAAGCGACGGACGAGATTGGGATACCCATTTATCAGATATCCAATAGGGACTAAATTGTTTACCGCATCGTGTGACTGGGCAGTCCCCACAAAAGTGACTACTAGGATACGAACCGAAAAGAGTATTGCAGAATGAACTTACCGCTGCTTTACACGACGAAATCAGCGATAAGGAAAAAGAGTGCGTTCCACTTTCAGAATTACGGTTAAAAGTGCAGAAAGAATCGCGTCGTGTCGAACAAGGCAGGCTGAAAGAGAGAACTCAAAGGGAAGGAGTCCGCGAAAGTATGCAGAAGGTGAGCTAGTGTTAATAAAAAGCGAAGCGGATCCTTATATTGTGGACAAAATTCTGGGTAAAGACAGATATATTTTGAGGGATCCTCCAGGGATCCAGATCACGAATCGACCATTTCAATCTACTTACGCCGCGGATCGTATGAAATCATGGTGTAGTCTCCAGGAGCTGGAATTGAGCGAGAGCGGACTTGATGTGAGGAGGAGTTTGAAGAATAAAATAACATCTCGTTTCAAAGATTTACATTACTTTATTATATTTCTTGTCATGAATTTCATTATTATTATTTGTTTGTTAATTATTGCGATGAAGGTTTTTTTCAAATTAAGTAAGAACCAAAGAGAAGTATCTTTTTATTTTGTTTATTTTTTTTTTGCAACATTACGACGTAAAACTGACTGACGAAATCGTGGAATTCAGTACCACATAAATGGAATCGAGTAGATATCAATATATACTTTAATTACTTCGGGATTCCGAGCACTGGCTAAAAGAATGTAAAGGAAAAAAGGTAAGCTTCCTTAAAAAAAAAAAAAAAGGGAAAAAAAAAAGAGTTTTATTGTATGCTATAAGTATGTAGTTTAAGCTTTAGTTACAACATGTGACAAGATTTGTGTTTGGTTGCTGGACCATTGTACAACTTGCCCCTCCTAAGTAACCTAAGCTGATCTGCGTGTTAAAAACAAAAGTTCTAAGTTATGAGACTCTGTGGTGCAAATGCGTTAAGTTATTGGACCTTTTCTTCAATTCACCTTGTCAGAAGTCTCGTCGATTATTTGCCATGTGGGACTAAGTCACTGAGGCAGTGACGTTGTCGGATGGCCGAGCTGTAAGCATCTGAATCACTCTGTACATGAAAAGCCCTATGTACCCACACACTAACCAAAATACTGTCAAACATCTTTCATGAATAGAATGAGCGACAGCCCGTCATCGCGACCAAGAACAATTTCAGGCGTCAGAGTAATTTTTGGTAACGTAGAAAGGGTAACCTCCTAAACCTAAAGTTCAAGTATAAGTAACAGAAAAGGTGAATTGATCACCAGTTGGAATAGTGAGTGATTGGCCGGTGTCTTCGTGTTTGAGGAGTAGGTGAGCGGTGGATGAGTAGGAAGCGTTCTGGTGTTTGGTATGATGTTTAGTGTACTGTTAATTTGTGTATTAGTAGTTGGAGTACATTCGGCTATTGTGGTAAGGTTTGTTAGCTCTAGGAGGATGGTTTTTAATGGACAGTTGGTACTTGTTCGAGTGCTGACATGCTTGCGGACTGTACGTGGAGCGTTCGAGAAATTTGCTGGTCTCTGCTCCCTGAGATCAGCTGACCCACGTTTAAAGCCCCTGGTGAGCTGTATGGAGTGTTATTCTCATTATTCTCTCCATTACCGCATAGCCGCTGTGTTTGGGATTGTTGCGAATTTGACTGAGGCGTGCTGCGTAATGACAGACCTGTTTCAGGAGTTCCTACTATCTTTCCTCCCGGCCCGATTCTTACCGGACGGATATTAATCGCTCGGTTGGTAGGGCGCCCTTCCATCAGGTCGAATTCTACTCTATTTCCGGGAATTAGTTCGTCCTCTGGGTTTATAATCGCGTCTTGAAAATTCGTGAAATGGAAGAAGGCATCTGCTTGAGTCTCATCAAGCACGATGAAACCGAACCTTCGTCGAAAGTCGCATCGGCGGATAGCTCCCTGGACGTTTCGGGCTAGCAGATTGGTTCTAGGAGAGGTGTTGGTTGCGGATGTAGGAGCTGTTTGATTTTGTTGAGCTAGCGGCGGCTCCTTCACGCTAGCTCGCTGGCGTTTCCCGGCATCCTCCGTGCTGAGTGTCCCCCCGCTGACTCTCCTCTAAAGTCCGGAGGTTCTCGTGGTGGAGTTCTGTCATTACTCGACGCGACAGCGATCCTTATATTCCGTCTCGTAGCCCTCGTAGCTCGATTATTGGCTTCAATCCGGAAAGCCGTTTGTACTGCTTCTTGCAGCGTAGGTGGATTGAAATCCCGAACTCTTTCCTGGACATCTAAATTAAAAATTCCATCTAGAAAATGTTCCAAAGCGATCTGGTCCCTTGCGTCTTCTGGGCAATACGCGAACTTCAGCCTAGTCAGCCGTAAAAGATCAGTGGCATATTCTGAAAAACTCTCCCCATTCTTCTGCACTCTGGCGCTGAGTTGGACGTGACTCAACGACTGCTTATATTCAGCTCCGAATTGGATAGAGAGCGCGTTCCTCGCTTCGGTATATGATCTCCTTGCCTCCTGACCTAACGTCTCATAGAATCCTAGCGCCATACCACGTAAAGAGGCAGCTAAATACAGAGCTTTTGTTACGTCGTCCCAGCCATTTGTTTCCGCAACTGCATCAAAATGCAATTCGTAGTAGTTCCAAGGAGTTTTCCCGTCATATTCTGTTGGCGAGAGCATCGGTTTCCTTATGTACTTATCATTTGCTGGGTAATGTGATCGATTAGATAATGTAGAAGGTGTCCCACCTACGGGCTGGGACCCAACTGGGTTAGAACAAATACCCGCAGGCTGATTTGTCTCAACTAGGGTAGTCTCGGGGCTATTGGGGCTTTCTCTTGGCAATTTCGAAGACGACGGCGTAGATTGACCATTAGGCGGTGGAATATTAGCTGCTTTGTCGGCGGACTTGACATTGGGGTGACCCTCCGTATCATCCATTACCTTATTAACAAATGCGGTTCCGCTAAGGACTGAAAAATCGGCCATCTGCCTCTGTAGTGTACTTAGGTCTTCCTTGAAGGAAGTATGCTGCCCCTTTAGAGCCTTTACCTCGTTGCTGATTTCTACTATAGTATTTGATTGGGTATTGAATCTATCGCTCAACTCTTCGAGCTTCTGCAGAATTTTTTCCAGCTGCTCTTCTGCCATCACGCTCGGTTTCTTCAGCCTGTTTAGTTTCGAAGCCGGGGGAATAGTACCCTTACTGCACGTTAGCTAGTTCCCAAGTTGGCGGGATTAAGCTGTCGGCTACCGTTGCCGATTGAACGCGGGAAATTCAAAAGCTGTATACGAAATACAAGAAAAAAATGAATACGAGATGCTGAAAAAGTTCCCAAAGTCAAACCGTGGTTCACCAACGTGGAAAGTTCAGAAGTCCCCCGTGGATCGAACACGGCCAAGACGGGATGTCTGTCTTCCCCTCGTTGATACCCAACGCGGAAAAGAAGAGAAAAAGAAGAATACTTCGTGTTTCCCAGGTCGTTGTTCGCTAATATCAACAAATTCGAACTTATTGGTATATATTGGTATAGACGGAAATATAGCGAATATATCGGGTATAGTAAACGGCGAAAAGGAAAGGACTCCTTAAATATTCCTCGCCCGCCTAGTTGAAAAGTTAAATCGTAGACTAGCCAATCAAGAAAATTTTAACAACATGTTGCGGCAACCTAAATAAATCGTGCTAACTTCTCGTTTATATGTGGCATTACCCTCCTCAAAAAGAAATATTCCATTCACCCTTGAGTCAATGTTTAATCGTGTTATTGATTTCCAATTCTTAATTTAACGCCCTTCCATACACAAAAGCCAAAGACCGCAATACTGGGAATCTGTCTAATCCTTCGTCTCAACGAAGACCCCGATCAAATTAACCACGTCCAGATTTAAGTTGAAAATATTTATCTCTAATCTCTCCGTTAAGATTCGACCATAATATCAAGTTTTGGTGTTAGACTTTTATCAACACACGTAGTTAAGAAAAACCTACAAGTAGAACGAGCTTACGTACTCCTAGCCCTTTTGTTGAAAATTCAATTAAGATTGACCCTCCGGGTTGAGGTTCTATTAACTCGTGTGGCGAGTAAAACTCAAAGCAGAAATAGCGGAAATATGTCCACCTCTTTTTGTTAGAGCTTCGGCAAGTCCTTTAACGGGTGTATACCCCAGTGTCGGTAAAGAAAGATGTTGAAGCTCCCTCACGTATGGAATAGGGACACCCTCAAGATGATCGCGCCAAGCCAATAACCCAAATGTCAAGAATATGGTTGACTATTAGTTAAAAGTCCAACCTGTTTATCGAAATTTATTGAAACTATCGAGAATTTGTTAATGATTGTGAGTATTTCTCTCCCTCAGACTAGAGATCTAAATTGTTTAGTAAAGCCTTTTTAAAAAAAATACTTTGAATATCTTGTAGATGTCTTACCGAGTAAACGGCCTCAATTAAGTTAAGGCGTACGATTGTTTGTCAAAAGTTATTTAAATGTAGAAAACCCTTCAGCAAATAGAAAGTATTGTTCACCTTAAGTTATAGCTTTCGATTATTTATCAAAATTTACAAAGATGTATAAAGTCCATCAGCCAATCGAAAATATTGTTCACTATTAGGTTATAACTTTCGATTATTTATCAAAATTTACAAAGATTTATAAAGTCCATCAGCCAATAGAAAATATTGTTCACTATTAGGTTATAGCTTTCGATTATTTATCCAAATTTACAAAGATTTATAAAGTCCATCAGCCAATAGAAAATATTGTTCACTATTAGGTTATAGCTTTCGATTATTTATCCAAATTTACAAAGATTTATAAAGTCCATCAGCCAATAGAAAATATTGTTCACCATTAACTAAAACCTTCAATGGTTCACTAGAATTTCATTAACAATTTTAGACAACTTGTCAAAAGTATAGAAAATGTTAGCTATTGTACCGAGCAAATATGACTATTGCCCACAATTATCTTCAAACTCTCAATAGCTGAGTAAAATTTTTCAAAAAAAAATAGAAGATTTGTTTCATGGTACCAGGCGAATTTGACATATCGCTCGCCACTAGTTTAAAATCTTCAATGGTTTTATAGAATCTATTAGCAATTTTAGACGGCTTGTCCAAAGTATAGAAAATTTTAGCTATTGTACCGACCAAATATGACTATTGCCCACAATTAACTTCAAACTTTCAATAGCTGAGTAACATTTTTCAAAAAATTAGAAGATTTGTGTCATGGTACCAGGCGAATTTGAAATATCGCTCGCCACTAAATTAAAACCTTCTATGGTTTTATAGAATCTATTAGCAATTTTAGAAAACTCTCAAAATATAGATAATTTATCAACAATTAAATATGTCGAGACTCCCCGAATTACTTTATGCTCTAAAAATCGAATCGTTAGCTAGCGAATATAGAGGCCTCCTAAAATATTTAGTCGCTCTTCAAATGAGTATCGCTAATTTCCTTGGTACTTGGCCTTGCCTCTTTTAACTAAAATGTAGTTCCTTGCTTTGCAAGTATGTAGCAAAGACCTTTTTAGACTATTCCGCGTAATGTAACGGCCAAAACAGAATGTCGGGGTTATTTCTTGTCTCTTTATTAATGCTTAGCTTGTTCGTCGCCAGTGTACAACGAGAAAAACAAATCTGTAGTGCCTAGCTGTAATTTTCAACTAATAGATGTTATATTGCCAGTAGTAGTAACTTTAAAAATTGAAATCACAGACATGCAGTAGAAAGCCCTGTAATCACTGTAAGTGTGTAGGATATCGAATCTTGGAATGATTTTAAGCACTTATATTAGATAACATGCAGTAGGAAACCTTGTAATCACTCTACACGCGAGGAATGTCGTATACAGTAATAAGGTTAATGAATCCAAATCATATGGCACGTAGCAGAAAATTCTGGAATCACTGTAGGTGTGTATGATATCGATTCTTGGGATGATTTTAAGCACTTTATATTAGATAACATGTAGTCGGAAACCTTGTAATCACTCTACACGTGAAGAATATCGTATACCGCAATAAGGTTAATGAATCCAAATCATTTGGCACGTAGTAGAAAATTCTGGAATCACTGTAGGTGTGTAGGATATCGAATGGAGTGATTTTAAGCTATAAAAATATCTTGCGTGCAGTAGAAATTTTGTAACCAATACAAATATAATATAGCTATAATTTTAATTAATATAGAAATATATATCTACGTAAAAAAACAAATCACTCTACACGTGATGAATATCGTGTACCGTAATAAGGTTAATGAATCCAAATCATTTGGCACGTAGTAGAAAATTCTGGAATCACTGTAGGTGTGTAGGATATCGAATGGAATGATTTTAAGCTATAAAAATATCTTGCATGCAGTAGAAATTTTGTAACCAATATAAATATAATATAGCTATAATTTTTAATTAATATAGAAATATATATCTACGTAAAAAAAAACAAAAGAAAACAAAATTAAAATATATAGTTGGCTTCGCTCTGATTTTTATTTACGGTAAATCTGTTTCCGGCGTGCTGCTACAGATGAATTCCAGTGATGGTTAGGGGTACCACAAGTTGTACCGTTAGTACTGTATTGCAACTTCGCGCAATTTTTTACTTCCCAAATTTCCGCTATGAGGTCGCCTGGTTGGCAGTTCGTGGGGGCCCCTCTACGGGACTGAAGAAATGACCCCACACTTGGCACCAATTGTTATATTTTTTCCTTCTCCTTCTATGTTCCCGACCATTATAAACTAAATAGGTTTACCTTGTTTCGGTTGAGCCTTAAATGTGATGCTCTGGACGAATTCTCCTCGTTGCCGTTCACTGTTAACGGCAATATTTAAACCGTGCTCTGCTGCCGCAATAGTTGCCTATTTCGTTCAGGTTGGACTCCGCTATCTGACCCCCTGGCCGAGCGGTCGTTAGTTGGGTCAGAGAAGATCCCAGCGTTTTACTCGCTGCCTTCAGATTTGAGATTACCTTTATTTCGGGGATTTAACCAAAGAACAGCACTTCCCTGACTGTGATCTAATAAATCTCAATGAAATACGTTTGTATTTGTGTTTGTAGTTAAGAATCTATTTATTTTCTCTTTTTTTAACAAAACTATTCCTTTTTATTTTAAAGAGCAGAAAACCAACTTTTTTGAACAGCAAGAACAACAAAAAGATAAGTCAAGAACTCATGGCTGACCAAAAAACTCTATCCCCTTCCTTTTTTGGCGGGGCCTACGTGACCTACCCTATTACTATTTTTTCATTCTTCTTTTACAAATTTTACATGGACTGACCTCTATCTTTACATGTGCAAGTTATTTGTTATGACTTTCAAATCCTTTCTATTACACCTCAAAATGTCTACCTTCATTTTTAATACATGTTTACATTTTATTGACTCTCAAATTCATTTAATACAGGCCAAAATTTCTACTTCAATTTTTTAATACATGTTTAGATTTAGTGACTTCAAAATTCTTTTTTATTACACCTCAAAATGTCTACCTTCATTTTTAATACATGTTTACATTTTATTGACTCTCAAATTCATTTAATACAGGCCAAAATTTCTACTTCAATTTTTTAATACATGTTTAGATTTAGTGACTTCAAAATTCTTTTTACTACATGTCGAAATTTCTACTCTCAATTTTAGTCCATGTTTACATTTTATTGGCTCTCAAATTCATTTAATATATGCCAAAATTTCTACCTTAATTTTTTAATACATGTTTAGGTTTAGTGACTTCAAAATTCTTTTTACTACATGTCGAAATTTCTACTCTCAATTTTAGTCCATGTTTACATTTTATTGGCTCTCAAATTCATTTAATACATGCCAAAATTTCTACCTTAATTTTTTAATACGTGTTTAGGTTTAGTGACTTCAAAATTCTCTTTATTACATGTCGAAATTTCTACCTTCAGTTTTAGTACTTGTTTACCTTTTATTGACTCCCAGATTCATCTATTACATGCCAAAATTTCTACTTCAATTTTTTAGTACATGTTTAGATTTAGTGACTTCAGAATTCTTTTTCCTACATGTCGAAATTTCTACTTTCAATTTTAGTCCATGTTTACATTTCATTGGCTTTCCAATTCATTTAATACATGCCAACATTTCTACCTTACGTCTTTGGATGAATCAATTTCCACTACATGTTATCACTGTTTGCTTGTTTACACTTTTAGGTTAGAGGAATTCATTTCTATTGCATGTTATGTCAACGTAGCTTACTTTCGAACTTATTGAAATCCCCTTATTTACCTTACTTTTGGGTGAGCAATATTGATTTTCTAGTAAAAATAGATCATTTTAAAATTATTGACCTTCTTGGGTGGTTCTTGGGTGGCAATATTAACTTCCTAAGCGAGAGATGTCGAAAATAGTTTATTTCGATATTATCACGATTTTATGTCTAAGCACAATTTCAGCAGAATGGTTCGTCTTCGCGCTGCTACGTGTGGGTTCACCCTTTTTTAACATAGACTGTGGTGGTCCTGGCATCGGGCTAGAGCTAATGAATTGCGCTGACAGCTAGGAGTTGGAATGGAAATGAGTTTTTACTTTGGGTTTAAGGTTCTGCTATGGTTCGAGGTCTATCTTCTGACAGGGAGTCTGTCAGATGGTATGATGTCGACTTGAGTTTTGACAATGCCGTGATTCGTGTTTATTTTTGTATTTCTTGTGACGGAGTTCATTTCAAACCTTAAGCTATCTCGCTCCTACTGTTGCTTGCGAGGTGACGAATATTCATTCTGCTTCCGCGGCGCGTCGCGATCGCAAAGCTTGGAGGAGCCGATGCGCACGTCGGAGCGTGCTACTACTTCTCAGTGATTAGGAATCTAACGTGAAGGGACTGCAGCGTGTACGCCCCGGGTGTAGTTGACTTGAGAAATTTATTTGGGATGAAGTAGGTGTCGCGCGCAACTGTAAGGACGGGGTTTCCGATTTCGCTATGGTTCAGTGCCTTTCTTTAGACAGAGAAGCTGTCACATTGTATGTCGTTTTCGTTGTCTCGTCTGTTTTATTTTCTCGACGTATGTAAATAAACGAAAATTTACTCGAAAATGATGACAGCTTTTCTTTCTTTTTGTTTTTATTTGAGTGAAGACAAATCTAGCTTTTGCGAAATACTTCCTGCATAATTTAAGTGTCAACATTTTTCAAGTTCTCTAATTAAGATGTTGGTAAGTAATCTTGTTACAACATTATACAATCAAAAACGTCCGTTCAAACACCGCGAGCTAATGGCCAAATTGAACGGTATTTTCGTACAATTACCGCAGCCATTTCTGCCACAACAACAAGAAGCGACGGACGAGATTGGGATACCCATTTATCAGATATCCAATAGGGACTAAATTGTTTACCGCATCGTGTGACTGGGCAGTCTCCACAAAAGTGACTACTAGGATACGAACCGAAAAGAGTATTGCAGAATGAACTTACCGCTGCTTTACACGACGAAATCAGCGATAAGGAAAAAGAGTGCGTTCCACTTTCAGAATTACGGTTAAAAGTGCAGAAAGAATCGCGTCGTGTCGAACAAGGCAGGCTAAAAGAGAGAACTCAAAGGGAAGGAGTCCGCGAAAGTATGCAGAAGGTGAGCTAGTGTTAATAAAAAGCGAAGCTGTCGCAACCGGACAGCCTAGGAAACACATGCCGAAATATAAGGGTCCTTATATTGTGGACAAAATTCTGGGTAAAGACAGATATATTTTGAGGGATCCTCCAGGGATCCAGATCACGAATCGACCATTTCAATCTACTTACGCCGCGGATCGTATGAAATCATGGTGTAGTCTCCAGGAGCTGGAATTGAGCGAGAGCGGACTTGATGTGAGGAGTTTGAAGAATAAAATAACATCTCGTTTCAAAGATTTACATTACTTTATTATATTTCTTGTCATGAATTTCATTATTATTATTTGTTTGTTAATTATTGCGATGAAGGTTTTTTTCAAATTAAGTAAGAACCAAAGAGAATTATCTTTTTATTTTGTTTATTTTTTTTTTGCAACATTCCGACTGACAACGACGTAAAACTGACTGACGAAATCGTGGAATTCAGTACCACATAAATGGAATCGAGTAGATATCAATATATACTTTAATTACTTCGGGATTCCGAGCACTGGCTAAAAGAATGTAAAGGAAAAAAAGGTAAGCTTCCTTAAAAAAAAAAAAAAAGAGTTTTATTGTATGCTCTAAGTATGTAGTTTAAGCTTTAGTTACAACATGTGACAAGATTTGTGTTTGGTTGCTGGACCATTGTACAACTTGCCCCTCCTAAGTAACCTAAGCTGATCTGCGTGTTAAAAACAAAAGTTCTAAGTTATGAGACTCTGTGGTGCAAATGCGTTAGGTTATTGGACCTTTTCTTCAATTCACCTTGTCAGAAGTCTCGTCGATTATTTGCCATGTGGGACTAAGTCACTGAGGCAGTGACGTTGTCGGATGGCCGAGCTGTAAGCATCTGAATCACTCTGTACATGAAAAGCCCTATGTACCCACACACTAACCGAAATACTGTCAAACATCTTTCATGAATAGAATGAGCGACAGCCCGTCATCGCGACCAAGAACAATTTCAGGCGTCAGAGTAATTTTTGGTAACGTAGAAAGGGTAACCTCCTAAACCTAAAGTTCAAGTATAAGTAACAGAAAAGGTGAATTGATCACCAGTTGGAATAGTGGAGTGACTGACCTCAAGCCTGAGGTTGGATCTTGGTGCTGGGCGCGATGGCGGGTTCGTCAACTTAATCATTCCGTCCATTATTGAGTGTTAAAATTTTCAAAATCAAAACGTATAATTTAGTGTTACAGTAGGTTTTCAAAGCATTAGCCAGGGGATCACCCCTAGGCAACATGGCCTCCGGGCCAAGTAACCAAAACCGCTTTCATCTATTGGGTGGCTTTAAGTAAGTCCCCGATAGTAGAGGTGGCAAAAAGCGCATAGGAGCCCCTGAAGCTACCTCGGAACACTTCCCAAGCTTAGTGGAAAAAACTTCTAATACTGATGATGAAGCCAAGTTCATTGTGATACAAGCCACTACCCCAAATAAGACCCTCAAAGAGGTAAACCCATTTGCCTTGCGGAAGTCCGTTGACGCAATCTCGACGAGATTCACATCGTCTTCCTTCCTCCGGGATGGTAGGATGCTTCTTCTCTGCAATAACAAGAGTGTTGCAAAACAATTCATATGTAAAACGAAACTCTCAGGAGACATTCCCATAAAATGCAACTTCCACGACTCCCTCAATAAAACCAAAGGGATTATCTATAACTCGTCTTTAATATCCTTAGAGGAAAAAGAAATTGTAGAGGGACTCAAAGGCAGTGGCGATGTGGAGGCCGTCCACATAAAGACCAAGAAAGGAAGCGCGGAAAGGAAATCGGGCTTGGTGATCTTCTCCTTTGATCGTTTCACTCTGCCCAACAAAATCTCGGTAGGCTTTGAAATGACGGAAGTGAGGGAATACATCCCTAATCCGATGAGGTGTAGGAAATGTCAAAGACTTGGACACACCAGTAAATGGTGCTCAGAGGAAAAGGAGATATGCGCTTTTTGTGCTCAGGACCTCCCACATGGAAAAGACCACGGCGCTAATGACACGCATGTGTAAACTGCAACGTACAGGGACACGCTTCCACCGACAAAAATTGCCCCATGTATGCCCAAGAGAAAAATATCCTGCGTATTAGGACGCAGAAGAAATGCTCGAAATATGAAGCTAAAAAGATGTACTTTGCAAGCCGCCCTATAACCAGCGCAAGAACGATCCAGCAAACTTATGCTGCGGTCATGCAAACTCAAGTAACCTCCCAATCTCTAGAGAAAAAGACAGCTAACCCAGCTTCACTAAAAAATTCGTTCATACTACCTTAAACTGCAACGAAGAACGATCTAAAAACTGACTGACACTAATCAACAAACCCCCCAATAACTCCTCCTAATAGCACTCGCCTCACCAAACAATCACCTCCTTCACCTCCACCTAGCAAACAACCAACTAACTCAACAAAACAACAAAGCAACACAATAATTCAAAATGATCAAATCACCATAACCAAACCACCAACTTCTAAAAACCTAACTACACCACAAGCTAAACCCAAGCCCCCTAACTAACAAAACAACATTCCCACAAACACATACATCTCTAAAAAGACAAAGCCTTATAGCTAAAAACATGCAAACTCTCCATTTTACTCGAAAATCGCAAGACTACATTAAGTAACTATTGATTGATAAGGTGCTGAGCGCTACAGACTACCAAGAAGACACCTTTGAAGCTATAGACTCAGTTTTTAATATAGATGTGGGTAGTTCAGATGCCTCTGATCAACCCATACACTTAACCTCAGACCATAACAGGCCAGAGACTGAATCAATTTTCATAGACGACGAATTTTAATGATAATGGCCTCCCCTGATGGAGCTTTGTATCCAATGCCCACATCCCAACATCCAACAACAACCCAAGACTGCCCCTCTTACCTGACAAGCTCCACCAGAGGGCTAACCATCCTCCAATGGAATATTCAAGGATTTTACAATAACCTTCCCCAACTCCAAATCCTTATACACAGCTACTCACATCACATCATATTATTACAGGAGACGAAACTTCTAGACGGTGACGGACCAGACAGAGTAGGACAATACAAATGCCTATATCACAATAAAACGTACGAGACCAAAAGAGGTGGAGTAGCCACTCTTATCCTCAATTCACTTTCCTTTTCAGAAATTCCTCGGATCCCAACAACCTTTCCCTTTCCATAACCATCCACTCAAACACCCAGATCACCATCAGCAATACATATTTGGAAAACGATAACTATCTCCAACCAGAAACGCCTAGAAACCTGCTCACCCATAGGTCAGGATACTCTATTGTGGCAGGCGATTTCAACGCCCATAGCTCAATCTGGGGCTCCCCCGCACAAATCGCAGAGGAAATTGATTGGTGATTGGATACAGGAAATGAGATATGTTGTGTTTAATGACGGATCGGTCACACATCTGAGTACCCGGAACACCCTCACACACATTGACCTGACCCTCACTACCCCGAACCTGAGTTATGGATGTATGTTGAGCGATTGGCTTTGACGTGAAGTTCAGACTGCCAGCATGAGCTGACAGATCACTCGGTAGACAGCGTTGACATGCAGGGCTATTGGCGGAGTGTGGGGAGGTTCCACCAAAACCTGCCGCTGCTACCTGCCATATGCAAAAGAATTCGTGCCTGACTAAAGCCGTCGCACACATCCGGTCCAGAAGGGACCCTTACACTACTTACCAATACTTACGTGAAGGCGCAGGTGACGTATCTTCTGCTGGTTTGCCCATCCACCCATACGACACTGAGGGCAGCAATCTAATTTCAGTGTCCCTGAGGACCGGACATTGTCAACCACTACATCGAGAGGGCTCCAGGAGAGTGGAAGGAGAAATGAAAAGTATTCAGCAATCCATAATTACGTTATAATCGTTACTTTAATTTTAAAAATATATGTAGTATCTAGCCAGTGGTTTTTCTTATGAGCTATTTGCTAGTGAATAGAATATTTGAAAATTACTAAATTACACTTAATGACATGCCTAGTCCTAATGATAAACAATGTTATTAATCTTTTCTTTTCTTTTTTTGCTGTGATTTCACCATAAACCCCTATTTGTTTTTTCTTACTAATGGCCAGTTTCACAGTCTGACTTTAAACCAAATATTTAGTTTAAACTCGACGAATGAGTTTCACAGTTTGGCTTAAACTTCGGTTTAAACTAGAGTTTAAACCGTGCCCTCCCTCGGTTTAAACTCAAGATAATTTTATTTTGACAGTAGCATTGCTTTTTTTTTGTATCAAGAAAATAATTTCATCATAGATTTAGATTTGGACATTTCTAGCGATGAAGATTTTTTTGAGTTAAATTTACAACTAACTCTGTTGATAACGGAGAGTAATTAGAAATCGGCCAAATCATTTTAATTAGTGGGACGACGTTGACTTTTATGCCAGGTTCCGTTTAAGTAAAGAACTTTGTCACTTTGTCTTCGAATCTATTCTTGTCCGTTTTCTTGCGCTCTATTATATATTTTTTTTTATGCACTAGGGAAGGTCAACTTCACTTATTCTAAAATTTGCATCCTTTTTGAATGTTGGCATATTTAAAATTAGCAAATATAACTACATATTTTTTATTTTTTATTTCTGATCTTTTTACTTCTTCCGATTGACAGATTGATTGATAGTAAAATTGCTTCACAATGGTGGCGATAACTAATTTAGTTCAGAATTTAATCAGTACTACCAACGTTACTAAAAGAATGCACTGTGAAACCCGATTTCGTTTAAACTACGTTTAAACTTGGAGGGTGACTGTGAAACTGGCCATAAGCATTCCAACGAACACGCACATCCATACACACACCATGTAAAACCTCTCTATCCTATAGAGCATTATTAACCTGTTCGTTTGAAAATTATTTAGTATTTAAGTTTTCGTTTATTTTTTCCTACCAAACAACTGTACTTTGTATTTGAAATTCTTTGATACACGTTCGATTGCTCTGTAGAAACTAATGTGATCAATTTTCCACTGCGAGGGAAAAACATTAACCAACAAATTGAAACTTTGTGTGACCTACGGTTGCATAGTATTCAAACTTATACCTGCCCTCTTTTTACACGCAGTCCTATCTTTCCCACACAGGTCTTATGTCACCTCACTAGACAAATCCTATCAATCACTTCATGCTAAACAGCTATGTCCCGTTTGCACATTTTTGGCACTGATGCAAAAAAACAAATAATAAATTTATGCAAATTAATATGCCCTATCTACATGTCACAGTTACAATATTGCTAAAATTAACTTGTTTCACACAAAGCATTATTTGTAAATTGATTAAGGCTGACTTTCAAATAACTATCTTAAAAATTATTTAATAAAATTTCATTTTTGATAGAATTTAGAGCAACTATAGCCTACAACCTTTTCTCACTTGTTTAAGTTATTCATTGCGTTCATTCAGTTACTTATTTCATTGATAGTGAACCTAATTTAAACTCTTATCCTTTTTTTATAATTCTATATTTATATTATAATTCACAGAAATTTCTACATTGATGTACATACCAAACACAATCTGCAATACAGTTTACTGGAAGAGTTTAATTTGTGTACGGCACTATGATGAGTATCTTTTTTAGATTTTGCTATACTCAAGAGTCAATGTATGGACATCTTTTCTGCGAATTCTTCGTAGTTACAACATTTTTATATTTTAGAACTTAGCCGACAATGCTACTTGCCCCATGTAATACCAGGTAACCGGCAGTTAAATCAATCGGTAAATTCCTTGCAGTTATAAATTCTTCAGCATTATGATACTGCAATGTTCTCTTCGGAAATGTTGGAATACTTTTTTTTGCTGGACGAAAATGTGATGGACCAAGTGAAGAGCAAATTGCTGAAGTCTCAGGCCAAGGTAGACTCTTCTCTGTTGCTAGAATTTGCTTTAAGAGACTTCCACATGCGTTTCTTGTTGGGTTGCGACAAATTTGTCTAAATACAGCGTCACCTGCCTGCTATAGCACCCCAAATAAAACAAAAGTCCCAAATCACCCACTTTTGCTGAATGGATAGAAATCGCTGTTTTTTCTTGATTTGTGGGATATTCCGATATCCTGAACACCTGGAGATTTCTTCCGCTGCTGCCATGCAGTATGCTACGACCATAACACCTGGCCCCTTTTTTCTTCTGGAATGCACATAAACAGCTAGAAGGTAGTGATCACCTCTAGGGTAAAGACCGGAAACTTTAAACCTACCCCAAGATTCCACGAACAGAAAGCCAACTGGGAAAGTTTCCAAAAAATTGCCAATAGGGAACTGTTTAAATTCCCTCAAAGCCAAAGTGTCAACCAGGAAGCAGCCAGACTTAAAAATCCTCCATATGGCCGCTGCACACTCCATCCCTTCCTCACTTCCAAAACAGAAAACCCAACCCTGCTGGATGAATCAGGACATCCTCTGTTTAATAAGAGCCAAAAATAGGGCATGGAAAACATTCCAAAGGCATCCTACGACAGAGAACCTGCAGACCTATCGTAGGGAGTCGGCAACCACCAAGAAAGCGATCAAAGAGACAAAAAGAAAATCCTTGGCTTTTTTCGCAAATACCATTAATCCCAACGTTGATCTGGCCGACGCATGGAGTAAAGTCAAATCCATCTACGGTAATAGGCGTCCAAACCTCATTGTCAACTTGACGACACCAAGCAGGAACATCAGCTGCTCCATGGAAATTGCCTGTGAGTTTGCTCAAACATGGTCAGGCTACCCATCTGACACTAATTTTTCTCAGGACTTTATGGTCGAGAAACAAAACTTCTCCCAATCTAACCTACCCTATTCTGCTGATCCAACAAGAAACCTAACCTACCCGATAAACTTTGAAGAACTCAATGACATCTTGAGTCTTCTCAAAAGTAAAACCCCCGGTCTCGACAGAATCTCATATCGCATGATAAGGAAATCCCCTATCTCTTTCAAGAGGAGATACATCTCACTTATGAACAATATCCTGGACAACGGAATCTTCCCTCAGGATTGGAAGATTGCCACGATTGTCCTCATCCCTAAGAGATCCAATTCAGTTCACACTACGAACGAAGTTATATTGAAGTTGAAAGATGCTATTGTTGTTGGAGATATAATCATAAAGCAAAGAACTGCAGGAACGGGATAGTATGTGCGAAGTGTGGAGATAAGCATGAAACGAGATTGTGTAATAGCAGTGAGCTTAAATGCAATAATTGTGTTGTGATGAATAAGAAATTAGGGCTAGAATTAGATTCAAAGCACGATTGCCGAGATAAGAATTGTGCAGTGTTTCAAAAGCATATAAAAATGAACCGAAATAATAAAAACTACTAGCAATTAAAGACGTTACATTTTGTATCTTTAAACGTACAAGGTCTAACATCTAATTTTGGTGAAATAGAAAAAATAATTGAAGATAATGAATTCGATTTGATTATGTTGAATGAGACACACCTAACCGGTAGTATTAATGATGGTGAAATTTCAGTGAATAATTACACATTATTGAGAGTTGATAGTGATTCCAGGCACACTGGAGGAGTAGTGTTATATGTTAAAAACGAGCGGAATTATGAGTTATTGCACTCATTTGTATTGAATAAGAGTATATGATGGATAGTCGTAAAAGTTTCTTTTATTACTGCATCAATGTTTGTCTGTGTGATTTATAGATCACCTGGCGCATCCGCCAGGCTTTTTTGTGGTAAATTTAATGAGCTTTTGGATATGTTAAGTGATTTGAATAAAGAATTTATAATTGCTGGCGACTTCAACATAAACTGGATGGATATTGGTGATACTTGTTGTAATGAGTTAAGAAGGATTCTGTCAGAAAATAATGCAAAGCAGTTAATAAGTGAACCAACAAGAATAACAGGTAGATCAACGACATTAATAGATTGGGTTATTACGAATAGCACAAGGCTATCAGTTAAAATGGACGACCGGTTAAACGTAAGTGATCATGAGACAAATACATTAGATTTATACTTTAAGGAAAAAATAACGTATGTATGTAAGGCAATAGAAATATTTAAATATTCAGAGAATGACTTCAATCAATCAGCCCGCGTATTTAAAAGTGAATTGTGTTTGATTGCAAAAAAATTTACAAAAAATATATATATTAGAAATCAACATAATCCGTGGTTTAATAGAAACTTAAGGGAATTACGGCAAAGGAAAAGAACTATGAATCAAAAAGCTAAATATACTAATAGGGAATATGATTGGAATTATTACCGTGTAGCGAGAAATATTTATAAGGCAGAAATAAACAAGGTTAAAAGTAATTATATTAGAGAATCTATAAGTGATTGCGTTGAACAAAAACACATGTGGAGGGTAATTAAAGCTTTGGTACTTAAGGAGCCAAAAAAAGATATGAAAGCCATTAAGTTTAACGGCATAATAGTTCAAGATAGCCTAGAAATTGCGGATAAATTTAAAGTACGTATACTTTAATAATAGTCTACAAGAAATAAAAGACACAATACCAAATTTGCCATATAGGAATATTATAATGGGCACTAATCATCAGTTTAAGTTCCAAGCAATTACATTAAGAGATTTACGTGAAGCATTAAAGGGAATAAAGCAAAAAAAGGATTTTAACTACATAACACCAAAGATACTGCTAGCTTGCTTTGAGTACATAGGACCAGAGATGCTTAACATAATTAACAATTCATTAATGACAGGTGTATTTCCAAGTAGTTGGAAAGAAGCAGTGGTGTCACAAATTATGAAAGTGAAAAATTCTAAGAAATGCGAAGACTATAGGCCCATCAATGCTATGCCAGTATATGAAAAAGTCTTGGAAAAAATCGAACACCAACAACTCGATAAATATGTCGAAATAAATAATATAATTATTAAAGAGCAGTCTGGTTTCAGAAGAAATCACTCTTGTGAAACAGCCATTAATATGGTTTTAACATCGTGGAAGGAGGAGTGTTCAAGGAAAAAGAAAATAGGATGTATCTTTTTGGATATGAGGCGAGCTTTCGAGACTGTAGATCGATCTATATTGCTAAATAAGCTTCTCACTTACGGAATAAAAGATAAAGAGTATGAATGGCTTAAATCTTATTTGTGCAATAGATGTCAACGTGTAAAAGTTAACGATAAACTTTCAGAAAGCATAGAAGTACTGCAGGAGTCCCGCAGGGATCAATACTGGGAACTCTATTGTTTCTTATATATATTAGTGATATGAAAAGGGTCATAAAACACTCAAAACTTGCCAATTTTCGCGGATGATGCTTTAATTTACATCGAAGGGGACAATATCAATGAAGTTAGCTATATTTTACAAGAAGATATGAATCGGGTTAATCAGTGGCTTCAAATAAATAACTTGCAATTAAATATTAAAAAAACTAAATGTATGGTGATAAATAGCGAACTGAATATAAATATAAGTATTGAAGGTGAAAGTATTGAACAAGTAAATAAAATAAAATATTTAGGTGTTATTATAGACCATAAATTGAAATTTAGTTCACATGTGGAATACACGACTAAACAAATTGCAAAAAAAATCGCTTTTTAAGTTCCACTATACTCTTGCTTGGAAATCAGCAAATGCAGAAACTACAAAATAAGGCAATGAGATCAATCTTGAGATGTAACATATATACACCCATTCAAAGAATGTTGGATGCTCTTAGATGGTTAAGTGTGAAACAAAGAATGTATTTTAATGTATATGTTTTTGTATTTAAAATTAAAAATAAGTTGATGCCTGACTATTTAGTTAAGCATATTAGTTATGTAAGAGATGTACATAATTTTTATTTAAGAAATTGTAATGATTTTAGATTGCCCCGGGGAATGACCGTTTTTTCGCAAAATCGCCTAATATATAAGGGATTCAAAATATTTAATGAATTGTCAAGGGATATTAAAAATATTAAAGGTTTAGATGAATTTAAAAGAAGAATATCGGAATATGTTACAGTAAATATTAAGTAAGATAAGAAGTAAGTAATAATTTATTTCCACGTATCAAGTACCTAAAAAAGACTAAAAAAAGAGTATATATTGTACAATCTTGTATACAAATGGCAAATCATGCTAATAAATATAATTATTATTATTATTATTACTTCAGACCTATCTCCTTGCTGTCATGCCTATCAAAAGTGCTGGAAAAGATACTTACAAGAAGGCTCAACTTGATCCTAGAGATCACACTCTCCGGCATACAGCACGCTTTCAGACCAGGACGAGGGACTCTTTCCCTACTCCACCAACTGGAAGACGAGCTAGCGGAGGGCGTATCATCAAAACACCATTCAGTGGTTCTGTCGGCAGACTTAGAGAAGACTTACGACCGGGTGGGCAGACACATTGTGGCTAAACGTCTATGTGCCTGGGGCGTTGATGACAAATTCATCCGGCTCACTTCAAACTTCCTCACATACAGAAAAATTAGGGTCAAAGTCAATGGATTCATTTCCTCACTCCACCGTTTGGATAACGGAGTTCCGCAAGGTTCCATCCTTTACATCGACTCGCTGTGCTCCATTCTTGAGCCAACAACCAACATTAATAGCCTGATTTATGCAGATAAACTTCTCCTTACAGGTCAAGGTCACAGCAAAGACAACAAGGCGAACAGATGGGTGGAACATGCCTTTGACAAAGCCAACATTTGGGCCGAACAAAACGGAGCAAGATTCCCCAGCAACAAACTTGAACTACTGCACGTCTGCAGAAAACATAACTGCCATACAAGCAGATGTAAAATCGACGAATACCAGCTAACGGCAAGAGACAACATGCGAATACTGGGGATTCGCGAAATTTAAAATGGAATGCTCAGGCACGAATACGGCTCAGGGCTTGGAAAAAAACCAACAACCTGGCCAGAACGTTGGAAGCCAGAAACCGCGGATTCCCTCCAAATGGCCTTTATCGTATAACAAAATCTCTAATACACGGAAAAGCGGACTACGGTATCACCATATATGGACACGCGGCAAAATCGCTCCTTCAGAAGGTTCAGACCTCCTGCAATAACATAATCCGCACAACAATGGGAGTCTTCAGAACATCTTTAATTGAAGCTCTGTTTATTGGAGGAGGCTTCACAAACATACAACAGAGAGCAGCAAAAGGAGCTCTTAATCTTTTCGCCAAGGAAACCACGGACCCTAGATAATAAAATTAAATCTAAGTTGAATAGCCCGCCTTCACACACACGCACCCCTTCCTTTAGATTTAGGTATTCCACCCCCCCCCCCCTCTCCCGGACAGAGAAACCGCGGCTTTATCCCGTATCTCTATCCCCTACAAAGACATTTCAGACTGGACATGTACAAAGATAGAAAGAACGAGACACCTGCTGAGGTCTACAGGAAAAGGTTCTTAGAAATTAAAGAAAAACACCAAAGCGAAGCTAGCTGCTCAATAGACACCTTGGGAGTAGCTATTGTCAGAGAACACGAGGGGACATGGCAACAAACTTGGTCAGCCAGACGGCTACATCCTGATACCCCAGCACAACCAGCGGAACTCATTGCAAACCTGGAAGCTACAAAAATTGCTAAAAGTCAAAGGATCGCTATATGCACCGACTCCAAGGCAACGATTGACGCCCTTAATAACAGAAAAACCCACGCAACCCTCATTCAAGTAATACGAAACAGCGTGAAATTCACCAACACCACCATAATGAGGGTTCCCAGACACGTTGGTATCATAGGGAATGAAAAAGCTGACCAGAAGAAAGAAGACACCAGGCCGACCTGTTTCCGTTTGGGAAACAAGGAGCTGGAAAGACTAAAGTAAGCCTCGTGGGACCAAACAAACATCTTCCTCCACCAACACTGGCCCACAGTCGCTCAACCAAAATACAACAGTTCGCTTAGTAGAAGACAAACGGTAACGTTGACTAGACAAGATTAAGTTCACTTAGTAGAAGACAAACTGTAACGTTGACTAGACTAAGTCTAGGACATACGAAACTCACGCACGGACACATCATTAACAGAGCTCCGAGATTCAATTCAATTCAATTCAATTCAAAGTTTATTTATTACATATCCCGGCATGAGCGCCACGTCAATAACGTTGGGTAAAGCGATTTACATGTTTAATAGTATACATAGTTTACATAGTTTTTTAAGAGCTATTAGGTACATTTTTCGGAGATTAGTTACTAAGATTTCACGATCGGTTTTGCCAAAGCCTACCTTGAGCTGGTGCATGTTACATAGATAAGATAGCTCAAGTTACTGTTAACATAACATAACATAGTGGCTGGTTATAATGGACTAATGATACTATGATATAATGCAAGGTTGCTAGAGACTTACAATAGTATATACAGATGAGACTTACAGTGGTGAATATAGTTAAGCCCTCAGCTACTGAGGCTGGCATATGGCCCTACTTAGTACTATGACTAGTGTTACTAATTAAAGACTAGCAAAGATCAGGTAATCGTTATTGCCAATTGTTACACAAGTTACATGAAATGGGATGCTTAGATTTAGATCCGAATACAGACAGGTACATTATTAGATTATTTATTCATTTATTTGTTTATTATTTGTTGCAGTTTACATAGCAGGTATGTATATGAGATCTTACATATTTTGGCTTTAAAATAGTTGACTGTCTACTAACAAGGGACACGTTCGTCAACTGCGTTGAGGTGCATTCAACCACGGGTTACTAGCAGAGTCAAGAGTGAACCAGTCCATACACCGTAGATACATTTCAGGTTAGCATGCTCCGTTTGCAGGTAACCTGCGGAGACAAAATAAATAAATAAACACCCGTGAACATCAATATTTACATATCACGATAGTGTCGTTCGCATTGTAGTTGCGCTAGATTCACACTTAGCTGATTACTGTGTGGAGATCACATGGTTCAGAACACCAATCTTGAAATTATCCAGGTTGGTCGATTCCCTAATAAGAGTTGGCAGGGCATTCTAGCACGAAACCCCCTGTCCGTATACACTGTTGGATCCATAATGGGTCACAGTTCGAGACTGCGTGATACGAGAGGTGCATACCCTACTCCAGCTGAATTTGATGTTGACGTACTCTGGGAGCAGCTTGAGCTTTGAACGCATGATAAAGGTGAGCACACGCACTTTATACAGATTGGGAAGCGTGCACGGGAGGAAAAGGCTCATGAATGGTGAAATGTGTTCAGAGCGACGGAGGCCAAACACAAATCGGACACAAGCCTTGAGAGCGCGCATGAGTTTGTCCATTACGCCGCTCTGCAGAGGATACATTACAATGTCAGCATATAGGAAATGCGGAATTATAAGCACCTTTACCTAGCCTCATCCGTATGCCAGGAGGCAGTTTGAGCGCCACCGCATATAGTGAGCGAAGCTCACCATAGATCCTAGCACATATCGTTTTCACATGTGGTCCCCACTAGAGATGAGTGTCCCATCAGCAGGCCCAAGTTCTTGACATGACCCATTGAGATGGGAATGACTGAGCGACGCAAGATCAGCGGGGGGATCAGGTGACGTGGGGCAATCGTTCTAGTACAGAGGAGTATACCATCGCTTGTGTTTTTTGTGGATTGATGTTGAGCATATTATCCGCGCACCATCGCGACACATTGCCAAGCTTACTGTTGATCGACGCAATTAGAGCTGGAAGATTGCTAACCGAAGACGCATCATAAATTTGCAGATCATCAGCATATAAGTGGAAGTGGTGGCCAGCCGCAGAAGGCGACCCGGCCAAAAAATGAGCCACATCGTTGATAAACATGGAGAAGAGAATGGGAGCCATAACCGCTCCCTGTGGGACGCCGGCGCTCATGACCGCTGGCCGCGATCTCTTACCTTTTGCATCAACGATGTGATAACGATTTGATAGATAACTGGCAATCATGGAGCATGCTGACGAGGAGAAGTCAAATAATCTAGCAAGCTTATTGACCAGTATAGAGTGCGAGACAGAGTCAAATGCTCTACTCATGTCTAGGAGAATGTGAACTACGTTGCTGCCATCATCACAGAGCTCGCGTATGTCAGATACCACCTTGGAAAGTGCTGTCGTGGTGGAATGCTTGTTTCGGAATCCGGATTGAAACTCGGAGAGCAGTTTATTAGCTTCGAGGTGTTGACAGATCTGTTCGTTAATGATAGACTCGAAAGCCTTGGAGATAGCTGGCAAAATGGTGATGGGCCTCTAGTCTGACAGAGCCCTGGGTGTGATGATCTTAGGTATCGGGGTGATGAGACCTATTTTCCAGCAATCAGGAAAGTGAGAACAGATCTTCCTGCCCGCTTTGCAGGGCGCCAATGACAGTTCCTTGCCCTTTAACTAATTGCCCAAGATCCCAAGATCCAAGTATCCTACCCTCCTCAGAATTAGTTACCATCCTTGACCCTAGCCAGTCCGGGGACTCCCCCATTTTCCAACTGCTAAGCCATCTAAAGCCTGAATTACAATTACGACTAATCAGTCGACTACGACTTTGCCCAAATTTAAATGCATGTGGCAAGATACAATTGCAAATTCGATTTCGACTGGGACTGCGACTGAAACAAACCTTTGTTCAAAGTGCAAAGTTGGTGTTGAAGCTTTAATTTAATTACAAATTTCATCTCATCGTCGACTTCGACTTAAAATCAAGTCGCAGTCGACAGACCAGTCGTAATTGTAATTCACGCTTTAACATTTCACTGTCCATTTAGTAAAGCCCTCAATCTTATAAAAAAATATGTACATATTTATATTTTCAATTAATTTATATATAGGCAGTTTAGTTATGCAGAGATAGGGCGCCATCCGGTCTAAGTCACCGATTGCGTGGAGATAGGTTTATGTAAGCATTTCTGTTACATTTCGCCGATAAAATAAGTAATAAATGATAATAAATAACTTAGGTTATCAGTACTGAACAACTTGCAGCAACTTTGAAATTTCTCAAAGTCGAAGTTGAATTTACTGCTGCTGCAACTCCATTTATTATGGCAGCTTCAAGTTCAACCAAATAAGATCGTGAAGTTAACGAATTCAAAGTTACTCCAGTGAATCTGAATGTGTTTCAGGCTAAGGTATAAATGTTTATGTTTAGGTATCACACCCATCGTGTGTAAAATTCATCGAATTTTCGGTGCAGAAATGGGTCGATTATGCATGCCATGGTGCATACCACTGACTTATAACAATGGACTGAGCGATTTGCTATTTCATGTGGCACAAAAATATTGTGTTTCTGTATATCACCGTTAGAGCACCCTTTAAAACAATTACATAAAAAACATGTAAAACTCAACCAATCAGATGAAATTTTACACCCATAAATCGAATTTAATTAAAAAAATATATTTTCTTGTGCCCAAGTGATATTTTAATCGCTTATAAGGAATTAAACGCATTCCGACTTTAATTTTCAAAAGTTATTCTTAACTGAATCCTGCTTATGGGCAAGAGAGACGGAGCATGGTAAACACAATCTTTACCTTATTCCTTCTGAGGTGATTGGATCTGTAGCCAACATAAAAACATCAAATGGCATAAGCAAACGTTCCAGAATGCAATATTTTGTGTTGGTAGCTCCAACTGTGCCATAGGGCGAAAGAGAGAACTATAAAACTTGTGCCATGCTTTCCTATAGGAAAATGACAATACGCTCAGTCCATTGTTATAAGTCAGTGGTGCATACGGTTTCGATGTGGTGTTGCGTCCATTTCCCGCTGGGATACTCTGATATGGGTCAAGGTCAAGGTTATTACAAAAGATAAAGTACCACGATTTTATTAGATTAAATTGGAAAATGGAACAATTGTAACAATCCGCATAAAATAAATAATAGAAACAAGCTCATCCATGCATTTATAAAATTACACAGTAATCACATTTATACATATCACGTAGATATTGAAGTAGTTCGTAATAAAGCTGCACTTCTACTTATCATACATGCCTTGTTAGAAGGATTTTTTTGCAGAACTATTTATATGAGTTATTATTTATGTTTTAAAAATCACTTACTTATTAAAAGCACTATAATCAACTTCAAGAAGATGATCTTTCGCTTTATAATTGGTGTAATATCCATAAACTTTTCTTGGAGCGTCAGATAGACCAACGACGTCTATCTTTATTTCAGCTAATTTATACCAAAATGTAGGGTGAACAAAGGATTTAAATGGTGCGTACTTAAATATTTCAAGATTAGTTTTTGCCATAATCTATAAATTAGAAAAAAATGAGAATTATAAACTTAAATCTTATAAATGTAAACACTTACAGGAAGGAATGGGTCTTTATAAACAGCTGGGGGAAAAAAAACGCAATTTCAAGTAGTAAGTGTTTCCGTGCTGAATCATTTGCTAAATATTCCACGTATTCTAGATTCTACAGTGATAAGGAATAGAGCTGCGTTTCTTTACTCTTTCGGGATTTTCGCTAAAAACTATACTGATTCGGATTGGGTCAGCAAGCCACATGCTGCACCACGAAGCACGTGTATTTTACTGTACTTGCTCCCAGAAGTGTTATAGAAGTGTTAAATAGAATAATAAAAGCATACTATTTAACCCGGTAGTTACACCTGCAAGTACAGCTTGCATGCAAGTCTCCCTTCCAATGCGGTTTTAAACTTTACAGCAGAAGGCAGTTCGGTTAATGTCTTAAGCAGGATTTACATTATGATGACATCCAATTTTTACAGAAATTGTGAGGGAGAAGCCGGAATTTTTTTATCAGAAAAAAATAAGCAAAATACACTGCCACTCTTGTATTCTTAGAATATAGAGCATACAGGAATGGTGATAAGCCAGATTTTGCGTAATGAATTCCTGGTTGTGTTGGTAGTCCATTTTTACATGTATTTACACGCCATCCCTATTCTAAACAACTTGTCAATTTGCAAAAAGTAAACAAAGGTTTTGTGCGGAGCATCTGTGGTAAAAAATGTTCTTTTCTACTTTATTCTGAAACAATTCACATAATTAATTTATATAAGGCCCGACACACAATTGGAGCTTTTCAGCCAGCTTGAGATTTGTTGACAATGTAAATCAATGTAAAAGAACACAATTGGAGCTTTAACTTTTTTGCCAGCTTCAAGCTGGCTTGAGATTTGATCAAATTGCAAATTTCAAGCCCAATGACTGCCAACTTGAGGCAATTTTTAATGTAGCCAACTGTGCGAATGTCGAATATTAGATGAGAATGGCTTCTGTTGACACATTTAAGAAGTAAAAAAATGTTAAAATGGAAGAAAACTTATAGAGGTTTCTGTGGGACATAAAAAAAAACTCGGTATTATTTTTATATATAATTGGTACATCTCAAAACTATCCAAAAAAGTATGCATTTATCGTTATTTTGGAAAATCGGAAGCATTAACTGTCGTTCCTTAATAAATATTCTCAACATAACAAGTTAAAGTTGCAAATGTCAAAAACGCCAGTTGTGTTCCATTCGGCTTTTTCAGTCAGCTTTAGCAGAAAGCTGGGCATAGAGCTGGATGAAAAGCTCCAATTGTGTTTCAGGCCTAAAGTAGGCCACACACGATACAACGGTCGTCCAACTGTTGTACCAATCTGTGTTGGCATACAACCGTTGTATCGTGTGTGGGCAAATTGGTACGAAGCATCCAACAATCAAGCTCGGTTGGATGGTTGGATGTGCATGCAGGTAAACCGCTGTTGTATATCCAACCGTTGTATGGTGTGTGGGCTTGTTGTTCAACCGTTGATCCGATTTCATTATCTGTCAAGTTTTTTATTGTAAATGCGTTGTAAAAAACAAAAAACAAAAAGTGCCATTTTTCTATTATAAGATAGATGGCGTTTTATAAGTCTCCGCTCATTTTACTGGCCATATTAATGTGCAGAGTATTAAAATGCTGGTAAAACTTTGACATTTCTTCGATTATTCACAAAGCGAGTTTATTTAGTTTTTCCCGTGGATTTCCTTGACAACGATACACACTTAGACCTGCCGCAAGAACAAATTCGTCGTCGATATGATGATTTATATCCTTTATAAATAATAATCACTTAACATTTTTAAAAATATTTCCGATTAATTGTGATTTCAACAACTGTCACTTCGTTTTCTCCACATAAAACTTACGTCAACTTTTTACCAGCGTTAAGGCCGAAACACAGTGCTAGCTTTTCTAACCTCGACCTCAGTATAACTTTAAGAACCTCGACCTGATGAACCTTGTAAACTTTTGCAGCTCACAATACGAGCTTTGACAACTTCTATATGATAGCAGTTAATTGGGCTGTTGGCTTGAAAATTGAAATTATTTTGTAATAATTTACTACAGCAGGAATAAATTTTCACGATAAATATGTTTGTAAAACGTTTTTTCAACTAATTTCCCGTACACTTTTTCCTGTAAACAATGCTGGCATCAATTGATTACAAAAATTAGCTGTCAAAGCTGATAAAGTTCCAGCAGAAGTAGACCTACTCGAGTTCAACCTCAACCTGGCCGGCCTCACCAACTTTGCCATTGGGAGCTTGATAACCTGATCCGATATATTCTACAGAACTGTCAAAGTTGGTGAGGCCGGCCAGGTTGGAAAAGCCAGCACTGTGTTTCACGCTTTAAAATGCTATTTTTTGGAGACCGCGTTAAATTTTACCAACACCCGAACTCCATACTAGGCTTAAATGAACACAATACCGGGCTTTAAAATGGTCAGTAAAATGAGTGGAGACTTACAAAGCGCCATCTATCTTATAATAGAAAAATGGCACTTTTTACCAGTGAGCTCCGTAGAAGCTTCAGTAAAATTGTTGCTTGGGATTTTACCAGTGGTAAAATTTGTATGGAAATGTCAATTTTTACAAGCACATATTTTTAAGTTATTTAATTAATTATGGTAAAATTTTTAAAATATTCAAAACATTAATTTTACAGACAATTTCAGTAACATATATATACAATAGAGGTCTAATTGACGTCGCCACAAATTTCTCTACAAACAAAATGGTGGAACGTGGTTCGTATGGACGTATTCTAGTGTTCTCTGTATAGTGATATTTTGTCACTGTCAGATACCGTAGCGATTGTTCAACGAAGATTGTTCACTTACTTTTACAGTGTGTGTCTAACTTGAAGGAAAAGAAGAGGGCTTTTATTAATTTTGTATAAAAATGATGGACAATTGAATAATTGGAAAGTCAGTTAAATACGTACCATAATTTTAGTATGACAAATCGACACAGTTATTGTGGAATAGAAACTAGAGAAATGCATCCGAGAATTTCACAAAATTTCACCTACGTGAGCTCTTGCGTCAAATACATGATTTTCCTGTTGAATTTTGTATTTTGGCTCTTTGGAGGTCTTCTAATGGGCATTGGCTTATATGCCTTCATGGATAAATGGCAAGCTACAGGATGGGTACGTTTGGAGAACTTTTATGATGTCGTCCTAAATATTTCTTTGGTAATGGTGATAGCTGGTATTGTTATATTTATTGTGAGTTTTACTGGATGTTTGGGTGCACTTCGTGAAAATACGTGTCTCCTTAAGTTTTATTCGATGTGTCTGCTACTATTTTTCCTACTGGAAATGGCAATTGCCGTAATGGGATTTGTATTCCCTCAGAACATGCACTCATTTCTGGAAGACTCTTTCACAGACAAAATTATACATTCTTATCGGGATGATCCAGATTTGCAGAACCTAATTGATTTTGCACAGCAAGAGTTTAAATGTTGTGGACTGAGCAATGCGGGTTATCAAGATTGGGGTAAGTAAATGCATTTTTTTTTAAATTTCATTACATTGACACTACTAAATGAATTTGTCTTACATCTTTGATTAAACTTTGCATTGAGGTGGCTATTCGCTTCAAATGTACACCACAATTTTCTATGTCGGTTTTCGCTAACTTTTTAATTAGCCAACTAATTTAATATCGCAAAGTGGAGCACAAAGGATTTATAGGAAATGAAAAGTTTGACGTGCTAGCCAGCTCCACATCTAGCACTACCTTCTTTCATCATAAGCTGTGTTCTTTTGGGTACCTTATTCTAGAACTCCAATATACTGGAGGGAAAAAAGTGTTCTGTCGAATAAAGCGAACTATTTATACTGTTCTCTTCATCTATAAATCTTCTATTAAAATGTATTAGGCGTTCTTTTGTATATCTTTTATTCTGCCCTGTTCTGCGGACACAAAAGAACACAGCTATAGTCTTCCGAGAACATTCTCACCTTATTGCTAGAGCCATTTATCAAAGCGGGTATTAAATACTAATCAGCAGCTCATTGACTTGTATGTGTTCCAAACTCTGAGCCAAATAGGACGTTCACAGACATTCTTTTGGAGGCTTGTGTCGTCGTCGTAATTGTCTACAGCAATCGTCATTCTCATCTTTCTACAATAGACGTTCTTGATAATTGTGTTTCCTGTTTAGAACAAGATTCGGAACATTTGATCTGCGCTGTCCTACTGGGCTGCGTTAAGAATACAGGAGAATACAGCACTCTACTCATTGTGATAAAAAATTAAGAAACAGCCACCTTCCAAAAAAATTGCTTGGTTAGGTTTGTATTGACTTATTAATAAATGGGTACTACGTTATCACGGGGCTCTGTAGAGCCGGGTGCAGCCTGAAAACTACTGACCCTTCAAGGAAATTGGTCCATTGATTGAACTGATTCTCACCCTAAAGGTCGTGAACTCGTATACCACTTCCAATTTGCCTTGGTTCAGATTTTCTAATACCTACTAATTGAAAATCAAATGAACTATTGTAGTCTCATTTAAATATGTACTGAATTATCAATAATATTACGCCTAATTAAAACATGTTTTTTTATTTCAGGTAAAAATGAATATTTTAATTGTTCATCACCCAGCGTTGAAAAATGCGGTGTTCCTTATAGCTGCTGTATAAATGCAACAGACATCAGCTCTGGACTTGTCAATATCATGTGCGGATACAATGTTCAACAGCAATCTGTAGCTGCGGCAAGTAAACGTATTTGGACTAGTGGTTGCATTGAAATCGTACGTGTGTGGGCTGAACGAAATCTGTATGCAATAGCTGGAATAGCATTGGGTATTTCCTTGATTCAGCTATTTGTGATTTATTTAGCAAAAACTCTCGAAGGTCAAATTGATTTGCAAAAATCTCGATGGGGATCGTGAGTTTATGGATGGGATGGTGGATTTAAAGTTTAAATAAGAGTAGATTGGGAATAATAGAATGTTACATAAATGTATGTCTGACTCAAGTGGCAATTTTAGGATTTAAAATTGCCGTTAAATGTCTTAAGTTGAAATATTGATGGATATTACCTGATAGTTCTTTTTCTCCCCATCCCGAAAAGAAGAAGGAAGGTTTTGTGCTATAATATTTTACACTATTCTGTAGAAGTTTTTAAAATTTATATTTATCTTTTATTTAAAACAAAATTTTAGTCACATTATTTGTAAGTATCTAGAAATTTTTTTTATGTATTTCCATGCTTGCAAGATATATTTGATTACACATCCATCAGTAAGTTTGCAGGGTTGGATTTAATGTTAAAAGTCCTATTATTACAACAACAAAAAAGCGATAATGTTGGGAATTTTAGTCAGTCTCATTGTTCATCCTTAAGATGCTAAATCTCTGCGCGAGTTGACCGAAGGTAGGAATCTTTGAAAACAATGGCTCATTTATAAATCTGAGAGAATGTAGAAGATGTTAAGTGACTATGAGCTAAAACACAATGCAATGAAAATGAGCTAAAACTCAATGCATTTTGAACAAATAATTCCATGTTGCGGCTTTTTTATTGTCTGCAAAACATTCGCAAATTATTTCAAATTCAGCTCAATTCGCCAATGTTGCATTCGTAAAAGTTTCTTGAAGGAAGCAAAAATTCATCCGTTTGTGTTTAAGCACGTTGAATCAGAGCTAGAAAGATATTTGCTATACAAAAAAATTAGAATTTAACTTGGCTTTTTTCAGTAAATTTTTTGTTAAGTAAACGGGAAATTTATAATTGAAATCTTAATAGCGAAGGTTAAAATCATATTTTCTTATTTAAAAAAAAATCGTGGATAAGAAAAATGAACTCTTCGTTTTTGAATTAATTGCTAAGAGGCTTTTTCTGTGTGAGAAAATGATAAGTATTTTTCTAGACTTTTACTTCTCCTTAGATCAGTAATGTCTAGAGAAGTGCACCGCCGTAAAAGGTAATTTTAATTACCTTTCATAGTGCAGTTTTCGAATTGAAAATTTTGAGAAATCCCTCGAAAAAATTTTATCAAATTAAATTATCAATTTCTGCCAATAGGAAACAAAATTTGGCCCATTCCAAGTTTGAAAGCTTCAAACCAGTAAAGAAATTTTGCATTTCTTTAGTCTTAGTAAAGTTTGTGATATTATCAATAAAGACTGTGCTTTATAAGGAAAGGCAGTCCTGAAAACATTTCTGATAAAATACCAAATCGTAAACTAAGACTTCATAAAAGATATTCTACTACCATGAATGACACCAGCAATTTTTCTTAAACTATTTTTACAAGTGATCAAGAAAAGGTCCAATTTTCCGCCGCATTCTTCTGTTCAATTTGGTATTTGCGTATGACAGTTTCCAAGTAACTGTGTGTAAAGATTTGGAAGAAACTTGGCCAAGTCCCATATCAATGCCGTAGGTTTTTCCAATAAAATTTGTGGATGTCACTACCTTCCATGATTTGCTTATTTTGTCAACCGCCTTCAAGATGATATAATTCGCCAAAATGATTTTATAAAGATTTTATTCTACTGCCGAGATGCTTTGTTGTCTATTACTTATATGAGCTTGTTTGAGCGCCAGTTCACTGGTCATTTATATTTCGCAATATTTTTCGCCATAGTGTGTTCTCAGTGATATGTATATGAGAAATGACTAATTTATATCTCTAGCACAAGGATTCAACAGTAGGGAAAGGTGACCTTTTGATACATTAAAACAAGATTATTTGGTTTCTTCCGCAACTTTGTACATCCTAGATGGAATTCTTTCCAAAAAGAGTCCTGTCTCATCTACGTTAAACACCCTATGTATGTGAAATTGTGAAATTATTACCTTTGCTGGAAAGGCACTAGCGACTTCTCTTGGCAGTTTCATGTTACGCAGTTTACTACTTTAAGTCGAACAAACCACTCACGAGAAGCAGTAAATGATTCTCCATTTGCCCATCGGTAACTTCTGAGTTTTATCATCATTGTAGAAGATTTTAATCGGGCTTAATAGCTTTGACGACTTTCGTTCCTTTTATTCAATTTTCTGTAATGTTCGTTACAAATTGGCAATTTGAGCAATCTCAATAACTTTTGAATCTTCTTGAATAAGATTAATAATATTTAAGTTTCCACTGTTACAGCTTTGATGAATTTCTTATAGGTTGTTGCTAGCCTTTTTTCTTTTATTAGACGTTAGTGCTCGTATGTATTTTTTTGACACAAAGTAAGGTTTAAATTTGTATCAACTAACATCTAAAACTACTTCAATCACATAAGTGTATTCGTAATCAATAATCCTAACACTTCAGGGAAAGCCCGTACAAACAATAACAATTTTTAATCAAACAGAAAAGACTGATCAATACTTACCCAACCTTCAACTTTCTCTATATTTAGAAGGGCATTTTCACGTTCATTGAAAAATTTCATAGACATATCATTTTTATGAATCAAACATTTACTTTCGATTTCTGTGTCACTTAGTGATTTTTAATGTCTTTAGTGCTACATTATAAGACTTGTTACTTAAATTCAATATTTCCCAATTTTCTCTATTTTAGCTGCGGTTTTCGTCTATCATTTGCTTGAAGAAACTTGAGTAAATGTCTCCCGCTTCACTTAGACTTCCTTCGGGCTCATTTTACTCCTTGATATTCTTGTGATTTTAACCTATTAAAAAATCAGCCTCAGCCCTCGATCCACCCTGTTTCCCTTAGGATACATCCGAGCTCTTCGCTTTGCAGCTTATACAGATATCAGACGAAGTAGCCCACGCCTTTTGTTTATCAAAGCAAGGAACTCGCAAAGTATACGTTGAATTGACTCGATTTTCCGATCCTTGCAGCTTTGCAGAAATTGGTCGCTTTTATGTCCAATCTGCTAGCATCGTCAACTATGGTCTAATTACCCCTACTATATTCCTGGTGTCGACTATTCTGCCACTAAGGATTTTCTTTCTTCTTCTTTCCGTATTGTAAGAACATAATTACCTCGCCATACCACAGATGGCTCTGTAGACTAGAGTACGTTTATATGATACGATTGGACGAATCGGAATGTTTTCTTTATGAAATTTTAGTGGACAAATAAATAAATATTACGAAATTTATAGCCACTTACAGAGACAAATAAGTCAATCAGAAAGTGCTAACATAGATTTGATGAAACGTTTTGTAGGATCTAGAATAAGTCTTTTACTGCAGCGATATCGATATATCCACAACAATTTTCCAGTCTTTCATATTTCATTTTAAATTGGGCGCATACTTCAAATCATCAAATAATTTGATTTCATTGTTACTGAAGTGTATTGCGTCATATTCAAGATTATGTTATATAAGTTTTTTGTTAGTATCAAGCAATGCTCCTGATGTCATTGCATTGGTAAGCATTTTTCGTTGTTCAATGAAAGTTGAATGCACTATGATACTCGTGACCTCCCACAATGTTGTTTCCAACAGATGGAATTATACTGAGTGTAATATGATCATTGTTAGTTCAGTATGTATAATTTTTTAATACAACCTTAAATTATTCGTCTTATGAGCGAAACATTTGATGTTTATATGTTATTAATTTATTGACGGAAATATTACCAAAATTTATGTAAATATGTGTTTGTTTATGAAACTTATTGAACGCCCTCTGGTAATTACATTCAATCCATTCTCAAAATACCAGGGTTGTGAATGAGCGGACTCATTTGTCAATATCAACTCGTCGCTCAACTCAACACTTGCGTATGCTCAACATTTGAGCGCTTGTTCATCGCTCGAAATTTGAGCGGACTGAAATCATGTTTTAACTAATATAAGGAGAATCTGATTTAATTAGCTTGAAATTTCAATTAAATAAGAAAAGCTCACAAAAAAGTCATTCATTTTATATTAATTTTCTTAGTTAAACAACGTGTAAAACCTGCAAGGAAAATACCATAATTGAAAATGAAGAACAAATGTTAACTAAGAAAATAAATAAAATATAATGAATGATTTTTTTGTGAGCTTTTCTTATTTGATTGAAATTTCAAGCTAATTAAATCAGATTTCCTTATGTTAGTTAAAACATGATTTGTGTCCGCTCAACTCAATTGATGAGTCCGCTCAAATGAATCGAGCATATTATACTACAACTTACATATGAATAATTAGTTATTTTGCAATTTTTTTTTCAATTAAACTGAATACCGATGCCTTCGCAAACCTTATTTGGATGAATATTTATTTATAAAATGTATTTTCGAATATATCTTGCAAGTTAGATATCTATTGTGTTCACACATAATGTATTCTCCAAATAAATCTTTAGACAATAAATCTCATAAAAACATCACAGCTTTTAAAATTATTTTTTTAAAGCTCAAAGTAATTATTTTTTGCTCGAACAAATATAAAAATGAAATCTCAAAACTTTTTCATGGAAATTAACGATAGATATTATTGCAATGCCATTTACATAAATGATAAAAAAAAAGGAAATTTTTCTAGTATTATATTAACGATTATTTTTAGCCATGTAAACATATTATAATTTTAATAACTAATTACTTTTAGCCGTAAGGACTTTTTACAAAATTTTGTAACTAAATCAAAATTTATATGATCAAAAATAAAAACACAAACCAAAAATGTCAAAATACGAAGATTTTATTGTTAGTTAAATATCTGCATTTAATAAGATTCTTTCTATATATAGTGAGGAATGTGTTCAATATTAAACTTACATTTAAAAAAAACAATTACAACATATGTACGTATGCATTACAATTTTTATAATTGTTTAATTTTTAAAGAAAAAATCCTTGAGTTTATCTGTGTTTTAATCAACTGACCTTAATAGCGATTTTTTTTATACTTATGTTACCAAAATTTAGTAAATAAAAAATATTTACACAAAAAAAAAATATTTTACAATCATCCATAAACTTTACCCACAACATAATCCCTTGAAACTGAAGCATAATCATAGAATTACTATAATATCAAATTACTTTCTGTTGTTAAATAAAAGTATGTATAATGTCACCATTCAAGGTATTTTACTGATCTCTGGGCTTGAGTATGTTGACATGGACAAAATAAATCCAAAATGGGATTCGATTCTTTGAAACCAAATCGATTGAAGAATTTGTTCCGCCGAATTAATTGTTCTGGCTTGGAAAAAACATCATGTTGTAAACACATAGACAAACTTTAAAAATAACATGTAATTGAATCGGTCATTTCGAAAAGGGCTCAACCCAAATTTTCATTAAAGTATAGAGATATATAAGAAGTGTAATTGCATTAATTCAAGCGAATCGTCAGCATTCATTCATTGGTGTCTTGTGTACAACTAGTGAAGTGAAAGTTCAATTTAGTTTTGTCATTGATTAATATTATCAGGTATAGACAGTGATCCGTATAAAATTTTCAGGTAGTTACCATAAAATCGTAAAGTGCCGACGGGTTTTTGTCTTGCCGAGGGCTGGAGGTAAAAAAAAATTTTTTATTTGCCGACGGGTTTATGGACAATAATTATTATGTTATTGTCCCGTACTTTTATGAATTTTATGGGTATAAATAGATGTACTTAAGTGCAAACACAAACTTAGTGAAGGTGTTTAAAAAATGAGAAAGGACTCAAATTAAGGGATACAAATAATCTCAAGTGCGAGGAAATAAAAAGACAAAACTTAATAAAGACAAAGTGGAAAGAAAAGTGATAGTGAGAAGGAATCAAAAACGTGTGAAAGCGGAAGAAAAGTGTGAAGATTGGCGGAAGATGTCTGTGTTACAGGATAATTTAGGCTTGAATGAGAATGTTAGTTTCGACATGGAACTTAAAATCCTCTCAAGGGCTTTCGTACGTCGATTCAGACAGACATGTGACGCGAAAGAACTATCCGAAGACGAACTTACAAGGACTATCGAGAATACTATTCTCAACGAATTAAAAGTTTACAGAGACCCTCAACCGACCAAATATACCGAGGAAAATGAGACAGTGGAGTTCATGGATGCTGAAGGTCTTGACGATGGAGACCTCCAGGAACACGAATTTGGCACATCTACATTGACTGGAAGCGGGGCATCATCTGACGAAAGCTACAAGGTAGTTGATAACAAAAGACGACCGCGTTCTCACCTGACAGGAAATTCCGACAAAAAGGGTAAGCAGCATATCAAGGAAAAACCAAAGCAGGATGAGGTAGTAGGGGAAAACTATTACAAGCTTATTCAGCAGTCGGAGAAACCAGAAATTAGCAGGGAGGCAGCACAAACACCACCAGAGAAGAGAACTCCGAGGCAACCACCGATAATATGCTACAATTTAAATGTGGCTCACTTCTATGAGAAGTTGTAGAAGCTCCCATCACGAACAAAATTCTTTCTCAAGAATAATAACCGATCGAAGACCACGATCAAAGCAGCCACCGAAGAAGACCGACGGACCCTGTTTGACATTGTGAAGGCAATCAAGATTGATTACTTCACATTTACACCAAAGGACGATAGGAAGCTATCCCTAGTTTTAAAGGGAGTACAGTGGAGTTTCGACACAAAGGTAGTAGCTGAAGCTCTGGAAAAGGAGTTGCCAGGCATCAAGGTGGCTAAAGTCTCCCATCTCGTCACACCCCATACCAAGAAGACCGGACCGATAGATGCATATATAGTAAACTTCGAGCCGGATACAGATGTCAGCCGGGTTGTTTCGATCAACAGAGTTCTTCATCAATCCATCTACTGGGAGCGTTTCAAAAGCAGTGGTATCTCACAGTGTAAAAATTGCCAAAAATACGGGCATGTAGCCAGTAACTGCGGCACAGCATACCGCTGTGTGAAGTGTAACGGCAGACATGGACCAGGAGCCTGCACAAGGGATGCAAATCAGGGAAAACCTTATTGCACAAACTGCAAACAGGAAGGACATCCGGCAAATTATAGAGGCTGCCCAAGTATAAGGAACTCATTGACAGGAAGAAAGCAGCAGTGCAGACGAAGAAGCAGAGAGAGAGTTCATCCGAGAGTCAGCACGGAACTATGTTCAGCCCGGTAAGTCTTTTGCCCAAATTCTTTCAACTAATTTTTCAGGTTCGCACAAGGGGAGCAAGGCCCAGGAAGCTTCCAAACTCCAGGCTACAGCCAAGCCAAAACCCCCCACAGCCAATGCCTTAGGAGCAGACGCGTTCTGCAATCAAGAGGCTAAGTCACTCTTTGGTTGTGACCTTTTCGGCCTTATGGCCAAAATCAATGCCTTTCTACCTAGCTATAGGAAGCTGACCTCCATTTCGGAGAGACAAAGTGCTTATCTGCAATTCGCGTTTTCGTTATGCGGAGGCAGAAATTAAGCGAATTGAAGGCGATTGCCCTCAATGTCAACTCCCTTGTTTTTCACGGGAAACGAGTCTCCCTAAATCTCTTTCTGGAGAAACATCGTCCTCATTTCATGTTTCTTTCAGAGACAAATTTAAAAGCAAGGCACAGAGTGTCTTTGGAAAAATATTCTCTACTCAGAAATGACCAGGTGAGGGTAAGCGGGGCACCGCCATCCTCATTAAGAAACCCACCCAGATTAACTTCACTAACTTCGAGAGTACATCTCTGAAAATAAATCTTGATTCCTGCAAAACTCTTCTTCTGGTTTCGCTGTATATTCCGTGCAATACCCTAGCCCAACGAGTACGTAGCGATCAGAATGTGTTAAACGCCTTTTCCCAACAATTCACTTATATGCTTGTTGGAGGCGATTTTAACGCTAAACATAGCCTGTGGAACGATCCCTCGACCAACTTAGTAGGAACAACCATGGCTAAATGGTTACAGGATAATCTCCACAACCACAACTTCGTCACTGTCTCCCAGGATATTCCAACCTTTCCCAGAGGTAACTCCTTTTTAGACTTCTTCCTCGTATCTGACAACCTCGTAAACATTCTCCCCCAAATCAAAAATTTTACTTGCCACGCCCATATCTCTGATTCTGACCATTTGGCTGTTGAACTAAAAATTACTCTGCAGAAGGAATTTTCTGCGAGCACACTTATTGCTCCAGCAATTTCGTCCCTAACCAATGTTGACTATAGTCACAGTTTCAGGATAGACTGAATAGCCTACTCCCCGATTTCTTACCAGATCAGCATAGAAATCTGTGTAATACAGAAATAGACTTCTTTGTTGAATTGCTGACGACTTCTATTCAGGACAACATAGCGTTTTTCTCCACTACGCACCAGCCAAATAACTACAGGTATAAAAACCTTCCGCCCAGAATTCAAGAGCTGTACAAATACAGACGAAAGCTAAAGAAAACTCTGAACAGAATTTACCGGCGAAATCTGAATACACAGAACCCGGAATATTCATCCTTACTCTCTTAAATTAGGTGTCTGTCGACAATCATTGACGAGCAAACCCGTAACTTCGTCGATGAAAAATTTTGCGAGAGGTTGAAAGCTATAAGGCCGGGTCCGCGAGCTTTTAGCGAAATCAACAAAGTATGTAGCAGAAAAGCCCAAGTCCCAGAAAAACTGCTCGATGGCAACAACTGCTTAAACTCTCCTGAGGAGAAAAGCAGCGCCTTCGCCAACTACTTTGAAGCAACCTTCAAAAGCTCCCCTCCAACTCATCTCCCTAACTTTCATAGGCAAGTCCTAACTGAAGTGTAGAATTTTGAGGCACAAAACACCTCACCAGTGCAAGAATTTAGCCTTGAAAACCCAGCTGGAAATCCAAATGACCAGCTAATATTCACTAGCCCGCTTCATCTAGCCGCCCTTATTCGATCACTCAACAATAAAAAGTCGAGTGGCCCAGATGGTATACCAAACTTCATAATCCGGAAGTTACCCCCGTTGGCAATCGAAATGCTAACAATAATCTTCAACAATTGTATAAACAATTGCTACTTCCCCAACAGCTGGAAAGTATCTAAGATAATACCAATTCCGAAGAAGGCATCTTCTAAAAGCATCTCGGAATTCAGACCAATTTCACTAATCTCCAACTTGGGCAAACTTCTGGAAAGATTATTGAAACAACATATAGATGACACTTGCGTGGAGAAGGAGATGGAGCAGCATCAGCAATTTGGTTTCAAGGCTATGCACTCAACTTTGCACCCGCTATTAAAATTTCACACTGACGTGACCAAAGCCCTCAATAAAAAGACCCATACGGTGGCCTATTTTCTTGATGTTGAGAAGGCCTTCGACTCCATCTGGAGAGAAGGTCTAATCTCCAAACTGATTGGATTTCAGTTCCCACCCTACCTCATTCGGATGATAAATAGCTTCCTCTCCCAGAGACAATTCTTTGTGGAAATAAAAAATTGTACATTTGCGTATAAGAACATAAAAGCGGGAGTCCCGCAAGGCTCAGTACTTGGGCCTTTCCTCTTCAACCTGTTCACGTTTGACCAACCGCAGAATAGTGGAGGAGTCACAACCCTTCTCTACGCGGATGATTCATTAACATATGCGCACTCCAAATCCCCCAAACTGGCGACAAAGAAAGTGGGTGATCATATTGCCAAGCTTTACGAGTACTATCGTAAATGGGGCATAAAGATCAACGTTCCTAAATCGAGTTTGCTCTGCATCAGAACTGCACGTTCACGCAGAGGAGTATGTAAGAACGCAAGAAACATCGAAATCACTATTAATAATGAAGTGATAAAACCCACTAAGAGCGCCAAATACCTAGGTATAAACCTTGATGAACGCTTTAAGTTCAACCCCCACGCAAAGGCAGTTGCTAGGAAAGCAAACTTTGCACTCAGCATGGTCAGCCCTATAATGAGATATAGGAATGGTCTCACCCTAAACACCAAACTGCTGATGTACAAGCAGCTCATTAGGCCCACGTACTCGTTTCCTATATGGCATACGATATCGCCAACATATATGGAGATCCTTGCTAGATTCGAGAGGAAAACTCTCCGAATCTGCACTGGACTCTATCGGAGGTCCTGTGGAAAGCATTATCGCAATCAGGTCCTGTACGAGAAAGCTGGTATTTCTCCGATACAGGATTACATGGTTGAGGTAATGAAGAAGCAGGTAGCCAAAATCCCCAATCACACTAATCCAATTGTCCAAGAACTAAGCAATTTTCCCCACTTACCCACTAACAAATATTTATCGCCTTTTTGTATGTTAAACTGTCATAGAAAATACTACCGCGATGGAATTTTTACTTTTTTCAGGGAAAAGGGAGACAGCTACCGTGGCTAGGACAGAAGAAGGAAGGGGGATTGTAGCCTGCAGGACAGGATAGCGAACTAGCCAAAGACAAGACCCGAATAAGGGAAGCTTTAAGCAGCACCAGGATGGGAAAGCAGAGGCAACCTGGAGATTGATATAGAAGTTATGTATCTAGTACTTAAGTTAGTTAAGTATTAGACTCTCGAAATATCTTTTGTTAATTATAACTAGGTAGCGCTAGCCGTAGTTTAGAAATAAGGCATATGTTAGTTAGTAATTCATGTATTTAGAAAATAAGAAAACTCAGCTGGATTAATTGAACTCAGGGCCAAAGAAAAGCCCGTAGGAATTATAATCAGGGAATAGGTTTAGATAAGAAAAGGGTTGTTAGGTTAAGTGTAAATATTTTAGCGCAAATAAAGAACTTGAACTTGAACTTGAAGCGAATCGTCAGCAGGATATGAAGATGATAATTTTCGAATTACCACTTTTCACCTCCATTTTTTATTTGTAACTGTCTATCGCTGAATATGTGCTTCCACAAATTTTATATTTCTAACGACTACCACCAGTTGGGGCTGTTCTCAGAGTAATACCCCGAAATTATTCGCTCGTTTTTCAGGATATTTTTTAGCATACTCAGGATATTTGTGTAATACACGGAGTAAAAGTAGGCTAATTTAAATAATCAGTTAAAGTTAACATGTGTATCACAGGTATTAATGAGAACGGCAAGAGTACTATTCGAGTTGAAATATTTTTTATAACCTTCAAGGATTCTGAATTCTAAAATAAATGGTTACATTTTGAAAAAATCTCATTTTGTTACTGAAAAATTAGTTGAAACAAAACAAATCCAAAATGAACATCAATATTTGTAACATTCAAGGTTTCCTAAAATTTCGAAAGTTCTTCAAAACAAAAACACCTCATGTACAATCGCAGTTTAAAACATCAAAAAAAGTTGTGTCTAAGGAAATGGAAGACTTCGATGCATTACATATAAACAGAAACATATTTTTAATAAAGATGCATAATACAGTATAAGCACTCAATTACATATAATTAAAGTCATCTGAAAATGAAAACCAGAAACTACACCGGGCGTCACGAAAAGCTGATAAGCTAAACCGGCCATTAGATGTAATGAAGTCGCGTATGTATTTATAAAAATCCAGTGTCACTGTGTTTGTACACGCTAATCTCCGGAACCGCCCAACCAAAACTCTCGAGATTACTTCACAAGCCATGAAACAGACTCCCTCCTTACCACATGCGAGGCCCAGCGGAGTCCTTACATTCTAAAATATTTGCAATGTTCTTATGTAATACTGACAAAAGTTTTATTTGAATAGCCCTCCGCCCCAAACTACTATTCATACAGAAAAATGGTTTTCTGATAATCTTAAGCTTGCTTTCTTATCTTCCGGGCCTAAATACAATTTTTATACCTTTCATTACAAAATTATTTAAAAAAAATTATCTGAAGCAAATGACTACGATTTCTCAAACAAAAACTCTCAGCTAAGTAATAATTGTATATGTTGCTGTGCCGTGGTCTGATAATATGTAGTAGTGCTTTATTTCACAGCAATAAATACATGCTTTATAACCATAGCTTATAATCTAACCTAAACTTCTATACAATACGAACATTTATTTTTATATATGCAATTATTTTCTTCTTAAATTTTCTTAATTCATTCTCATTTCTTATCTCTATTGGCATTTCATTATACATTTGCAAACCCTTATACATTATCATATTTTGCGTATTTGTATTTTTGAATTTACTTAACCTAAACCTATCATTATTTCTTAACGAATATGGCTGTGCTTCATTAACATATCTAATATAATTACACAAATATCTTGGAAGCATTTTATTCTTAATGTTAAATATAGTAATTAGCACACTCAAACACATCCGTTGTCTTACACTTAACCATTTTAGCGCATCCAGCATATGTTGCCTTGCCTTATTTTGTTGCTTTTGTAATCTATTGAGATCTTCTTTAGATACCATAAAAATTATCGCAGCATAGTATTCGAAATGAGGTTTGATTATTATATTGTATACCTTTATAGCACTAATTGTCGAAATATTGTTTCTGATTCTCCTGAAGAATGAGATCTTTTTTGCCACTTTTTTACAAATATAATCTATAAATTTATTAAATTTTAATTTACAATCTATAACTACCCCTAGATACTTTATTTCCTTGAATAGTTCAATATTTTTGTTGTCCATTTCCACACAAAAGTCTATATCTATATTAATACACATGCACTTCGTTTTATCTATATTTAATTTCATCCTGTTCATCTTTAACCACTCACAAATTTGCGTTAAGTCCTCTTTTTGCTTATTTACACACTCTGGAACATTCACTCGCGTGATAAATATCAGCGCATCATCAGCAAATAGTCTAAGTTCTGTATACTTTATTACTTTTCCCACATCATTAATATATAATATGAACAACATTGTTGCTAGAATTGACCCTTGAGGAACACCAACCGTTACAACTCTACTGTTCGAAAATATACTACTAATTTTAGTTGCTTGCGCTCTACCAGTCAAGAACGATGTGAACCACTGCAGCTCTGTACCACTGATACCATATTGCTCTAGCTTTTGAAGCAAAATTGCTCGATCAATCGTTGCGAAGGCTCTTCTCATATCCAAAAATACTGCAATTATGAATTTGCCTTGATATATTGCCAGCTTCCACTCAGTTAAAACCCATGTCAAAGCGGTCTCGCATGAATGCTTACCCCGAAAGCCCGATTGATACTCCACCAAGATTTTATTTTTCTTCACATAATCTGCCAATTGCATTTGGACCACCTTTTCCATAATTTTTTCGCAGGTAGGGAGGGGGGGGGGGGTAATGAAATTTTCATCAGAAATCCTCTACGGGCTCTGGTTTTCGAGATATTAGCGTATTAATATTTCAAGTTATTTTTGCTCATGGAAATGGATTCTTGGCGGTGTGGGGTGGGAGGGGGAACGAAATTTTCATCAGAAATCCTCTACGGGCTTTGGTTTTCGAGATATTAGCGACATCTGTTTGGGCGCAAACGCCATTTCTTGAGTAAGGTACCCAAGCGGCCTAGCCGGAACTACCAGCATGCCTTGGTTTTGCTGTTTTCTTTTATTAGCGGGAGAGTTCTAGATATCAGCATGACGTCATCATCGTTTTGCTGTTTTCAAGTGCTGCATTTGATTTCAATTAATCCACAAACATAATCCGTTGCTAGCTCCAGCGGGGGAAAGTACTCAGCAGTGAGTAGAGATGAATTTCCCGTGAGAGTAAGTGTTAATGACATGGCGGTTGATAATGAACTGTTACAATTTCAATATAGATACATTTATTTATAGATAATAATTAATGGCTATAACAATTATATAAAAACTCTAAACATAAGTGACCGCAAATTACTGCATCATAATTCTGATAAGAACTGTAGTTGTACGTAATATTACTACCCAAGTAGTTTATGAGCTCCCTTGCTGGTTGGAGATTGCCAAAGCTATCAAAGTATTCGATGTTATCACCTTTCTTGTAGTACGCTACCCAGTGTGTACCTGCTCCAGTTGAGATGTCCAAGCTTTTTAGGAAGATTATCACGCATAAATACTCCTCTGAAGTGCGGCAAGTGTGTGGTATACTTGTGAAGATCCAACTCGTTTAGCGGTCGTTTGGGTAGCATCTTTAATAGTTTTTTGGTTGAGGTTGTAGATAGAGTCCAAGTCCTTTTCTGTACGGCTTCAAGAACAGCCCGTTTCCATCTTTACCAACCGCTATAGTTTCCATTGCTTGGTTATGACGTTTGCTTTCTTCCAATTTTGCCTTTGCCGCACTGGTACCATTTACTGCTTTAGCTATGCCTGCTGCACCTCCCGGTAGTGCTCCCAATGCTGAAAGCCCAGCAAACAACGGGATGAGGAACGGAAGTGCTCCGCCAACCTTTGGTACAGGTATCATTCGTGGAGTTTTAATTGATTTCTTCTTTCTTTTCACAATATTTTTAGCTGCACTAAGCGCTATTTTTGTAGCTTCCATCAAGTCTTTTGGTTTTTTTATTTTTAAAATCTTACGTGCATTTCGTACTGCTTCTCGGAATGTGGGTTGGCGTTTATTTTTAGCCTTAAGACCCATACCTAGCTTAATTTTAGCCTTCATTGCGTTTGTTATAAGCCAAGCGTTGGCACGTTCACTCAAATTTGCATCCGTAGATTTTGCACGCTGCCAGGCTTTTTCAGCTAATATTTTATCAGCTATATGTCGATCACTTGTATCTTTATGTCGCCAGTATGCTATATCGTGTTCCTTGCAGGCTGCGTCCAGTGGATTAATGCCTGGATCTCCTCTCACCAATCTTTGTTGTAACTTTGTTCCTGGTCCACAGTACTGGTATCCCGGTAGATGTAATTCTACAGGTAATTTGTTGATGATTGAATTTAATAGTCCTCTGCCCCCTTTCAAAGATTTTCTGGAGCGTTTCGATTTGTGATCCGGCATCTTATAAGGTTCCGATGATACTGTTGAAATGTAATATAATCACGTGTACTTAATGGTTTCTTGATGATTGATAAGGATAGCTCATTAAACAAGGGGCGCTACCGTAAAGGATTTGATACCTTCATAAGTCGAAGTTATAACTCAGTCGAAAGCACACCGAGTCCTGTGTGCTGAGTAGATTAAAGCTGTTCACCGATTATCAGACCTGTTTGAAAATGTTATCAGAGCTGTTTTAAAAGCTGTTAAGCTGTTATCAGAGCTGTTAAGCTGTTATCAGAGCTGTTTAAAAGCTGTTAAGCTGTTATCAGAGCTGTTTGAAAAGCTGTTAAGCTGTTATCAGAGCTGTTTGGAAAGCTGTTAAGCTGTTACCAGAGCTGTTTGGAAAGCTGTTAAGCTGTTATCAGAGCTGTTTGGAAAGCTGTTAAGCTGTTATCAGAGCTGTTTGAAAAGCTGTTAAGCTGTTACCAGAGCTGTTCGGAAAGCTGTTAAGCTGTTATCAGAGCTGTTTGGAAAGCTGTTAAGCTGTTATCAGAGCTGTTTGGAAAGCTGTTAAGGTGTTATCAGAGCTGTTTGGAAAGCTGTTAAGCTGTTATCAGAGCTGTTTGGAAAGCTGTTAAGCTGTTATCAGAGCTGTTTGGAAAGCTGTTAAGCTGTTATCAGAGCTGTTTGAAAAGCTGTTAAGCTGTTACCAGAGCTGTTCGGAAAGCTGTTAAGCTGTTATCAGAGCTGTTTGGAAAGCTGTTTACCTGTTATCAGAGCTGTTTGAAAAGCCGTTATTCAGTTAATATCGAAGATGAATGAAAATCTATTAAAAGAACTCATCAAGACAAGGAATGCAGTGCGAAGGAAATTTAAAGCTCTAAGGTTGGGAAGGATTGAAGCAGAAGCTCAACTTGAAGAAACCTTTAAGACAATCACTAAACCCTTAAAAGAGTTTGTTAGAAGAGTCAAATACGAGCCACCGGATATAGCCAAGTTTGAGACAAAAGACACAAAAGAAGAAGAAGAAGAAGAAGAAGAAGAAGAAGAAGAGAAAGAAGAAGAAGCAATAGAAGAAGAAGAAGCAAAAGAAGAAGCCAATGACATTGTGGAACCTTTTACCCCTCCAAAACGAAAATATGTGAAAATGGAGGCTAGTAGCACACCTATAAATTATGGAGATTATTCCTTAACATCTGAAGAAGAATTCGCAACACCTAAACATTCAAGAACATTGACAGGAAGGTCTCCTGTCACCTCCCCCGATACGTCTGGATACATAGTTTCAAACTATTTAAAGCTATACACTGATAATAGCCCTAAAATTGATCCAACCTATGGAGTTTACTATGATGACAACGCGTGGAGAATCGGTAATTCAACGTTTGATTTTGATGATGTAGGAAATATTGTTATCAAGGGGTTATCAAAACAACTTTGGGGTTATGTGAGCTGCTTTTTATGAAAGATCCTGTAAAAAGTCTATATACTAAAGAGGATTTAACTAATTATGGATCTATTTTGCGAGATAACAATGCATATAAACGTGACTATGCTGAAGATGGGCAAATAAAGGGTACTAGAGCGGCTAAGTATAAAGCTATAATCAGTAAACTTATACAGCATAAAGGCATGGGACTAATGCGTCTGCCTAAAGAAAACATTGATCACATTTACTGGCATGATCCAAATGAATTAGTGGATAGACTGCGTCTTCTAATGGCATCAAAGCAGGCTGGAAACACCAGTCACAACAATGAAATTGTATCTATCCTGGAGGAGTTGCGAGAAGCAGATATTATAGTTTAAATACTACTTCATTACCACACTTCATTACAATCTACAGATGAGCGTTGACAAGTTTGGACGTTTCTCTAAGCGAGGATATCTTGGGAAAGCAGGTGAACGTGGGCCAACAGAACGATAAAACCAAGGATGCTAGCAAATTTGATCACTGTCAACTCACCGATGTTACAGTTCATTTGAACTCCGAATCATATCCCTATGATGATTTGAATTTGAAATTTGATTTGAATAGATACGCATTGCTGTATGAGATGTATATAAAGTTTACAGAATCATACTATGGTCATCAGTATCAGCCGTTCCTCACATGGGAGAAGTTCAAAACCGATGCTCCGATCGCTGTCATTGATTGCTCACATCAAAATGAAACAATAAAAACTGGACCTGTTGACATAAGGCTAGAATTCAAGACATCTGAAAATATACCGGCTAATACAACAGCATATTGTCTGCTTCTACACGATCGAATAGTAGAATACAGTCCGCTGACAAGTGAAGTTAGAAAGTTAAATTAAGAAGATGGCTGTCATCGTAGACATCCAAGGATTCAAAACAAATCTCAATGAATTCATCACTAAAGAACTGGCAATTTTAAACAATGAAAACCAGATGCAGCACTTTATATTTCAACCACCGTTCAGATACAAAGATTTGACTTCAGCAAAAAAGAGACAAGTAAAATGGCTTCAACACAATTTTCATGGATTCCGCTGGGATGATGGCTACATACCGTATCACAAGCTGTACACTATAGTTGAACCACTGCTTCGAAACAAAACCGTATATGTAAAGGGAGCTGAAAAAGTTCATTGGGTGCAGAAGATAGTTGGAGAGGGTGAAATCATTATTAACGTTGAAGATGAATACAACTGTGGAAAACTAATAGAGATTAACACAAATGTGCCATCTTGCCAAGTTCATATTGGACAATGTGCTATAAGAAATACTTTTATAATAAGAAATTTTATTGGAAATAAAAACAAGTGTTTATAAAACATAAGACTTTTCAATACACATACCCCAGAACCCTCACTGACATCGTCTAGAGTCTGTTCATGGTGATGTCATGTTGTGAAATTCGAATAATGCTGATATCTACAACTTCCCTGCTAAGAAAACGTGCAGCATTTGAAAACAGCAAAACCATGATGACGTCATGCTGATATCTAGAACTCTCCCGCTAATAAAAGAAAACAGCAAAACCAAGGCATGCTGGTAGTTCCGGCTAAGGCCGCTAGGGTACCTTACTCAAGAAATGGCGTTTGCGCCCAAACAGATGTCGCTAATATCTCGAAAACCAAAGCCCGTAGAGGATTTCTGATGAAAATTTCGTTCCCCCTCCCACTCCACACCGCCAAGAATCCATTTCCATGAGCAAAAATAACTTGAAATATTAATACGCTAATATCTCGAAAACCAGAGCCCGTAGAGGATTTCTGATGAAAATTTCATTACCCCCTCCCTATCTTTATTACATCCCGGTAGTACCGATTAATCCCGCTAGGGCACAGTCGAGACTCAATGAAACCAAAAGCCTACATTTAGGCGCAACACATGGTGCACCCAAGGCGCAATGGTGTACCCAAGACGCACACAAACCAATGCAACCAAGACACAAACCTACATATAGCACGGGCTCAAACCACCTAGCGACAGTGGCGCCATCTGTGGCGGAATCCTGGAGGCTGAAAAAGTGGGCCAGAACCCGCATAGCTTATCTACTAAAACGATATTTTTTCGCATGTGCATATGTGTGTGTGTGTGTGTGGCCGGCCTGGGTGCGACCTCCCCTTCACCATTCATCTCCCTCTCCTAGTATTTGATTATATCGGGTGGTATTACACTATCGCCGTAAAGGCTTTTAGCATTTCATGAATTGACTAAAAATTTCAGACACATAATGTAAAAAGTGGCTAAGTCAAAACCGTTACACTATCTGCCTACTTTGCATGAAGTGTGTTAAGAACTCAAAAATAGGATGGTAAACGAAAAACGGTTTTAATTTCTAGTAGACTTTTTATTTCTGCGTCTAGAACTCAACTACTTAATTTTATATTTTTTACTCTGCTCAATCGTCAAATCGACCTCAAAAATTATTTGTTTTGTCATTTCAACAACTTTCAAACACTTCCGATTAGCAAATTAACTGACCCAGTTACTTAATTAATCGATCGCCTAAACTCAATTTACTGCAGTACGGAAATGTGTAAAAGTTATTGAGTAAGCAAAACAATGACGATAATTTATGGCGCTTGCTTGGGTTGTTGGATTGTTGTGAAGTCTGAAACCTACATTGATCTCATATTAGACTTCACAACATTTCTTCCCCCTTCGCAAGATTGTTTACATTTTTTTTTTGTTTTTTTAAGAATTTTATCAAAATATAAAAAGGTTTATCCATTTTATCTTAATAATGTCTTACGACTAAAAAGATAGATTGCTAAGTATAATAAAATTAATTATATGGAAACGATACAATAAAGATTTTACTATTATCGACAAAAAATGTAAATAGGACAAAAAAATTCAAAAATCTAAGAAAGGCAGAAAAATTAGGATTGAAGACTTACTTTCATACAATACATAATTTTACATATTTGTAGTTTTCTAATAATGATATTTTTTATCGAGTTTTATTCTCTTATATCTCTAGTTTTTTAATTGACAATTAGGTTTTTTTTTATATAAAACTTTACATTATACTCCCGCGATATATTCATTAATGACCTTCGTTTACGCTACATTTCAAGGTTGCATTAAAATACTTAGTCATGACATTTATACTAATTACATTTCGCCAATTAAAGATATTATATATCTATATGATATATTCGAATTTTTAAGAAGAACGTTATAAATCTATATATATATATATATATATATTTTTTTTTTTTTTTTTTTTTTTTTTTAGCTTGATAATGGGTGGAAATTATTTACCAGATAAAAATATTTGCAGTGTCGCAAAAAAAAACTCAGATCAGAGAAAAGCACAGCTACTTAATACATACATATTTAAAACTGTATGGATAAGTACTACATAATAATGATTTTTTTTTTTTAATTTTAATGCTGAATGATTTATTAAATCTGCGTTCTAATGGCGTGATATCGCTAGTTTTCTTTATGGTATCTTCTTTGAGAACCTTTTGGGTTTTAATAAGGTTTTGTGGTAAAGGTGGCGGAATTGGAATGATTGGATTAAGTGTAGAAGTGTCCACTTTTAATTTCGAACTTGATGCAAAATTTTTCGGGGTTTCTAAGGATTCTGGGTTGGCATTTGCGCGTTTGGAATCCTTATTTGTACTAGGTGGGCTAGTTTGAAAACGTGACTGTCTTCGAAAGAAACATATAAAAACAATTATTACTATTACACCTAGTAATACTAGAACACCACTGTTTATGTGAGTTTGAGTGTTATTGAGTTCGGCATCCCTACGTCTTTCTATTTGAGACAGTTCTGCTTCGAAATCTTCTAAAGTCTTGCTGTTCGCTCTTAAGACGTTATCATAACTGTGGTGCGTCTTAAGCAATGGTGCGGTCATATTTTGTTTGGTTATAAGCTTGTTAGAGAACAGCTTGTTGTTGAGAATTTTTTGAAGAAGTTTTGAATTCTCAATAGGTATTGGTTCCGGCTGATGAAAGGGTAAGGTAATTTCCTCATTACCTTCATAAGGGATTTCAACAGTTCCTAGGGTATATTTGCAATTTTGATTTAATAGTAATATTCCGGTACCATTAATTTCCTTATGTGAGGAAATTTTTTCGCAATGAGATAACAGAGAGTGCGGACTTTGAAAACTGAACAACCAAGCATTCCTGCGCACTAGCTTTACCAGAAATTCCAGGGATCTTTCTATGATTCTGTAACCGCATGATTTGGGTACTTGTGGAGCGTTATGTAACAAATTGAAAAGACAATTTTCGCGTTCGGCACCAATAGACTTAACTTGCCTTTGGGCGCATATGTGTACGGTGGGGTATAGTTTAGAATTGCATTTAATACAGCCTTCACGAAACTCCTCATTAGTTAGTGCGATGAGATGTGTTTCCTGTGTTCCATTTAAAAGAAAACTCGTTTCTAAATCTATAATTGCGTTATGTTCCAGGATGCGTGTTGGTAGTAAATGCACTTTATTTAGAATATATTCTTCTTCTTCTAAAAGGGGGAGCTTAATACGTATGAGCATGTCTCTATTATGCTGAACGAAATATACTTCAATGATTTGGTTCAGCAAGTGAAAATCAATGACGCTCAGATGAGAACCTTTAGTAATTTCTGCATACGCCTCAAGTAATTTCCTAGGAGAAATAATTAGAGGGTGCAGGCGATGTTGCTGTAATGAGTTAATGATGGTAAAGTATTCCGTAATATGGTTATTGACAGATTGTAGAGCAGTTAAAATATATATGAATAACTGATTAAGATCTGCCTGTAACTGTACTGCGCGTAAATCGAAATTAGTTTTGTTTAATTCGCTAATTAGTTTCTCTGAAAAGTCACTCATCTTTATTTCTATTTGTTCTTGGTAATTAGACAAATTATGTAGCTGCTTACTATAGGTGTCGAAAGTAGTTTTCATTATTGTTACCTGTTTCTGCATTAAATGAAGTGAATCTTTGTCGTGGTCCTCCAATCTTTGCAACCTTGAGTATACGTCTTTTGCGTCTTCACTATCCATGGTCCCAAATAAGTATTTTGAAATTTTTCCAACTGCATCAAATAGTTCCCTCTTTTCACGCACGCTTTGGAGATAAAAACCTATGCTTTCTAGTTGGGCTCTTATCTTGGATGTAATATGTTTTACTTCGTCGTACCAATGAAGGCAATATTTGGTGTCCTTTTCTTGAATTTTACACAATTTGTCCACGGCTTCCTCGCAATTTATTACGAACGCTAGGGTATCGTCTTCGTTCACGAATGGTATTTTTGTAAACATATTCCAATTGGACTGGTAAACGAAACTGGGACTTATTGGCTCAAAGAGGATCCCAGATGGATTGAGCCGGTTGATTGTGACCTGGCCACCACTTGTCAATGCTTGTACGGCTATGATGAGCACCACTAATGCAAACATAATTCCTATATAGGGGAGAATTTATTCAAAATACGAAGACTTTTAAATTATTATATATATATATAGATTTTTAAGTTATTATATAGAGTAAGTTATAAAAAGAATTAATAAGAAAAAGGGACAGTTAAAACTTTTCAAGTCTGTTGTTGTGTACTCTTTTAAGTGTTCTACCTATGTGAATAGTGCAGTTTACATCGCTGTCTACTCGTTTCACCTCAAATGGTCCTGTCCATATTGGGGAAAGTTTGTGCTTCTTCGCGGCATTCCGCAATAACACTTTATCTCCTATGTGAAATCTTTCTACTCTTAAGCTCTGATCGTAATATTTCTTCGCTGCCTTTTTACTGGAAATTAGATTTTCTTTTGCTTTTCGATGGATTCTTTGCATTTTACATTTAATGTATTCGCAATAGTCATCGAAGTTATAAACAGGCTCTGGATCTTTATTTAAATTGGTTGGTAAAGGATTTTGAAATCCGTATAGAGCATAGATAGGGGTATATTTACTGCTCGTATGTAACGAATGGTTATGAGCATAGGCAGCTTCTGGCAACCAATCATCCCAACTAGAGGGGTTGTCATCTACTACGCTTCGTAAATATTCCACTAGAGGCCTATGAGCCCTCTCTAGAGATCCATTGGACTGAGGATGGTAAGCCGTCGTTTGTAGTTTCTTTATTCTCAGTAATTTGCACACTCGTCTAAAAAGATTACTTGTGAAGTTTGTCCCCTGGTCAGTAATCAGCTTCTTGGGAATTATACAATATTTGAGTATAATGTTTTTATAAAAACAGTTAGCAACCGTTGTGGCTTCGCTGTCAGCCAGAGGGAAACAATCTAGCATTTTTGTTAAATCATCGCGGAAAGATAAAATATACTTATTCCCTTGGTGAGTGGTGGGAAGCGGTCCAACAATATCCAGATACACCTTATCAAAGGGTTTTTCGGCCGTGTCACTGATCACCATCGGCATCCTGGTGTACTTGCCCGTTTTATTCTGCTGACACTTAATGCACTTTTTAATATGTGTATTTATATCCTTTAGCATATTTTTCCACTTGTAAAAAGCCCGCAACCTTTTATAGGTTTTGTACACTCCCTTGTGCCCTCCTAATGGTGAATCATGGTATTGCTTCAGCACCATTTCAATTTCCTCTGGTTTTGACAGAGTTTTGGCCTTCTGATTGTTGGCTGATTCATCGGACGCAATTGATTCTGTATCGGAGTCAGGTAAGCAAATATTACTGGGCATTGAAACGTCTGTACCGTTGTCCAATTGACTTTTGGCAGGAAGAGTTTCTGTTCCCTGTGATTTCAAATATTCCTCTGCTTCTAATAGTTTGGGATAGGCAGAGTTTTTCCGTAATTCTTCTCTTGAACTATTTTGACTAATAGTTGACTGGAGAATTTCATCAGACTTTTGGGTAAGATTTTCTTTCCGGCGAGCCGCAGCTCGAGTTATTGGGAGACAGCAATTTTCAGTTATTTTCTTTTCTTGGGAATTTGGAGGAGAGTGAACTTGGACTTGTGTAGTGATAATGTGTGGTTGATCTTCACTATGTACCTCGCTTACAGCTTTTGGAATTCGACTTAGCGTGTCGGCATTTACATTGTACTTACCAGGCTTATACTCAATTTGGTAGTCAAAGTCTGATAATTTATGATGAAATCTTACAAGACGCGAAGTAGGATCTTTCAAATTGAATACTCCCTTCAGAGGTTTATGATCCGTGTATACGGTAAATTTTCTTCCGTAGAGATAACATCGAAAATTGCGTGACGCCCATACAATTGCCAGCAGTTCCTTTTCAGTAGTTGAATAATTTCTTTCTGCTTTGTTAAGGGAACGGCTAGCATACGCCACTGGCTGCTCATTTCCAATCTATCCCTGGGATAAAACTGCTCCCAGTGCTTCTCCACTTGCATCCGTTGTTAAAATAAATGGTTCCGAAAAGTCAGGATATTTTAGTAAGGGGGGAGTAGTTAGTGCCAATTTAAGTTGCTTGAAAGCTTCCTCGCATTGCATTGTCCACTTAAACTTAAAAGTTTTTCTTAAAAGCTTGTTAAGAGGTTCCGATATTTGTGAAAAATGTGGAATAAACTTTCTATAATAATTCGCAAGCCCTAAAAATGATTGCAGCTGCCGAATTGTTCGTGGAATAGGAAAGTTTTGTACACATTCTATTTTTGTTGGATCGGGATGTACTCCTTCCGAAGTACAAATATGGCCGAGGTATACAACTTCTTTCCTTAAGAATTGGCATTTTTCGGGTTGGAGTTTTAGGTTATTGTTTCGTAACCTAATGAGAACATTCAGGAGTTTGTCGTTGTGATCTTCTAGATTTTTTCCATATATTACTATATCATCTAGATAGACAAAACATTGGAGGCCTTGTAACCCCGTCAAAACATAATTCATAAGCCTTTGAAATGTTGCGGGTGCTCCAGTTAATCCAAAAGGCATTCTTTTAAATTCATAATGACCTAAATTTGTGCTAAATGCTGTTTTTGCCCGATCTTCTGGAGATACCGGTATTTGGTGATATCCACTAGCTAAGTCTAATGTAGTGAAGTAGCGCGCATGTCCCAGCTGGTCTAGAATATCCTCAATGCGTGGTAATGGGAAGGCATCACCTATTGTTATTGCATTGAGTTTTCTAAAATCTACCACAATGCGCCATCGCTTTTCACCTTCGGGGCTAGGCTTTTTAGGGACAACCAATAGTGGAGAGTTCCATGGACTCTTGCTTTCTATTATTAGGTCATTTCGTAACATTTCCCGTACTTGCTCATGAATTATTGCTTTGTGAGCGTCGGGTAATCGATACATTCTCTGATTTATTGGACTATGTTCTTGCTTAATGGGGATTGAGTGAGTTATAGCCGTTGTATGAGATAGTTTATCTCCTGGCAAGTGGAAAACATCATTAAAATCCTTGCAAATGTTTCTAATGGTATTACGCTCCTTCTCATTTAGGTAATCTGCTAGTCGAACTTGTGATTCCAGAGCTTTCAATCTATCGTTTAATTTTACATACGTTTGGCTTGATATACTGTTTGCGCATCTTTCTTTCAACAGGGTTCTTGGAATCCCTTTGTTTTCTACTGCTTTAGGGATAGATTTCCAATGAATATCTGTTAGTTTAGTAACAATATAATCGCGAGTGAATCTGAGATTTATTTTAAAAGGTTTCAAGATTTGTTCTTTTTCATTAACGTTTAAAATTGCTATGGTTAGTTCATTATTGACAGGTTTTACTAGAGAGTTAGCTAAAAAGACTCCTGCACATATTTCTTGTGACATACACAGCATTTCTTCGTTTACATTACATTTTACCTTAATAAGTTTTTCAGTGCGACCTGGAATGATAATGTCTTCTGAAGTATAAATTGCATGTAATGCTGAAACGGAAGATGAGTTATTTGATGTCTCTTTAGCGCGGATATTTTTTTGATTGGACTTTGGAGTTTCACTATAGTGCTTAAGGTTAATACTAGAGTATTTAGTCGCGTCTAGGCTACCTTTTTGTACTCTAAAGTCGGGCTTGACAGAATTGAAAGAATTTTTCTGTACCCTGATACTTTTGTTGTACTTGCTTCGTGAACACTCAGAGACTTTAGTTGTTAGGGCTGGTGAGCTGAGAGGAATAACATATTTTTTTTCATTTGGATTTGTTGGTGGGAATCTTACTAGTTGATTTGGGCCTTCGATATTGCAGTGACGAGAGAGAAAATCATACCCTAATATTCCATCATTATCAATAGTGGGTAAATCTTTTACTATGTGGAATTCACATTCTTTTTCGGAGGATAAATTAATAATTCCAGAAGAGGTTCCACGGGTTTTTCCATTACCGAAAACTGTACTTATAGTCGTAATTTTAGTTGAGTTAATGGGTATATTTGGTTTTAATGATTTTTCTTTAAGAAGACTAATCTCGGCGCCAGTATCCAACAGTAAATTTGCTTTTCCATTCTTAGTTATATTTAAAGGTAGGTTTGCAGAACACTTATTTAATAAACTACTATATGATTGTTGTGCTGCTTGTTGGGGGAGAACGGTTTTATTGGGCTGACACTTAGACTGTTTTGTTGGGTCGAGGTGACAGCCCCGTCTTAGTTTTCCTGTAAACTAATATTTTCAGATGATTGAGTGGAACGTGCATCCCATCGCTGTTTGGCTCTACATTCTTCTATATAGTGGCCATTGCGTTGGCAAAACTCACATTTTTTCCTTGATGGGCTAACACCTATCATGTTTGCTTGGCGCCGTGAATTCATTGTTTGGCAATTTTGATTATTGTGTCCATAAACTTTACAATTAGTACAAAAGGGAGTAGATTTTCGTAATCTGCAATCAACGTAAGAGTGATTAGGCCGATTGCAGAAACCACATTTATTCTGAAAAGATTTATTAGTTATATGATGATACTGCGTGTGTTTAGGTACATTGTTATTATTATTAGATTGCCCGTAGCCTGTATGTGGAACCTGTTTAGGTATTGGTTGGGAGTTTTGGGTAAATAAGACAGATTGCGGTGTAATCATATTATTCAAATAAGGAAATTGAGAAAAATTTTGATTACCAGAGCTCTGATTTAAATGAGATGTATGCGAGTCTGGCTGTATGTTTTGGTGTGCCACCAACATGTGAAGCTCCGATTCTTCCAATTTCTCTGCCTTTTCGATTACCTTTTCAAGAAACTGTTCTGCATCATTTAAAAGAAAGAATCGGTGATGTGGATTAAGTATCCCAGATTTAAAGGTAAAGACCGCAGTCTCTTCCAAATCTGAGTTAATAGCTTCAATACCTGAACTATGCCTTTTGCTGACAAGAGCCTTACACCCTTTTAAAAGTTGTGTCACTCTTCTACCGTAGGAAAATAGCGATTCGCCAGGGAATTGCCTACTATTTCTTAATTCATTTAATTGGACGTGATATGGCTTTGTGTTAACCAATTTAGTAAGAAAAATAGTTTTCAATTCATCTAACGTTTTGTATTCGACACCGTCTAAGACTAATGCAGCTCTTCCTCTGAACTTAGTTGGTATTAATTGTAAAAAGAGCTTCCGCTCTTCCTCTTTAGTGAGGCACAAGTTTACATGTTCACAGCACTTAATAAAAATCTCCACCTCATTTGCTAAATTTGGACCTAACTCTGCTTCTAGTAATGGTAAATTATTAATTACTATTTGGCTAATAAATGCCATGTCATTATTTTGCATGCTTACTATCTTAATTATATTATTTCTAGCAGATTTAAAATTCAGTTGGTTCTGCTCACCGTTTATTCCTTTGTCTCCTACTGAGTATGACCTTCTTCTTAAATAGCAATTCCCTGATCTTAATTGTCGAATATACAGTGAATCTTCCTCTTCTGTTGGCAGATGTACTTCTTCTTCTCTGTTAATCACGCTATCACTCGTTGAATCGCTGTCTGTGCTATTGGCGCTACTCCAGATTGGGCTGGTATTGTCCAGACTGAAAGAATTTATCCTTTCCTCAAAGCGGCTGCTACTTGCTAGTATACTCCTCTCAATTGGGGTAGAGCAATTCTCAACATTCGACTGCTCTTCTGACATTAAAATTTGCAGATTTCAGATAACAGTATTCCACTTCAACTTCTTGAAATTTATTTTATTTATTTATTTCACTGTCAATGCCAAATATGCTAAAACTTCAATTGTTTCGCACTTGTTAATTATTTGGGGTTACGAATTTCACTGTTTTCTGCAGCAGTCACTACAATTTTTTTTTTTTGTTATGTACTCAGTAATAAAACAAAATCACCACACAGATTCGCATAATTCAACGAAAACAAAACTTCACCGGCTGAGCCAAAAATGTTAAGAACTCAAAAATAGGATGGTAAACGAAAAACGGTTTTAATTTCTAGTAGACTTTTTATTTCTGCGTCTAGAACTCAACTACTTAATTTTATATTTTTTACTCTGCTCAATCGTCAAATCGACCTCAAAAATTATTTGTTTTGTCATTTCAACAACTTTCAAACACTTCCGATTAGCAAATTAACTGACCCAATTACTTAATTAATCGATCGCCTAAACTCAATTTACTGCAGTACGGAAATGTGTAAAAGTTATTGAGTAAGCAAAACAATGACGATAATTTATGGCGCTTGCTTGGGTTGTTGGATTGTTGTGAAGTCTGAAACCTACATTGATCTCATATTAGACTTCACAACAAGTGTCTAGACTTTTCGTGAAGTGCTGAGTTACGTCAAATGTCTACGACTCAGTAGTATTCAGGAACTTGTACTAAGCTACGATAGCTACACTAGGAGAAAAAGGATATTTAAAAATTAATTAAATAAATATAAATAAAGAAGAAATCATTTTCCACAAATATTAAATATAAACAAGTAAAATAACTAGAATTGGTCTAAGACCTATTCTTATGATACCCTCTAGAGATGAATGCTCGTTTGTAATTTCGTATGGGTTTTCCATATGTGCGCGTTTGATTTTTGAAGTGATTTTTGAATATATCTCACGATTCGTCGAACAGCAAATATAAATATAAAACCAATTTTATAGGATTCCATATTCTGAAGAACTTTTCAGTACATTAAAACCGTATAGGACTGATCGTTTTCACAGGATACGTAAAAATCCTAAATTTTTATATGGCAACACTAAGAAGGGGTAGCCCTTTAGCCCATTTTTGAGATTATATTTACTATTTTGATGAAAACATTATGTACAAAATTTCAACGCTCTACGTTCACGCCTTCTCAAGCAGTGTCCAAATATGTAGTGAAAAATAAAATTTTGTATGGCAACCCTACTAACGAGTTATCTGATTTGTCCCATTTTCAAACTTAATTTTCCTTTTTATCTGCAAAATTTCAGCTCTCTAAGTACACGCGTTCGCGAATTATCGTGAGGACGGACAGACGGACATGCAAAAATCAAAAAACTTTTAATTTTATGCATGGGTGTCCAATCCATTTTGCTCTATTATCATTATTTCTAGGTGTTACAAACGGAATGACAAACTTAGTATACCCTTTCGATTTCATCTAGGGTATAAAAATAAATATAAAAATTAAAGGTTTTTTGTTAATGATAAAAGAAATTCTTTTCATTATCTTTTTATGCTCTAGAATTCAACTAAACTAAATAATTTCCATTTTCGCATATGAACGAGAAAAATCTGATATCCTGAAAAGCTGTTGTTTAAAACGATACAATAAATTGATGTTGAGTAACAGGACAAAAGGATCCAGCTCACAAAATAAACAATCCGATTCCATCAGCATCAATAAATGTCTTAAGTTAAGTGTTGTTTTTAAAATTTAACACAACAATTCATCATATTTTCAATCAAAATATAACACAACTTCACTTTTAAATATTTCTACTAAGCCAAACAAAGAAAGTGCTAATGATTATTTTTGGGAAGGCCAGAGGCCATGCTAGAGCTGAAAGTATCCGGATTAACCGGAATAATTAGGATTCGATTCCTCAAATCCGGGTATCCGGATTCAGACTAAGCAAAAAAGTTTCAAAATTTGGTCCAGATTGCATATATCATACAAATATCATGAAATATATATTTTCCCAATGAAGCATTGCAATCTGCGGTGCTGAAAGTGTAAGTGTAATCCAAACTCCTCGAAAAATACTTTTCCAAGCCATGAAACAGAAATCTATATGTGTGTGCGTGCTGATCCAATTCTCTAAAATGTTTTATATTGATTCAAAATTAAGTTTAACCCGGTAAAAAAATCAAAAAGAGAAATCTTTTTATTTATTGATTCTTATGGAAAAGTGACTAGACATTTATTTTATATATGCCATAAATCCTGAACACAGGAAAATAGAAAGCAAGCTTAAGATTATCAGAAGACAATTCTTCTGTATGAATAGTAGTTTAGGGCGCAGGAGCCATTCAAATCAAACTTTTGTCAGTTTTACATAAGAACACTGCAAATATTTCAGAATGTTAGGGGGTTCTGTTTCATGGCTTGGGAAGTATTTCTCGATGGTTTTGAAGCAGCACGCTTTTGCGTATACTTAAACAATACTGAAACAATACACACACACACGGTACGCAAGTGGTTCGGAAATGCAACAATTTCTGTGCATAGTTTCCGAAGACTACTTGTGTACCAAATTATTACGTAAATGGTACATTCTTACTACTCAAAAGCGTTATGTTCACTATTTTTAAAAAAGCTACTATGTACTGTTTGCTAAGCTTAGAGCAATTGAAGTAATTCTTTCCGTTCATTATTTTGGTTCACAATTCAGTGTAGCTTTTCAAGAGTTTTTCACCTGTATTCCCAGGACTCAAGTCACGCGACGGGGTTGGTAAAGCAAGTTATTAAACACGTCCTACTAGGTTAATATTTTCACTACGTCTAGCTGTATTTAAAACATTTGTTCAAAGAATCATTCAGTACGTTTACATGTGAATACTTGAAGTATACTTCAAGTAGATATCAAGTAATCAAAATATAATGTAAAAGCGCATTGACTTCAAGCATACGTGTGTCAAGTAAATCACAAAATTTTGTTCGATTTACTTGAAACAATTCATGTAAACGCAGCTTCAGTACCTACTTGATCATTTTTCATTTCTGCGAGTTATGAAAGCGGCAAAGAGGAACAAGAAGAGGATTATTATTGATAACTCAGGTTGTGCTTTTTTTTTTAGCACTTTTCTCAAAATATTTATCTAAAAATCCGCACCTATGTATTGAACGTAATGCAAGGTAAAATATGTCACTTCAAGTAAATTTCAGGTCAAGTAATTGGAATTAATTCAATCAAAAACCCTAATTGAGTTTCAAGTCAAATATTCATGTAAACGTACTGATTGCTCTCTCTGCACACGTGTAATGTGCGTAATCTTCTCAAGGGGAAGAACGAGCGTTCTGCAGTATACGATATTACAGGAATTGTTAAAATGACTTTTATATTTAGAGTTTTTTGTCGAGTGCAATCCTATTTCCCAAATTATTGAAACCATTCTTCCTTCTCGGTTACAGCTTTCAATTGGGAATCAGCTTCATTTAAGTGCAGATTAATTCTTTGCAAGGAATCCAATTACATAGATATAGCTCGAACACCTGTGCAAAGGGGATGTTATAGGGTGCGTTGAATTCTAAGAAATTCATTAATGCAAGAACGAATATTGTTTGCTTCCAATTAAACACCGCCAGAGCAGCTACCTCATAAACTTTTTCTTTGGGTTCAACTGACTCCTTGCACCCATGCGATCGTATCGCCTAGTCATCAACCGACATCTAGTATTTCATATGTAGTCTCAGTAAATGCCTAAAGGTAGGCAATTTTCTAGCGTAAATGAGTTTTTATACCCTAGATAAAATCTAAAGGGGTATACTAAGTTTGTCATTCCGTTTGTAACACCTCGAAATAATGATGGTAGAGCAAAATGGATTGGACACCCACGCATATTAAAAGTTATTTTGATTTTTGCATGTCCGTCCGTGCGCACGATAACTCGAGAACGCGTACACTTAGAGAGCTGAAATTTTGTACACGGGCTTTAAAAAAAAAAGTAAAATTAAGTTCGAAAATGAGACAAATCGGGCAACTCCTTCGTGGGGTTGCCATACAAAAATTTCGTTTTCCGTTATATATTTGAACACTGCCTGAGAACGAGTCGCCGTAGACAGCTGAAATTTGGTACATGGTGTTTTCATTATACTAGCAAATAAAATTTCAAAAATGGACTAAATCGGGCAACCCATTCTTGGTGTTGCCATATAAAAAATTAGATTTTTTATGTATACTGTGAAAACGATCAGTCCAAGACATTTTTATTGTACTAAAAACTTCTTCAGAATATGAAATCCTATAAAATTGGTTATAATCATTTTTTCTGCCCGACGAACCGTTGTAGAAATATATGCGAAAAACCACTGCAAAAATCAAAATTGCTCAAATGGGTACCCATACGAATTTTAATACGGGCATTCATCTAGGGTATCATAAGAATTGGTCTTAGACCAATTCTAGCTTTTTCACTTGTTTAATTCGTCTTTGATGGATATGCTGAAGAAAAAGTGCAAACAAAAATATTCTCTTTTTGGTCTGTTTAAGCTGAAGAGTCTGTAAGTACATATAATCGATATGAAAAACACCGGCGAGCCGTGGCTGAGGCTTTCCTAGCAAGTTCCTCTGCTGCTTCATTTTCTGGTACGGTAATGCTATAATAGTCTCTGGATTGTATGGTGTTTCATTCCAGTGCTTTAATTGGATCTTGACTGTCAATAAAAAATCTGATATTTTTGAAATTGAAGTGAATAGCGCAACCGCGTTATTTATATATGTAGATTCTCCTCCACCTGAATTTGAAAGTACGGAAAACGGTAAAACTACTGACTATTGAGACAGGTTGAGAATATTCTAACTCCAAAGTATGAAAAAAACTGTAATTGTTTCGACTGCCCTTATAATTCGGAGCCAATATCTTATCCATTATGCCATCGGCGCTTTTCCATAAAGTTGCTCGCAATGCAAGGGTCTTTGGGGAAACACGTCGTGAAGCTCTGCTCCGAACTAAAGGCACATATGCTACTAATACAAAGTGAAAGCTTAAAAACAATGATTCACATAAGCATTTTTATTTAAACTATTTATTTATTTATTCCACATACCCCTTCACAATGACGCTCAATTTCCTTTAATTTATAAATTAAACATTGCAATTCTTCAACGTTACACATAAATTCAACAACACATTCACGTTCTCCTGTTCGCTCCTTGTATCGTCCTAAATTTATCAGATAGCATAGTTCTCCTGAGCTACCATCAGTTGAGGAGGATTTGACATCACAAGTAAGTTTCCATTCCACGTCTGTGATGTGTGGTAAAGAATGTCCAGTTTTCAAATTCTTTATTAGAAAATCTTTTCGATTTCCTTCGTAGGCTTTTAGAAGTTCTTCAATTACAACAGGTTGGAGTTCGTGTTGTTCTAAAATATTTCGCAATTTTTGACTATCACAATTGAATTTCGTGGCTAAAAATAGCAGAGTCGTAACAGCATATTCACTTTGTTTAGCGAAATTAGGCTTCGAAGCATAAATTTCTGGAATCGATGGAATGTCTGCAAGAATATAGTAATGTTGATTTGAAACATGTTATTAAATTTTCTTCAATTAAGTGTTAGTCTTATGTGTAGAAATATCTGTGGCAGCTCAGATAAGTAACATAACTGCATTTTCTCAATTTTTCAGGAGAGCGGTTTTAAGGTTTTTATTTATTTTCTATCGACGATCTCCATTTTTCAAATTGATTAAAATATTTTATGAATTATAGTAACAAGTAGAGATGGATGTATCACCTAAACAAGCTGGGCTTGGATGAGACTTCATTCTGCCGTTTCTGTCAGGCTGCTCACGAAACCTCGGAGCACTTGCTCTGCAACTGCGAAGCACTGACCAGGCGGAGACTACTTCACCTCGAACATGCTTTTCCTCTACCAACCTACGAGTGGAACCTCAATCCCAGAATGGCTCTAGATTTTATTAACAGTCTGAACCTAGATTTTTCGGGTCGCAGTGTCTGCGAGGCTAACGCCTACACACCCGTTCACAAATCTAATCTAATCTAAGATCCGGCTATTATCAATCTAACAAATTTTCAATTATCATCATAGGATGTAACGTTCAGGAGTTACAGGGATATCTATAAAAACATACCAAAATATCTTAAAGTCCCGTTATCGCGGAAACCGTTATGATTTCCTCCCAACACTAATACAATATTTTGCTTGTCTAATTATGACCTATTTATAGCGTTCAGGTGCAAAACCACATATAGAACACCCTGTAAAAAAAATATTTTTTTTTATTTGTACGTAGTTACAGAAATGTTAACTCTCTTGATTTTTTACTCCTTGATCCCGTCGAGATCCCAAGCTAAAATTTTTATATGTTTTAGTGAATAATATAAAGTAAAATATAAAAAGAAATTAATAAAATCAAAAGTACGTTTTCCAAGATATTCAAGGATAAAATCCTTATTCTTGATGTCCTTTTCTGCACATATTTTTAAGATACGATTTTTATTAGATAACTTGAAATCCCATCTTTCAAATGAGCCACATTTCACTGTCCTACCATGAATAGAAAAATATAATGCTTTTTTAAAGACCAAGACAGCATTTTTGCGAAAATTTGAAAATGGTCTTTCTTCTTTTTACGGTATTGCACAATTTTCAATTTACTGCAAATTATCTTGATGTATCAAAAGAAGCAGCATGGTGGCGGACACCATGCTGTTTCTTTTCTATCAAGAACATGTGTTCAAATAAATAACCACATGCTTTTCCAAATCATTTGCTGTATAAAAATATTTCCACAAGCAGGAAGCGATTTGAAACACAGAAGCACTATGTTATATTTGTGCTTCAATTTCTTATTGTTAGATTGAAAGTCCAGAGTGATCCTTTGTAAAAAGCTACTAACGATTTAAGCAATGATGTTGGCGAACATTGCTGCAAATCCGTACAAAGAACTGTTTTGGTATAGGTAACTTATCAGATCAATGAGTATTGGCTGCTGCATTAATAAATTATCCTTAACTTCTTAATTAGTAGTCATTTTAATTTGCATTACAAACTTGTAATATTTGGAACAAGTATCTATTTGCGGTTTCTTCAATTTTAAGCCAGTATTTTTGAATATCTCTCTATATTTTGTGAAGCAAACTGGAGAAGAACACGTTTCCTTGGAAAGTTCATATATTTTAGTTAAATTCAAATTTTCGTAATTCCAATAATTACTGCAGATAAATTGACTACACAACAGCTTAACTAGGAATATTCAGGCAAGCCCGAACTACTGAAAAATGTCTTGTTGCTTTTCTCATTATTTTCCTTATAATCCGTGTTTAGATTTTTCATATTTTCAGTTATGTTGATGTTTCATTTTTTTTTTAGATTTCTAAACAGTTGTATTCTTACTCCCAATGTTGCCTCGTTAATAATAGTAAGTTTCGAAAAATTAATGAAATCTCCTTGTAGCTGACGAAATTATAATTTTAACCATATTCACAACTCAAATTTGACTAAGATATAGTTATGTCGTTTATCTATGCTGCCACAGTAATATTTTGCATACCATTTAAAGTTACGCCCCTTAAATCGGACATAATTTATATTAAAAATAATTCAATTCAATTTATTTATTTAGGGTAAAGTACAAAAGATCAGAGATCTTAACCTAGTACATTATATGAGAGGGAGAAAAACTACAAGGAACTAAAGCTAACTTATTTAAGATAAAGATATTAAAAGGAGTAATTTAACAATAACAAGAAAAAAGAACAAATTAGAGAAGAAGAAATAACAGAAAAGCAAAAATTCCGCAATTTTTTAGATAACAAAAATAATTAATTAATAAGATTTACTTGATTTCCTTCATGAGCTCAACTTTTCACTTTCAAGTATTGGTAATGGTTTTAGAGAACCACATTCATTTAAACCAAATCGAGCACAGGCTGTAAGTCCACCGTAACCTCCCTATATAATCCTAATGAACAGGAACAAGGAGGTAGGTATTACAATCAAAAGCTAGGTGCCATGCGTATTTTTACCACCAAATAATAATTTATATATTGTTGCGAGCGTGGCCTTTGGTTCGTTATTTAAAACACAATATTAAATAATTAATATATAAGTTCTTTATTACACTTAAATCATATAAAGTTCACAAACATTCATTCAATCAACTCAACTTTAATAATCGCTAACACAGTACTTTCAATTATGGCAATCTAATTATACTCTTTCGCTTCTTTATTACTTTCACTTGTTAACACTGCAACGTCTAAGACAAGACTCTTTTTCTGGCGATGACAACTGTTATATTTATACCCTAGAAACTCTCCGGATTATTCTGGAGTGTTCTATTTCCAAAAGCTTCTTTACTGTGCTATTCATTCTATTCCTGAACCTTATAATCGATTCTCCGAACCTGAAGTCGTTTACTCTCCATTGCCAGTAGATGTCACCAGTTGTCTCTTTCTATTGCACGTAACAATATGTTTCTATTTCACTTGAAAGATGATAAGCACGTAGCTCACAATCACATAAAATAGTGGGCCATATAAAAACTGTCCAAGAATTTCAGTGGAAGGAGATAACTATCCAGATATTGAATAATTGAATACTATGGTGTGAAACTTCAAATTTCATGTTCCTTACGGATTGTTTGGTCTGAAAATTTACTACTAGGTACCTCGATAGAGGTATTTGCTTAGCATACACAGTTCTACTATGGACAGAAATATGGGTTTAGACCGAATTAATGTGTTTATGAAGGTCTTCCAGGCGGGAGTAAATGCAATGGACATAAAATATCAATAATAGGGATCTTTGCACATAAAAAATCAATGATAGGGTTCTGTATGAAATAAAAACCTGCATCATGTTAGACATAGAGAGTCAGATTGCTCCTCATTAATTTGAAAAAAATATATAGTAGAGTTGATGCTTTACTTATATGGATTTAACTATAGCATTCTGGTGATCTACCCTTTGAAAAAAGGATCTTTTATATAGCATATGGATGTGTTCACAATAGATAGTAAAGCGTGAGCGTATATGAGCCGAACTAACTTCTCTGCAAGAAATAGTGAGCATCATCTATCAATTCAGGTAAAACTTCAAACTAAGACCCTTACGCATTAGAGAACTCTCAATATTAATTTGCATGGTATAGGAATAGACGTATATAATAGCAAAGCGTCGAACTCATTCACCCTTGAGATTGGGCCGTGAATTGTTTTACTTTGTTTGAAACTAGGGGCATCTATGATTTTATCACTCAATATATTTATCGAAGATATTTCTAAGAAAATTAGAATGATTAGAAATACATTAAAGAATTTATTTTGTACTCTATTGGTATCATTGACAGTTCTTGAAGCATTCTGATCATTAACACAGTGTTGATGAGCCTTCAGATCACTCTGATCTAAAAATATGTACATGGTATAGGCATTGATTACAAAGTTGATTATGAGACAATAGCAAAAGACAGCACTTAAAAATAAGACTGACCTTTGCAATTGAAAACTGAAGTGATGCTTCATATAGTTCTGTCCTCCGATATGGAATTAGTTATTGAACAATTTATTTTAATTTTATTCTGCTGGCAGCTGCGTCATTAAATTTGTCGGCGTCTGTGCCACCCGATTATGGACTTATAACTGAGTTGTAATTTATTACCTTTATAGCTGAACTATTTCGAAATTTGATTTGATTTGGCGTTGTTATGGCGATTTATTATATTATATTATTATTCTGGTAAAGTACACAAGATTTTACAATCTTTTTAGCACAAAAACTTTGGAAATTACATTTAGTACATTTTATAAAAATAAATGAACATATCAAAAAAATATAAAAAACTAAAATAAAATAAAAACCTACTAAAATAAAACAAAAATTGGAAATAAATATAAATATAACAGAAGAAGTATAAGTACTGCTAAAATAAAAAAAACAGAGACAAAAAAAAAAGTAAAAATTAAGAAATTATAGTTAAAATACGCGAAATAAAACGAAATATTAAGCAAATTGAAAATTATAATATTATAGGAATGATAAAAATTTTGAAAAATCTGTAAGTGTGCTACGCCATGAGACAAAGCAATTAGAGAAATAACGTAAAAAGTGGAAGAATAATTAAAAGTGTGGATCCTGATGAGATCTTTAAATGCACCGACAGATCGTGCGTTCTGATAACTAGGCGACGACTATTCCAGAGACGGGATATTTGGAAAGGATAAGAGACTTCCATAACTAAAACAAGGGATTATCACATCTTGATTGCGTTCCGAAGCTGTGTACTGGAAAAATTCACGCACGGTTTGTTTGCACGTAATAAGCTATAAAAGTGAATCAGTCCTCTCTGCTTGAGATAATCTCGTATTGAGCAACCTAGCAGTTTTGTGCGGTACTCACGGAAGGGATAATTTTTTAGATGAGAATAAATATGTACATACATACATTACAAAAATAAGAATTAAATAAAAGTAACTAATTAATGAAAAAGGAAACTAATTAATGAAAAAAGATAAATTAATTAATGAAAGAAAGAAAAATTAAGATTATTAAAACTACTACCAAGACTAAGATTGAATAACCATTCAGTTGAGCTAAGCCTTCTGTTTCCGCAACCAAAACAAGTTGATCGAGAGAGCTTATGTTATTGATCATAGTTTCGTTCCCATTGATAGATGTTCCAGGTGGCCTGCAACCACTGACATATATAATATGGACTGATTAACTTTCTATTTCATGTGGGTTCAGTTGCTAATGTCAAAAAAAGTTCTTACGCCGGTGCCAACATTGAAAAAATGAGCACGCAGCTCGAAAAGCGATTATAATAAAGCTTTTCGAATTTCTGCTGCATATTGCGTTTGGTAAAACAATTTTATCAGTAATTAACCCAAATAAATAATTTAAAAACATTTATTTCGACAGGCCCACTTATTAATTTGTTGTTTACAGTTCTCTCTCAGTTGGTACTTGGTGCTTAGACCGAAAAAGTTAGCAATATAGAAGTGAGCCCACTTATTGCAGTACATTTTTATGGACGTAGTCAGTCCATATTATATATGTCAGTGAGAATAGCGCAGACATTTATTTTTCCCTAAAAAAACGCAATTATTTGAATTGTTATCTGAACTGTCAACACAATTTAGCGTTGTCAAATGTCTAATGTCGATTAATTGTGAAATTTTTGACTTAAATGAATTAAAAGCTTTTATTTGGATAATTTGCATAAAGTTTAAGAAGAATTTTGTTTCTATATATCAACAAAGAACATTTATTACGTTTGACAGTTCCGTGTATATAATACGAGTGTCCGGTCACAGATACAAGAATATGACAGCAATATGTTCGATGGACTTCAGTGCTCCCAGTTCTCCACTGCCAGAAAAAGTGCAACACTGAAATAGACCCATCGAAATTCACTTAAGTTACTCCTTCGAAAAAGGTAGAGCAGAAAATCTTGCTCTAGGTTACTCCAGTTCACTTTAGATCAGTGCTCTGAACAAAGACAACCCAATAAGAAGATAGGAATCAGCCGAACAAAATGAAAATTTGTCGATTTTCTTAGAATGAAACAAATAATGTCATAAACTTTCGTCTTTTGCATGAATGGGGGAAAAGAACTTGGCTATGCATTATTGTAGTGCGATTGAAACAACGAGCTGTTAGTTGTTAACAAAAAGCGAGAGAACGTAGGATTACCCGAACGACAAAATCTTATTGCATCGCTCAAAATCTTTATAACTAAATGTATAATTCTAATACTAGTTTCTGCTGCAATGAGTTTGTTCGTTGCTCCTTTGTTAGTTTTCTTAAAAATTTGATTCTACTGCTGTTCAACTATCTATTACTTACTCGATGTACCTAACGTTGTAACGTAGCGTAAGCTGAGGTTCTTCAATAAATATTTTTCTATTCTATTCTATTCTATTCTAAAATCCTATCAAACTATTCATAATAATGTACTTCCGGTCACACTACCTCACTTTTTAAGAAAAAGATAACTTTCGCTTTGGCCAAGGTGCTGAAAGGAGATATAAAGTTCCTCGCATTTAATCTCTTCAGAACAAAACCAATGTAAACAGAAGCAAGGGCGTACCCAGCTAGGGGCAGGGGAGGGCAGCTGCCCCCCCCCCCCCCTAGGTGAAAACATGAACATCAATTTTCTTGGCAATTACTATTACTGGAAACTAGAGATCGTGAGAATTAAAACCGTGTTTCTCTGTAGTCTGTGCGAAATGAAGAATTGGAAACAAAAAAATATTTGATATGTATTTCATTTCTTATCTAGATTTTTCTAGAATATTTGTAATAGTAGGTTAGTATACAAAGGTTAGCGCCAGGAGCGACGCGACGGTGCATGCAGCCCGGGTGTGACGCGCGTCCCCCTCCTCGCAACACCTCATCTAAAAAGATTAAACTCTTAAAATTTTTATGAAGAAAGATAAAAAATTTAAAAAAGCACATTCCAGCAACGAAACAGAATGGCAAATGTTTCATTTTCGTAAATAAATAAGAAGGGGCGGAGTTTTCACGTTTTACTCTCACAAAATGTTTCCGCGCTTTTGTTAAAACCGGTTTTCATGAAACAATGTTTGCTCACATGTTGTTGCCGTAAATGGAAACATGTTGTTGCTGTAATCCTATGATATTTGAACAGCACGTGTTTCTGTTTACATTCGTTTTGCTATGAAGAGATTAAGTGGGAGAACTAATGCTGGATTCTCTGATATTTTCGGCAAAAATGAGAATTTCATTTGAGACGAATCTTACATCTCCTTTCAGCATTTGAGTCAAAGCGAAATTTACCTTTTTCTTAAAAAAGTGAGGTAGTGTGACCTGATGTATATTATTATGAAAAGGTTGAAAGGATTTTGAGGGATTTAATAAGATTTTGTCGTTCGGGTAATCCTGCGTTCTCTCGATTTTTGTTTTTAACTCGTTGTCTCAGTTGCACTACAATAGTGCATAAGCCCAGTTCTTTTCCCCATTAATGCAAAAGACGAAAGTATATGAAATTACTTTTTTCATTCTAAAAAACACCAAAAATTTGCCTATTTTCCTCTACTGCTTCTTAATTTGTTATTAAGTTAACTTTCGCATCAGTCCTCGGCACACGAGAGTGACTGTGTAATATTCTCTAGCTTTCTTCTCGAGTTACTTAGTTTGTGAGCTGTGTCACTGTCAAATGGATATCAGGAAGTTCTTTCAAAGAGGAAAGAGGTAAGTCAATTTACAAAACTTTATTATTTTATTTGATTGTAAGAGCGCTAGTAGGTAATATGATATATACTGTGGTAATATGATGATCCACATTACCTTTACCAGTTTCTCCCCACATACTGTTCTTGAAAGAGCTTTTTTATCTTATTCTTTATCGTAACTATACGTAGCTATAATTTATAGCGACTAATTAAAAGACCTTGTTTTATTATTACACTTTACTAGAGAATATAGCCAAAACAAAAGTTTTATTAGCTCTTATGTTAGGATACGAGTATATCTTTATTGAGCTGTAGCGCTAAAAAATATAAGGCTATTATGTCAGCGAGCGCTAAATTCTTGAAGAGGTATGTAGTTCGCAAGCAAAAGATTTGCGAACAAAACGTGTTTTAAGCACCAACGACAGGGATTTCGCGGCGCATCTGCGTTTTGTTCAACAAAGTGCAAAAAATTGTTGTTCTATTTAGATTACTTTATTTAAAATAAGTAAAGTATTTTTTTTTCTAAATTATAAGACTTAACAAGTAATATTTTAAAATGAATTTCATATGAAGGTTAAGAACATCAACTAAGAACGAATTTTGTGACGGGAAGGCATTTTTAACAACATTTTATAAAAGTGATCACCAAGACGAGTGACCGAAACAAGTGTATAGTCTAGCTCATACTAAACGAAGTAGAGTGAATTAACTCTCTTTATAAAAAAATAATTGTCCTGTCTTCTCTAGTACGCTAGAACATATTTTCTCAATGATTATTATCATTACACTGAATTCATGTAGGTAAAATAGATATCAATAGAAAATTCAAATCATTACAAACTTTATTTGCCGCTGGAAATAAAAATTTTACGAAGTCACGGCTAAGATGATAACTGCAAAAATAACGTTGTTTTAGAAACATTTTATTTTATATTAGTTTTCTGTAGAAAGAGACTATGGAAAATCTGTTTCTAACAGCGAATAAATATTGAAATGACTTGAATTATATATTGACATCTAGGTACTTCACGAAATTAATAATCTGACTAATTTTGAAATTTATTTTATTTTATATAAATAAATAGGGAGTTGATAGTTGATAATATTTATAATTGATGTTTTATATGTATCTTGATCTTCTATATATATAAACATTATTTTCATACTATGCCCAAATACAGAGTAAATTTTGTATGTCCATTTTTAGGTACTACTCGTCAAAAAAGAAAAACCGTCGAGACAGTAGCAGTGGAAGCAATGATAATCACGACAAAACTGTAATGCTACGATTATCTGAAGGCCTCACTGGACAAGCATCACATTCTTCAACAGCACCTGTGAATATAACTGTCCCTGAAGATTCTTCTACATAAACATCGCAACAAGCTTGTGAGGTCAAAACCGAAATTGTAATGAACGACGATAGCTATCATGAAAATGATCTGGGTCGTTATGTTGGGTGGTGTCGGTGGAAAAGAAGAAGGAGTTGTTACAAAATCCTTGGATTCCGCCAAGAAATTACAATTATGGAAGTGATGCAACCCATTTGCCGAGAAAATTCAATCATGTTTGGATGGATCAATATGCACCGTGGCTAGTATATTCCAAGAGACTAAAGGGCGCTCTTTGCAAACACTATGTTTTGTTTCCCCCGCCCATAAGTACTGTGAGAGGAACTTTAGGATCTTTTATGATCAGGGCATACACAAAATTCAAGAATATGTATGAAGACAGCCGAAAACATGCTTCTACCAACCTTCACCTAACAGCGACAAGTGCTGCAAAGAATTTTCTTGAAAATGTTTCTGTTGACATCCAACTACAAAGTGGACACCAAAAAACAATCGATGAAAACAAAGAAATAATGTCATCGATTATTTCTTGTATAGTATTTTGCGGCACGCATGATATGCCTCTCAAGGAGAAACAAGCAGATGAAGGAGTTTTATTAGATTTATTGAAGTTACGAATCGATTCAGGCGACGTCAATTTAAAGATTCACCTAGAAAAATGTCATCGGAGTGCAGTTTATACATCGCCAAGAATACAAAACGAATTAATAAGTTTATGTGGTGAAGTTGTTATGGAGAATATAATAAGTGATGTTAAAAAGACAATGGTTTTCGCAGTCTTAGCTGTTGAAACAGCAGACGTAGCTGGGAAAGAGCAGCTATCAATAGGCTTGCGGTTCTACGACGAAAGCAAAAGGAAAATCCGGGAAGAATTTGTAGGTTTTGTTGAACTAAAGGCACAAAGTGCTTCCGCAATCGCCGAAGCAATTGGCAATTTTTTGATTAATTCTAACCGCACGACTGAAGATTGCGTAGGGTTTGGATTCGATGGCTGGCAAAGAGGGCGGCGTACAAGCCATTTTGAGAAAAAGATATCCTCGTGCATTATATTTTCATTGCTCGAGTCACAAACTGAACCTTGTCGTTAATGGTGCGAACGCAGTGTCGGAAATTAGAAATACTGTCGCCACTATAAAGGATGTTATAACCTTTTTCAGAGAATCGACTACACGTCGGAACTGCGCTCCAAATCTATCACGATTGTGTGAGACGATATGGTCCGAAAAATATAAATCAATTAGGAAATTTTCCCAAAATTTCCCAGAGCTTGTAAAATCTCTAGAAACATTGTCCGTAGAGGGAAATTATGCCACCAGAAAATCTGCGTACCAGTTGCATTCAGCCGTCACAAAAGCAGTGTTTATCGTTGCTCTACTAACAATAGCCAAATACTCAGCAGTTTCTCTCAAAAATGACCGAAAGTTTCCTGATAAAATATCTGATGAATTGCTGCAAAAGACGCATGCTATTGTGATAGATTTGGGAACAGAAATTTCGGCTCGACGTTATGCTCATAAACAAAAACACCGAAGCAATCCGCCGTCAGAGCATGACAACGAATATTGGCGACGTTCCCTTATAATCCCATATATAGATTCAATCACGTCATCGTTGAATATTCGATTCTCGGAAGAAAATACTCTAGCTTTTGCCTTAACTAAGCTGTATCCCTTGTATATGACCAACACCAGCATTACAGAGTTACACAAGAATGCAAATCTGTTTAAACAATTTTATGATTTAGATATCACCGGAGAACTGGAGCTTTGGCATAATCTATGGATGAAAAAGACTTTATCAGATGATAAATTGAAGGATATAGAAGTCATTGATCTGATCAACGAGGCCAACTTACTTTACCCTGCTCTTAGAGAAGCATTGATAATTTTGAGCGCTATACCGTGCACTACGGCGACCGTAGAACGATCTCTTAGTACGCTTCGAAGATTAAGACTTGGCTAAGAAGTACCATGGGAGAAGAAAGGCTCTCGGGGTTATGCCTCATGAGCGTAGACCGTAATTATTTAAAAGAAAACAGTTTTTGTGTTTCATTTATTTGATACGAAATAGTACCTGCCCTCCCCTAACTCGAATCCTGGCTACGCCCTTGAACAGAAGCACGCACGTGCTGTTCAAATATCATAGGAATTAAAATAAAAAAATTTGTTATGCTAAAAAACATTGGATATTTCTCACAATATTTCAGCAAAGACCGGTTTTCACAAAAGCGGGGAACATTTTTGAGAGTAAAACCTGAAAACTCCGCCCCTTCTCATTTATTTACGAAAATGAATCAAATGCCATTCTGTTTCGTTGCACGTAATCTGTGCTTTCACATTTTTTGTCTTTATTCGTAAAAGTATTAGAGCTTTATTTTTTTTCTTCTTTCTTCCTTTTCTTGCCGTGTGCATTTTAAATGTAAAACAATCGGAAATCTCGCTTGATTAACTTGTTGTTAAGTTAACTTTGCTCTGAATTCATTACACACGATTTTGTGCTCTTTTCTACTCTAGAATAACCTAGAGCAGCTCATTAAACAGACCTTATATGTATCTCTATTCTATCTAACCCTTTTTTGGAAATGTGCTTCGGAGCGATCTCAACCTGCTGACTGGAGGAGACCATGCAAAATTTGTACTATTCTTTTAGTCCCAGCTTAAACCTTATATGTATGTTTGGTTCGCCAAATATTTCATTTTGCTTGGCGAGATAGAAGTGCCCAATCAAATTAAACTAATCTATGCAATAGCTAAATCAGGTTCATTATATGTACTTATTTTGTACTCCACATGCTAGAACTAAAAAGCTTTGAAGGACGTAGTATTCAAATTAGCTTACTGCGTCATGTGATGGTGGGTACTCCAATTGTAACGTAGATTTACAAATTGACAATTCACATACATATAATTGCTTAAGTCATCTACACATGCCCCAATTAGAAATTGATACCCTTCTAAGTTGATGTGATATTAAATTGAGCCGTGCGTATCACTATTGAGGAAATTGGATTGCGATGATTGGATGGATGAAATCAGACGAAAACCTCTAGTCGGCGTGATTTTATCATTGCGTGTAGGTACTAAGATTGAGCAATTTCCTTTTAATTTGAAAATTGTAAAAAAAAAACAGAGATAAGTCAATGCTATTTTCTGTATTGAAATATATTTTCAGTTAATCCTAAGTTGCGATGTGTATGGGCTAGTTGATGGATTCAACAATTAATTAAAATGGCCAGTTTCACAGTCGAGTTTAAACCACCCTCCAAGTTTAAACGTAGCTGTTATGGTCGTAGCGTACTGCATACAGCAATATGCTACACGACGGCTAGCAGCAGCACCTAGCGTGAGCCACACGACAAACATGCGATTGTCTAGACTCAACCACACATTTCAAGTCTGACGGAGACGAGTGCCGACAAAAGGTTGAAAAAAAGATAAGAAGAAGAGAGGATTTCCTGTCACTTCAAAAATGTTTTTTGAGGTTGTGTAGTGAAAGGCAGAAAAAAAATGTGTTTTTCTTTACAAAGTACGACAAAGTTTTAAAATAAAGCAAGAAGATCTAAAAATATTCGCGGAATCATTGAGAGGGAAAAGTAGTGAGGCAGGAAAAGTTTTTTGGGCGACATATTAGCGGATCAAATGGGCAAAATTTTATTGCTTTTTGCCGCGTGACGATTACGCGTTTTTTTCAAGAATTTCATCAGCAATTTGTTTGTGATATTTCCCACCTTTTCCCTTGGACTGACTGAATTGTTAGCGTTCCATATCCGAAAGTTCTCAGCCTGAATTTACCAGGATTAAAGGACGTCCTTAAGAATTAAATTGTGGCCATGGGGCTAAGATGAAAAAAGCTTGCAGAAATCGTAGGAATAGCGTTCCAAAATGGTAGTGTGCCAAACTACTGGTGAGGATTCTCCATGAGGATGTTACCAAATTACGAGTATGCAAAAATGGGCTAAGATTATTTACAAGATAAATTTTCATAGACAAATTTACTTAATTTACTGACTAGATTCCGTTCTAAAAAGATTTTTTTTTAAAATACTAATTTATTTTAATATTGCCTAGCTTTAGATATAAAAAGTTTTTTCTAAAGGATAGTTTACCTGAATAATGACTAGGTTGAATTATAAAAGATTTTGCTAAAATAATAGCCTATTTGAATAATGACTAGGTTGAATTATAAAAGATTTTGCTAAAATAATAGCCTATTTGAATAATGACTAGGTTTAGTTACAAAAACATTTTGAATTTCCAAAGAATTGATAAATCGCAGAAATGACTACTGTAATAAAGCTGATTTTTCCTGAAGAAAGGTCGTCATTTTTAATAAATATATTTCACCTTTGGCGAAATCAGATGTGATTTTACTTGCCTCTCGGTAGTATATATTGATGGCTATGAAGCCGCAGTTTTATCGCCAGTTTAAAGTTTTAGCTCGGGTATAATTTTTGTGTTTAAATTCCCCGGCTCTTATCGCCAAGTGGGGTTGTTCCTTTTGCTAAAAGATAGCAGCTCGTAATATTTTTAGATTGAAACGCACTATTGCTCGACTAAAATTCAACTGTATTTTCCATGTAAAAGTGCACTTAATTTATACAAAAATTTAGTGCATGTCCAAACAAAATTGTCCACTCAAAAAAATATTTCTTAACAGAAATCAATAAAGAATGAAAACAAGAATTGTCCACTCAGAATATCACAAAAATATTATCGATAAACAAAACAAGAAAAACATCTTGCACAATAGATTCTTACTACGGCCACTTCAAATGGGTCAGTCAGTGAAATACGTGAACCCATTTGTTATGACACTCAAGTGCAGTCAGAGCATGTTGACATGCATTTCTTCGCACTTGCGATTCATTGTGCTTGCGGTTATGAAATCTTGCTTCTCTTTATTTTAAGGGGCAATAATTTATAATTTGTAAATTCTTTCACAATTTAGATATGTTAAAGAATTTGAACTGTGTCGAAATTGTTTTTTACTTGTTTCGACTAATTTTGTTTGGACTTGCTTACAATTTAGATTGGCAATATGTATGCCTGTATGTATGTATGTTACATCCTATCCCTTTAAGAAAAGAAAGTTTTTTTTTTGTGAAAGGAAAATTTTTTTTTTTGAATCTTATGACTACTTTTATCGGTTTTACTTCTATCTTTGACTAATCTAAAAAAAACAAATTTTGAATCTTATGATTATTTTTATCGGTTACTTCTATCTTTGACTAATCTATTATTATGTACTATCTTATGCTTTCCTTTTATGTCTATCTTAGAGTTTACACCTATCTGTTCAATAATTCTATACGGTCCTTAAATGGACTTTCATGTTTATGTCTAGTTTCAGTGTGTAGATATACGAAATCATTCACTTTGAAATTTGAGGGATGCTGACTTTCGTCTCTGAGAATTTTTCTTTGCTCCTTAGCTTTTTGCAGTAATTCATTGCTTTTGGCATGTGCTCTTTTTAATCTGTGTTTTAGTTCTTTGGCATAATTATCGATGCTGTCAATATCATTTGTTTTACTTTCATCTCTGAGTATCTGTGATGGTAATGATGCTATTTTGCCAAACACTAGTTCAAATTGAGTATAGTTGGTGTTCGTGTGTGGTGTTGTGTTATAGCAGAACACATACTATGGTATTAGCTCTTCCCAGTCATCATCATTTACGAAAGTTCTGAAATATTCATTTAATACTCGGTGGTTTCTTTCTATAGAACCTAATGTTTCATGATGAAATGGTGTTGATGTGACATGGTTTATTTTAAGTTACTTGCAGATATTTTTAATTAATTCGTTATTGAATTCAGTTCCTCTATCTGTTTTCACATCGTTAAAACATCCATATTTTAAAATAAATTTCTCTACTATTGCTTTTGCTACTGAGAGTGCTTCTTTCGTTTCCATAGGATAAGCTTCTATGTACTTCGTTAATTCACAATGAAGAGTCAGTATGTATCTGTATCCATTTGACATTCTTAGTGGTCCAACAGTGTCAATTGTTATCACTTCAAAACTATTAGTTGGTGTATCGGTTATTGCGAGAGGTTCCTTCGTGTACTTTTGCACTTTATTTCTTGCACATGTCTTGCAATTATTTATATAATTCTTCACCATTTTACTTAAAATTTTCCAGCTATATCTTTGCTTTATTTTGTTTATACAACGTTTTATTCCAACGTGTCCTCCGTGCATACTGTCATGATGCTCTTTTATTATTTCTTGTGCTTTCTCATTATCTATGATTTTTATTGGGGTTTTAAATAATAATATTCTTAATGGCGTTGCTTTGCCATTTCTTTGCTGGATTTCATTAAATGTGCCTTTAAATTCATTTATTCCTAGGAATTCAAATATTTTATCATCATATGCTAGTGCTAATTCTCTTATATGCTGTTCGTTCATTTTTTGTATTAACTTCTCCAAGAGCCAACCGTAGTTCTGCCTCGGATTATCGTTATACTGAACGATTACCCCTTTAGCATCTATATTAATTATGGGCAAACTTTTTCTTCTATTTTGCTTTGATTTATTATCTTCATTTATTTTAAATTGCAACCTCTTTATATTTCTTATATCTGAAATAGACGTGCACTCCCAGATGTAGAATTGATCAGATTCTATTCTGTTGTTTTCACTGTATTTTTCTTATCTTTTCTTTTCTTTACTTATCCATTGCGATTTTGTCATTCATCTCGTTAACACGTTGACCTCTATTGGTATCATTGATTTAAGTTGCTCTGTGTCTATTCTTATTCTGGATAATGCATCTGCATTCGTGTTCATCTTTCCTTGTTTATAAATTATCTCAAAATCGTAGTCCATAAGATCGAGTCTAATTCTTGTTAGTTTTGATGATGGATTCTTGTGAGTAAACAAGCTGACTAGTGGCCTGTGGTCTGTTACTACTTTGAATTTTCTGCCATATAGATATGGTCTAAAGAAATTTATTCCCCAGTGAATACTCAATAGTTCTTTTTCAATGATCGGTTTGTTAAGTTCATGTTTGTTTAATGTCTTGCTAGCATAGGAGATGGGTAAATCTTGTCCAATTTCTCCTTGCGATAATACTGCTCCTAGTGCGTAGTTAGATGCGTCAGTCGTTAGAACAAAAGGTTTCTCAAAATCTGGATATAGAAGTACCGGTGGGGTTATTAGCTTTTTCTTTAATGTTTCAAATATATCCATACATTCCGTTGTCCAGTTGAATAGCGTGTTTTTCTTAAGTAATGTGTTTAGAGGTTTTGCAATTTCGGAAAACTGTGGAATAAATCGCCTATAATAATTGCAAAATGCTACAAATCTTCGCACATCATCCGCGTTTTTCGGGATGGGGTATGATTTAATTGTTTTATATTTGCTGGGATCAGTTTTTATACCATTTTGCGTGATAAGATGTCCTAGATATATTACTTCGGGTTTAAGGAAATTGCACTTGCTCGGATTCAGTTTTGGGTTGTATTGCTGCAATCTGCTGAAAACTTTTTCTAGGTTTTCATTGTGGTGATTCAAGCTACATCCATTAATGATTATGTCGTCAACATACGTAAAAGCACTTGCTTCAAGTCCACTTAGTGCAATTGATAACATCCTCTGGAAGCTGTTTGTCGATATTTTCAATCCAAACGGTAGTCTTTTAAATTGAAAATGTCCTTGGTTTGTAGAGAATGCGGTTAGATGTCTCGAGGTCTTTTCAAGTTCAATTTGATGGAATGAACTTGTCATGTCTAGGGTTGAGAAATATTTCGCTCTTCCTAGATGGTCTAATACATCTTCTAGACGTGTTAGTGGGTATTTATCATTCACTACTTTTTTGTTGAGCTGTCTAAAGTCTATTACTAGTCTCCATTTCTTTTCTTTTTCTGACTTCTTTGGAACAATCAGTAGTGGTGAGTTATATGGGCTTACTGATGGTTCAAGTACATAATTTTCTATTAATTTGTCAACTTCTTTATTTATTTGCTCAATTTGTGAATGTGGTAACCTGTAGTTCTTTATGTAGACTGGGTTTTCGTCCACTGTTGTTATGCGTTGCTTGTAGAAGTTATTTGTTGATAACTTCTCATTCTGTAGGTAAAATATGTCCTGATATTTTTTGGATATCTCTATTATTGATTCTTTGGCTTTTTCATCCATGCCTTCCAATTTGAGTTCACTTAGCAGCTTTTGAATCCTATCTTTAGATTTATTCTTTTTACTCATGTAAATGATGTTATATTCTCGTAGTGCATGTATTATTGGTGAAAATGGTTTTACTGTGACTTCCGTGTCTTTGGTATTTAGCAATTTTATATGTGCAATCCCTCTTGCTGGTATGATTGAATTACTTAGAAAAACTCCTTCTTGTATTTCTTCACTGCATATGACGCTATCTTCCTTTATATGTATTTAAAGTTATTGGCTGAATCATCTCTTTTCGTGCTGGTATTTTTATTACTTTCGTGTGTTTGTCGACCATTGGGATTGTGATTTCTTCATTGTCTATGACAATTGTTATTGTGAACGTCTCGTAGTCTATTTTACAGAGGTATTTCATAAGAAAATCTCTTCCCAATATTCCATCCGTTCTGATTGGTGTCTCAGAACTTACCATATGAATTTTGTGATTGATACTCTTGTGCTCATAATTTAATTTTAACTCAGTGCTGCCTAGAGAGAAAGTTTCATTATTTGTTATGCCAGTTATTTTACACTGGTCTTCATGCTTTATATTACAGCTTTCTATATTTTCTACCTTGCATATTGATATGTCTGCACCAGAATCGATTAAAAATTTTAAATTTGTGTTAGTTGCTTTATCTTGCAGCGTTATAAAATTTGTGGCGTGATTACTGATGTTACATATTTTTATATCTTCGTTTAATTTTTGTTTGGTCGATCTTGACCTGGGCTTGGAGAATCGCTGTCTTCCTGAAGAAAATTTATTTGATTCCTTCTATAGTTTTGGTTATTTCTTCTGAAAGTACCATTCTGGTTCCGGTTTTGGTTTCTATTATTTGGCCAATTCTGCCTAGGGTTATTATTTCTGATGTTGTTTTTGCTCCAGCTTTGAGTATTTGTTCCATTTGGTCTGTGGTAGCTATTTCGCTGTCGCCAATGTACCTGATGATTTCCACTTATTTGTAGAATTCTTGTTGCATCAGATAGTGGTTTCTCAATTTGATTCGCTAGTCCTATGGCTTCATTCAGCGTTTTTGGTTGTGCAGCTAATATTGTTGGCTTTAGGGATTCATGTAGTCCATTCTGGAATGCGTTTAAACCAATTTTCTCATTTAATTTGCATATAATTTCTCTGTTTGCTTCTCCCAATTCTGTTATTTGGATTTTGTTTAGTTCAGAGACAAGATCCAATACTCTGTCTGAGAAGTCTTGTACTTTCATTCCTGCTTGTCTACATGTTGATATTTGTTGGTGTATGTTTTGTGAAGTATTCTTTGATTTGTATACCGCTTTTAACGTTTTCTTTAAATCTTCTACTGTTGTTGGTTTTGTTGTGGCGGTCAATTTATTCGTAACTTTATCTGTGAATCTTGCACACCAAACGAAAGTTATTAAATCTGGAATGGCTTCAGGTAGGTTTTAGTGTCTTTTTGTATAATTCCACGAGGTTTAGGAAGTTATCTAATTTCTTTTCTTCCCCTGTAAATTCTGGTATTATTTTTATAGCCAACGCTAGATCAAAATCACCTGCCATGTTTATGCTATTTTCCTCTAGGTCTTCGCAGTCAGATGGGATTGTACTCTCTAGTATTATTCTGCTCTTTTCTTCTATTTTCAGCTGTATTCGTCTGTAATTGCTGTTGAAACGTATCTTCAAATTCTCTGCTAGAGCTTTTTCCACCTTATTTATTTCCTTTTGAAATTCTTTTCTTAATTGCCTGGATGCACTATTTTTTTCTAATAAATTTCTTGTCGAAAATTCTCTTGAGGGGTTTTTGGTGAATGTTTCTAAAATTTTCGTTAATTCTTTAATTAAGTTTTCGCATCTATCCATACAAATAAAAATAGACAAAAAAAAATTCTGATTAATCTTATATATTTTTTTTTATGTCCATTATTGATTATACTATCTTAAATCTAAACCTTATCAGCATTATCTAAGTTCTTTAACACTTGCTTACTAATAACTTTCTTGAAATATTTTTTTATAAAATAAACTAACAAGATTAATACTAAAACTACTACTAGCATGCCTATTGCAGTTGGAAGGTGAATCTGCGTGATCGAGGCAGATGCTGTTGCCGGTGCTGCTGCTGCTGTTTGCGCGATTATTATCTCTTCTTTAGACTGCGTCTTTCCCATTTTAGTCCTTGTATTTTATTTATGAGCTGAATTTTTATCTTATCATCCGTTGTTATCGGGATGATTCTATATAATTCCGCCAGCTGCTGTCTAATCTTCACAGCTTTTCCTCCTCTTTGTCTTTTGGTTTTTATTTGTTGTTTTTCATCAATTGTAGATTTTTTATTGATATTTCTATCCTGTAATCTTCAATGGTAATTGGTTAAGGGCCGGCTCGAGGTTCCTCTGTTATTAATTCGTTTATCTGTTCCTGTCTTGATTTTGTTTTGATTTGGCTGGAAATCGTTTTAATTTCAACTTCAATTTCTTTAATTTCTTTATCAATCTTTCTTGACGATGTTGTCATCTTCGCTGGTAATGTTCGTTTCCTTATAAATTGTTCCATTGGTTCGTTTTGTAGGGTCGCCATGTAATAAAGCTGATTTTTCCTGAAGAAAGGTCGTCATTTTTAATAAATATATTTTACCTTTGGCGAAATTAGATGTGATTTTACTTGCCTCTCGGTAGTATATATTGATGGCTATGAAGCCGCAGTTTTATCGCCAGTTTAAAGTTTTAACTCGGGTATAATTTTTGTGTTTAAATTCCCCGGCTCTTATCGCCAATTGGGGTTGTTCCTTTTGCTAAAAGATAGCAGCTCGGAATACTTTTAGATTGAAACGCACTATTGCTCCACTAAAATTCAACTGTATTTTCCATGTATAAGTGCACTTAATTTATACAAAAATTTAGTGCATGTCCAAACAAACAGAAATCAATAAAGAATGAAAACAAGAATTGTCCACTCAGAATATCACAAAAATATTATCGATAAACAAAACAAGAAAAACATCTTGCACAATAGATTCTTACTACGGCCACTTCAAATGGGTCAGTCAGTGAAATACGTGAACCCATTTGTTATGACACTCAAGTGCAGTCAGAGCATGTTGACATGCATTTCTTCGCACTTGCGATTCATTGTGCTTGCGGTTATGAAATCTTGTTTCTCTTTATTTTAAGGGGCAATAATTTATAATTTGTAAATTCTTTCACAATTTAGATATGTTAAAGAATTTGAACTGTGTCGAAATTGTTTTTTACTTGTTTCGACTAATTTTGTTTGGACTTGCTTACAATTTAGATTGGCAATATGTATGCCTGTATGTATGTATGTTACATCCTATCCCTTTAAGAAAAGAAAGTTTTTTTTTTGTGAAAGGAAAAAAATTTTTTTTGAATCTTATGACTACTTTTATCGGTTTTACTTCTATCTTTGACTAATCTAAAAAAACAAATTTTGAATCTTATGATTATTTTTATCGGTTACTTCTATCTTTGACTAATCTATTATTATGTACTATCTTATGCTTTCCTTTTATGTCTATATTAGAGTTTACACCTATCTGTTCAATAATTCTATACGGTCCTTAAATGGACTTTCATGTTTATGTCTAGTTTCAGTGTGTAGATATACGAAATCATTCACTTTGAAATTTGAGGGATGCTGACTTTCGTCTCTGAGAATTTTTCTTTGCTCCTTAGCTTTTTGCAGTAATTCATTGCTTTTGGCATGTGCTCTTTTTAATCTGTGTTTTAGTTCTTTGGCATAATTATCGATGCTGTCAATATCATTTGTTTTACTTTCATCTCTGAGTATCTGTGATGGTAATGATGCTATTTTGCCAAACACTAGTTCAAATTGAGTATAGTTGGTGTTCGTGTGTGGTGTTGTGTTATAGCAGAACACATACTATGGTATTAGCTCTTCCCAGTCATCATCATTTACGAAAGTTCTGAAATATTCATTTAATACTCGGTGGTTTCTTTCTATAGAACCTAATGTTTCATGATGAAATGGTGTTGATGTGACATGGTTTATTTTAAGTTACTTGCAGATATTTTTAATTAATTCGTTATTGAATTCAGTTCCTCTATCTGTTTTCACATCGTTAAAACATCCATATTTTAAAATAAATTTCTCTACTAATGCTTTTGCTACTGAGAGTGCTTCTTTCGTTTCCATAGGATAAGCTTCTATGTACTTCGTTAATTCACAATGAAGAGTCAGTATGTATCTGTATCCATTTGACATTCTTAGTGGTCCAACAGTGTCAATTGTTATCACTTCAAAACTATTAGTTGGTGTATCGGTTATTGCGAGAGGTTCCTTCGTGTACTTTTGCACTTTATTTCTTGCACATGTCTTGCAATTATTTATATAATTCTTCACCATTTTACTTAAATTTTTCCAGCTATATCTTTGCTTTATTTTGTTTATACAACGTTTTATTCCAACGTGTCCTCCGTGCATACTGTCATGATGCTCTTTTATTATTTCTTGTGCTTTCTCATTATCTATGATTTTTATTGGGGTTTTAAATAATAATATTCTTAATGGCGTTGCCTTGCCATTTCTTTGCTGGATTTCATTAAATGTGCCTTTAAATTCATTTATTCCTAGGAATTCAAATATTTTATCATCATATGCTAGTGCTAATTCTCTTATATGCTGTTCGTTCATTTTTTGTATTAACTTCTCCAAGAGCCAACCGTAGTTCTGCCTCGGATTATCGTTATACTGAACGATTACCCCTTTAGCATCTATATTAATTATGGGCAAACTTTTTCTTCTATTTTGCTTTGATTTATTATCTTCATTTATTTTAAATTGTAACCTCTTTATATTTCTTATATCTGAAATAGACGTGCACTCCCAGATGTAGAATTGATCAGATTCTATTCTGTTGTTTTCACTGTATTTTTCTTATCTTTTCTTTTCTTTACTTATCCATTGCGATTTTGTCATTCATCTCGTTAACACGTTGACCTCTATTGGTATCATTGATTTAAGTTGCTCTGTGTCTATTCTTATTCTGGATAATGCATCTGCATTCGTGTTCATCTTTCCTTGTTTATAAATTATCTCAAAATCGTAGTCCATAAGATCGAGTCTAATTCTTGTTAGTTTTGATGATGGATTCTTGTGAGTAAACAAGCTGACTAGTGGCCTGTGGTCTGTTACTACTTTGAATTTTCTGCCATATAGATATGGTCTAAAGAAATTTATTCCCCAGTGAATACTCAATAGTTCTTTTTCAATGATCGGTTTGTTAAGTTCATGTTTATTTAATGTCTTGCTAGCATAAGAGATGGGTAAATCTTGTCCAATTTCTCCTTGCGATAATACTGCTCCTAGTGCGTAGTTAGATGCGTCAGTCGTTAGAACAAAAGGTTTCTCAAAATCTGGATATAGAAGTACCGGTGGGGTTATTAGCTTTTTCTTTAATGTTTCAAATGTATCCATACATTCCGTTGTCCAGTTGAATAGCGTGTTTTTCTTAAGTAATGTGTTTAGAGGTTTTGCAATTTCGGAAAACTGTGGAATAAATCGCCTATAATAATTGCAAAATGCTACAAATCTTCGCACATCATCCGCGTTTTTCGGGATGGGGTATGATTTAATTGTTTTATATTTGCTGGGATCAGTTTTTATACCATTTTGCGTGATAAGATGTCCTAGATATATTACTTCGGGTTTAAGGAAATTGCACTTGCTCGGATTCAGTTTTAGGTTGTATTGCTGCAATCTGCTGAAAACTTTTTCTAGGTTTTCATTGTGGTGATTCAAGCTACATCCATTAATGATTATGTCGTCAACATACGTAAAAGCACTTGCTTCAAGTCCACTTAGTGCAATTGATAACATCCTCTGGAAGCTGTTTGTCGATATTTTCAATCCAAACGGTAGTCTTTTAAATTGAAAATGTCCTTGGTTTGTAGAGAATGCGGTTAGATGTCTCGAGGTCTTTTCAAGTTCAATTTGATGGAATGAACTTGTCATGTCTAGGGTTGAGAAATATTTCGCCCTTCCTAGATGGTCTAATACATCTTCTAGACGTGTTAGTGGGTATTTATCATTCACTACTTTTTTGTTGAGCTGTCTAAAGTCTATTACTAGTCTCCATTTCTTTTCTTTTTCTGACTTCTTTGGAACAATCAGTAGTGGTGAGTTATATGGGCTTACTGATGGTTCAAGTATATCATTTTCTATTAATTTGTCAACTTCTTTATTTATTTGCTCAATTTGTGAATGTGGTAACCTGTAGTTCTTTATGTAGACTGGGTTTTCGTCCACTGTTGTTATGCGTTGCTTGTAGAAGTTATTTGTTGATAACTTCTCATTCTCTAGGTAAAATATGTCCTGATATTTTTTGCATATCTCTATTATTGATTCTTTGGCTTTTTCATCCATGCCTTCCAATTTGAGTTCACTTAGTAGCTTTTGAATCCTATCTTTAGATTTATTCTTTTTACTCATGTAAATGATGTTATATTCTCGTAGTGCATGTATTATTGGTGAAAATCGTTTTACTGTGACTTCCGTGTCTTTGGTATTTAGCAATTTTATATGTGCAATCCCTCTTGCTGGTATGATTGAATTACTTAGAAAACCTCCTTCTTGTATTTCTTCACTGCATATGACGCTATCTTCCTTTATATGTATTTAAAGTTATTGGCTGAATCATCTCTGTTCGTGCTGGTATTTTTATTACTTTCGTGTGTTTGTCGACCATTGGGATTGTGATTTCTTCATTGTCTATGACAATTGTTATTGTGAACGTCTCGTAGTCTATTTTACAGAGGTATTTCATAAGAAAATCTCTTCCCAATATTCCATCCGTTCTGATTGGTGTCTCAGAACTTACCATATGAAATTTGTGATTGATACTCTTGTGCTCATAATTTAATTTTAACTCAGTGCTGCCTAGAGAGAAAGTTTCATTATTTGTTATGCCAGTTATTTTACACTGGTCTTCATGCTTTATATTACAGCTTTCTATATTTTCTACCTTGCATATTGATATGTCTGCACCAGAATCGATTAAAAATTTTAAATTTGTGTTAGTTGATTTATCTTGCAGCGTTATAAAATTTGTGGCGTGATTACTGATGTTACATATTTTTATATCTTCGTTTAATTTTTGTTTGGTCAAATCTTGACCTGGGCTTGGAGAATCGCTGTCTTCCTGAAGAAAATTTATTTGATTCCTTCTATAGTTTTGGTTATTTCTTCTGAAAGTACCATTCTGGTTCCGGTTTTGGTTTCTATTATTTGGCCAATTCTGCCTAGGGTTATTATTTCTGAAGTTGTTTTTGCTCCAGCTTTGAGTATTTGTTCCATTTGGTCTGTGGTAGCTATTTCGCTGTCGCCAATGTACCTGATGATTCCCACTTATTTGTAGAATTCTTGTTGCATCAGATAGTGGTTTCTCAATTTGATTCGCTAGTCCTATGGCTTCATTCAGCGTTTTTGGTTGTGCAGCTAATATTGTTGGCTTTAGGGATTCATGTAGTCCATTCTGGAATGCGTTTAAACCAATTTTCTCATTTAATTTGCATATAATTTCTCTGTTTGCTTCTCCCAATTCTGTTATTTGGATTTTGTTTAGTTCAGAGACAAGATCCAATACTCTGTCTGAGAAGTCTTGTACTTTCATTCCTGCTTGTCTACATGTTGATATTTGTTGGTGTATGTTTTGTGAAGTATTCTTTGATTTGTATACCGCTTTTAACGTTTTCTTTAAATCTTCTACTGTTGTTGGTTTTGTTGTGGCGGTCAATTTATTCGTAACTTTATCTGTGAATCTTGCACACCAAACGAAAGTTATTAAATCTGGAATGGCTTCAGGTTTTAGTGTCTTTTTGTATAATTCCACGAGGTTTAGGAAGTTATCTAATTTCTTTTCTTCCCCTGTAAATTCTGGTATTATTTTTATAGCCAACGCTAGATCAAAATCACCTGCCATGTTTATGCTATTTTCCTCTAGGTCTTCGCAGTCAGATGGGATTGTACTCTCTAGTATTATTCTGCTCTTTTCTTCTATTTTCAGCTGTATTCGTCTGTAATTGCTGTTGAAACGTAGTTTCAAATTCTCTGCTAGAGCTTTTTCCACCTTATTTATTTCCTTTTGAAATTCTTTTCTTAATTGCCTGGATGCACTATTTTTTTCTAATAAATTTCTTGTCGAAAATTCTCTTGAGGGGTTTTTGGTGAATGTTTCTAAAATTTTCGTTAATTCTTTAATTAAGTTTTCGCATCTATCCATACAAATAAAAATAGACAAAAAAAAATTCTGATTAATTTTATATATTTTTTTTATGTCCATTATTGATTATACTATCTTAAATCTAAACCTTATCAGCATTATCTAAGTTCTTTAACACTTGCTTACTAATAACTTTCTTGAAATATTTTTTTATAAAATAAACTAACAAGATTAATACTAAAACTACTACTAGCATGCCTATTGCAGTTGGAAGGTGAATCTGCGTGATCGAGGCAGATGCTTTTGCTGGTGCTGCTGCTGCTGTTTGCGCGATTATTATCTCTTCTTTAGACTGCGTCTTTCCCATTTTAGTCCTTGTATTTTATTTATGAGCTGAATTTTTATCTTATCATCCGTTGTTATCGGGATGATTCTATATAATTCCGCCAGCTGCTGTCTAATCTTCACAGCTTTTCCTCCTCTTTGTCTTTTGGTTTTTATTTGTTGTTTTTCATCAATTGTAGATTTTTTATTGATATTTCTATCCTGTAATCTTCAATGGTAATTGGTTAAGGGCCGGCTCGAGGTTCCTCTGTTATTAATTCGTTTATCTGTTCCTGTCTTGATTTTGTTTTGATTTGGCTTTAAATCGTTTTAATTTCAACTTCAATTTCTTTAATTTCTTTATCAATCTTTCTTGACGATGTTGTCATCTTCGCTGGTAATGTTCGTTTCCTTATAAATTGTTCCATTGGTTCGTTTTGTAGGGTCGCCATGTAATAAAGCTGATTTTTCCTGAAGAAAGGTCGTCATTTTTAATAAATATATTTTACCTTTGGCGATATTAGATGTGATTTTACTTGCCTCTCGGTAGTATATATTGATGGCTATGAAGCCGCAGTTTTATCGCCAGTTTAAAGTTTTAACTCGGGTATAATTTTTGTGTTTAAATTCCCCGGCTCTTATCGCCAATTGGGGTTGTTCCTTTTGCTAAAAGATAGCAGCTCGGAATACTTTTAGATTGAAACGCACTATTGCTCCACTAAAATTCAACTGTATTTTCCATGTAAAAGTGCACTTAATTTATACAAAAATTTAGTGCATGTCCAAACAAACAGAAATCAATAAAGAATGAAAACAAGAATTGTCCACTCAGAATATCACAAAAATATTATCGATAAACAAAACAAGAAAAACATCTTGCACAATAGATTCTTACTACGGCCACTTCAAATGGGTCAGTCAGTGAAATACGTGAACCCATTTGTTATGACACTCAAGTGCAGTCAGAGCATGTTGACATGCATTTCTTCGCACTTGCGATTCATTGTGCTTGCGGTTATGAAATCTTGTTTCTCTTTATTTTAAGGGGCAATAATTTATAATTTGTAAATTCTTTCACAATTTAGATATGTTAAAGAATTTGAACTGTGTCGAAATTGTTTTTTACTTGTTTCGACTAATTTTGTTTGGACTTGCTTACAATTTAAATTGGCAATATGTATGCCTGTATGTATGTATGTTACACTAGCTAGACTAAGGATACGTACAGTTTGTGAAAATTAGGCCAAAGAAATCAACGAAATCATTCGCTAGCATAACTCGCGGAAGTAATTTACCAAAATCGATTGTTCAAACAATTAAATTAAATTATTTTTTTCAAGTCATGTGCAAGACAATTGTTAGATTAGGTGAGAACATACCTTGTTAGAATCGTTTGCTGCAGAGATTTATTAAATGTGAGTTTAGAAAATTGACGATGAAACTATTTGGGGAGTTCCGAAAGGTTTTCAGTCCGTATAGCTGCATGCAAGCATGAAATCTAAATAATCCTTTCACAGTGACAGTGGAACAAGAAATCTGTAAGTTGACGCCATTTTATTGTTTCCTTTTTATATATCTATATGAATTGGCTGTTTTATTGAAGGAGAAATATTTTAATAACAAGGTGGACTACTTTTAATATAAACGTGTACAATTTATCTATGAACAAAAGCACGTCCGTAAAATTTTGAGATTTAAATCAGTAGAAATATTAGAAAAATTCCGGAGCAAGACGATTGAGTAGATTCTTTGGTTCTTATTTAATATATCATATAAACTGTTTATATATCACGTATAATCTATCGTATATAATTTATTTACTATATCGTTACTAAGCCGATGGCGTCTAGCAATCATATTATGATAACTTGTTAGCTTATACTATTCATGTCATTATCTAAGTTTGCTTTAGAAATCAGCATTGTCAGTTTGGAAATAAAGTTTTTATTATAACGTAAAAATGAAGTGTTGAACGCTTTTATTTCTCCTTTCACTTTCCCGGAGCCCTCTCACAAGAAGGTCGTCTAGGTCCGCTAGTCTTTCTCTTTACAGGTCTACAAGGGACTCTGAAAATATCTGCCCTCAGAGTCAGTTGGGTGGTTGGGGCGTGCATTGAAGGCATACCATCTGCGCCTTCAATGAGGATGTAAGTAAGTGACGTAAAGGTCCCTTCAGGACTGAATGTATGCCAGCGTTTTTGGTTTAAGGCACGAGATTTTTTTTGTATGTGGCAGGCGGCAGCGCCAGGCTTTTTCGTGGAACCTCCCCACACTCTCCGCCAATAGCCAAGGCGAGCTAGCGTGCCGCCCTGCAGTCAACGCTGTCCGCCGAGTGATCTGTCAGCTCATGCTAGCAGTCTGGACTTCACGTCCAAGCCAATCACTCAACATAGTTCCATAACAGAGTTTAAACCAAATCGGGTTTCACAGTGCATTCTTTTAGTAACGTTGGTAGTACTGATTAAATTGTGAACTAAATTAGATATCGCCACCATTGTGAAGCAATTTTGCTATCAATCAATCTGTCAATCGGAAAAAGTAAACAGATCAGAAATAAAAAATTGTAGTTATATTTGCTAATTTTAAATATGCCAACATTCAAAAAGGATGAAAATTTTAGCATAAGTGAAGTTGAGCTTTTGCCTTCACTAATGCATAAAAAAAAGATATATAATAGAGCGCAAGAAAACGGACAAAGTGACAGTTCTTTACTTAAACGGAGCCTAGCATAAAAATCAACGTCGTCCCACTAATTAAAATGATTTGGCCGATTTCTAATTACTCTCAGTCGTCGACAGAATTGTAAATTTAACTCGAAAAAATCTTCTTCATCGCTAGAAATGTCTAAATTTAAATCCATGATGAAATTATTTTCTTGATACAAAAAAAGCAATGCAACTGTCAAAATAAAATTATCTTCAGTTTAAACCGAGGGAGGGCACGGTTTAAACTTTAGTTTAACCCGAGGTTTAAGCCAAACTGTGAAACTCATTCGTCGAGTTTAAACTAAATATTTGGTTTAAACTCAGACTGTGAAACTGGCCTTTACAAAACTAGCAAAGCGAATGAGCATATTAAGTTCTTTTACAGTAGCTTAGTGCATTACGAAATAGAAAATACTCTCGAGAATACTTCCTAAGCCATGAAACATATCTAGATGTGTGCGTTGGGAGTCTGTTCTCTAAAATGTTCTATATTGATACTTATGGAAAAGTGCTATTGCAATATTGGCTTTATATATGCTATAGAGCCTAAACTACAATCCATACAGGAAATAGTTTTCTAGTAATTTCCAGCTTGTTTCCTTACCTTCCCAAAGACTACGCTTACTATATACCATACTTAACAAAATAATAAAATAGTTTTGATTACAAAGTAACCTTACCATTTTACACTCACGACTATCAGATGAGCAATAATTGCATTTGTGTATGTGCAGCCGAAGTCCGAATACGTAGGCAGCTACATTCGCTATTATCAGCCCGGGGTGCCACGACGGCACTGCGTCATATCAATGATTACTCAGCTGAGAGTTTTTGTTTGAACAATTGTAGTCATTTGGTTCAAATAAATTTTCTTAAATAATTTTGTTAGAAAAGATATAAATTTTTTATTTCGATTCGGAAGATATGAAAGCAAGCTTAAGATTATCAGAACACCATTTTTCTGTATGAATAGTAGTTTAGGGCGGAGGAGCTATTCAAATCAAACTTTTGTCAATTTTACAAAGAACACTGCAAATATTTTATAATATTAGGACTCCGTTGGGGCTCTCGTGTGAAGGAGTCTCTTTTATAACTTGTGTAGTATTCTAGAGGGTGTTTTTCTAGAAACAATATAATTAAAATCAAATGAGACAAAAACAAAATTAAAATAGCAGCCACAAATGGAGACAATCAAAGTAATTTAACGTTGTAGGGCCATGGTTCAGACTGATGACCAGAATCAGAAAGAGAAAATAAGTCAGAGATCCCTGTATAGTTTTGATTACAAAGTAACCTTACCATTTTACACTCACGACTATCAGATGAGCAATAATTGCATTTGTGTAAGTGCAGCCGAAGTCCGAATACGTAGGCAGCTACATTCGCTATTATCAGCCCGGGGTGCCACGACGGCACTGCGTCATATCAATGATTACTCAGCTGAGAGTTTTTGTTTGAACAATCGTAGTCATTTGGTTCAAATAAATTTTCTTAAATAATTTTGTTAGAAAAGATATAAATTTTTTATTTCGATTCGGAAGATATGAAAGCAAGCTTAAGATTATCAGAACACCATTTTTCTGTATGAATAGTAGTTTAGGGCGGAGGAGCTATTCAAATCAAACTTTTGTCAATTTTACAAAGAACACTGCAAATATTTTATAATATTAGGACTCCGTTGGGGCTCTCATGTGAAGGAGTCTCTTTTATAACTTGTGTAGTATTCTAGAGGGTGTTTTTCTAGAAACAATATAATTAAAATCAAATGAGACAAAAACAAAATTAAAATAGCAGCCACAAATGGAGACAATCAAAGTAATTTAACGTTGTAGGGCCATGGTTCAGACTGATGACTAGAATCAGAAAGAGAAAATAAGTCAGAGATCCCTGTATTGAGAATAGAATAGAAAAATCATTTATTGAAGAACCTCAGCTTAAGCTACGTAACAACGTTAGGTACAGCGAGTAAGTATTAGATGGTTGGCATAATTGGTATGGTACAAAGTTATTTAGCAAACTAACAAACTCATTGTGGTAGAATATGATACTAGTAATATAGTTAGATTATGATGTCAAATAATAGACAACTTAAAGCGCTCAAAATAAAGTTGCAAATGTAGATTAACACACGAATAAGTGACAGTAACAATAACACCTGTCAATAGAATATGAGAACAGAAACTGCCTAACCCAGCATTCAGCAAACAAAGATGGCTTATTGGGCAATTAGATGCGGAAAGATCTTTAAATTTGTAGATAGTACGGTTCGATTGGACTTCTTTACTGAGAGTCTGAAGATTTAATAAACAAGACCATTTCAGAATACAGAGCAGTCCCCGGTGGGTTCGATGTGGATGCGAAATAGAATGCCTTTATAGGTTTTATCTTGATTAGAAAAAGAAAAGGGAGGATAAGTAGGTAATTTATAAATAAGTGCAACTAATTTTAAACTGATATTAGAGCGTGCGAAAACATTGATCACTTACTAGCATCTGAGTAAAGAGCATGTTTTACAGCATTTATTATAAGCTTTTTGCTTAGGTCAATACTTATTATACCACCAAGGTGTTTTAAACCTTCTTTCACACTTTCTGATAAAGTCAAATTCATATCAATCTTCTCGAAAACTTAATTCGCTATTAACACAGATATGTTTTGACGTCTAAAAAGTAATCAACAAACAACAAAGCCGGAATGAAAATGAAGTAAACAAATTGGAGCGCGTTCAAGAAATTAACTCTATAGACAAACCCACACGTAGTAGCACAGAGCACACGTATTTTACTACAATTGTGCAAACATGGGACCAACGACACGTTGCCGCATACTACACATGCATTTTGCTAGGCTTTTGTGCCAGAGAGGCTTTCGGCAAGCATTGTCTCAGCGAGACAAATGAGACAAAACTTTGAGCAACAATCTCAGTTGTCTCAGTTCAAACCAATCAGCTGATTTGCCAATTTTGACATTTAAACAATTTGATCACAGAAAATGGATAGTAATAAATTGAGAAAAGTTGTTAGTTTATTCAAATAGCTCACTTAACTTTAATTAGCAATTAAAATCACAAAATAACGAAACTGAGTCAACTGAGACATGAAAATTCAGTTTCACTTGCCTCAGTTGCTCGGTGGTTGCTTTCGACTTTTGTAGCTCAATATGGAAGTAAGACTAGTTCCTTTTATGATCACCGAGACTATTTGTGTGCGTGCTAAATTAAGTTACAGTTTTTGATATAAATAATAAGTGTATCAAAAATTCACAGAAGCGAAATTGAATTGAATTATTATATTATCAAATAGATCGCATATAAAGAATTGCACAGCTTGCGATCAGAAATTTCAAAATCTGTAAATGGCCGAAACTATTTACTTGCAGTAGATTGGTATATTGTCCGTGCTGCAGCTTAGAAAAGCGTATCGATTTTTCTTCCCTCATTTTCATCGTTAAGTTAATTTATTTGACTAATTTTCCTGTTAATTTTGTCGCTCTAAATACTAATTTGGTTTTCTATGAAAAAAAGGTGGGTTATAAAATAAATATTTTTAAATATTTACTTTTAGCAAGATTATTGTTAAATTCCTTTAAGAAGATGAATAAATATATATTTTCGCCGCACGTGTCGCTACGTGTAATTTTAAATGAAAAGTTTGGCTGTGTCAAATATTTGGCTTTGTAAGTGCGGTATTCTTGTGGTTTAATGTCGATTTCCATTGATATTTTAAGAAAAGTGCACGTCAATCAATGAAAAACAAGTTCAATGGAACAACTTTTGACGCGATGAGAATGTAATAGTAGCTCTTATCCGTGTAATTTGTCAGATTGAAATTTTCTGGGAACAATAATATCACGAATAACGTAAAAATTATGAAAAATGTAATTTAAAAGATTTTGGCGTGATTGCGGATGAATTTGGTAGAGCAGTAGTTGAAGATTTATATGTGATGCTCAATGACATTCAGTTGTGACATTTCTCAGATAGATGTGTGCGTATTCCGGTGTAACACCGCCGATTATTCGAGTGTAGCACCACAGGCGTTTTGACGTGCACCATTTCTAGCAGTGCAGGTCAATGGAACAATTTTGGTGTAACACTACAAGAAAAGTGTAACACTTCTGCTAGAAAACGTGATCAATGGAAATCGGTATAAGTGAACAGATTATAGGAACTGTTGCAAAAATTGGCAAAAGATGGAGATATTTTTCAATTAGTCAAATGAATTAACTTAACGATAAAAATGAGTCATAACTCTTATCCACGAAAATTATAGCATGCTACCAGCCGTAACCCCCGGAATATACAAGCCATGAACAAAGTCGAAAAAAGAGAGCAGCGGGCCGGTCAGCAGGCGACATCCACAGTCTTCTTGCCTCGTCTTACTGCAGGAGTTTTTCATATAAAAGTTGCTTGTATTTTGTTCAAACGCTATAATTTCCGTAAATTTGTTCTACATGCTATATTTTTATATAACTATTAGAAAGGAAACATATTTGGCTGCAATTTGTTTTATCTTCATTTTGCTGTGGGAGCGACAGTTTTGGGCTTTAGGACCTGTTCAAAATGAAATTTTAGTTTTTCCTCCATGAGTATACAAAAAGCAGTGAGAGTGAAGTCTTACTGCATGCTGTACCCGGCACGTTAAGGCCTTTTAATGTGTCGGTGGCTTCGGCGACTTCATGGCTTGTATTATATTCCGGGGGCTACGTAGCAGCACATAAAAAAAGTATCAGAGCACCAATCTCACAGCAGACAGCACTACTATTTCCCTTAAGTATATGTGTCGCTCTTTCATGGCTTGTAATATGTAGAAGGTTGTAACGAAATATATTAAGAACTGTCAAATAAAATGAAAACAAACAAACACAAAGTTTTAGCGCAACGAATTTAGAGGGAAGAGCTTTCTCAAATTTTATCCATCTTTATCTCTTCAAGTTTTTTTTTTTTTTGTTCTTTACTCGCATCCGTGAAGCAAACGCGTCCGGAATTTTTTCCGGACGTCGAATCGTCACTGTGTGCGTGTCCGGAACCATAAAAAGACCAAGCCTAGGCAGTTTTTATAGTTACTGAAACTAAAACATTGTTATTGGCAATCCTAATTTGTCAATTTCGACTACTGGAACTGCCATATTGCTGTTTTGTTACTATAATTTTATGGCATATACGTAACTGTAAGGTAAAATTATTTGTCGAAATAAACAAAAGTAAGGTTTGAGTTTGTAATTAAATATTACGAAATAGAAAGTTATTAAATATTTCTTTATAGAAAATATTGAAGTTATTTCTGAGGTAGTGGACAGAAAACAAGCAGAGAGTAATGTGTTCAGAGATTGACTGCAGTGGTCCTTTTCCTTTATAATTTGCTAGAATTATTCCGCCTTTGAGATAATCCGTCTTATGAACACGAACCGGGCTGAAATTATCTTCACCGGCGTTAGTTCGGTAGTGGAGTGGAATTATTTTCATGTGAGCACTTGAGCTTTCTGTTTATTATATGAAATAAATATTAAATAAAAATTTCGTTATCGTACAAAATGATGATTGCAGAACTGAATTACAGTACCACCTGATATTTTGCGAGACATTTTTTCGATATAATCCCATCCTTTGCTTCGAACTCCTTCGTGCTTTCATGCAATATTTTAGAAATTGTAAAATTATATTTCTTTTCATGATCCGTCTTTGAATATGTACGAAAAAACGATTCAAAACTTGACAATTTCCAAGTAGACAGTTTGACAATTTAAGAGTTTTGCCATAAAAAGTAGAGGGGACTGTACGTGTGAGGTATTGCGATGATTGCTTCCGCAGCATTTAAATTTCAATAAACTATCTCCCTCACAATTTCTGTAAAAATTGGATGTCATCATAATGTAAATCCTGCTTTTTAGGGGTGTCTATACCTTAGAATATAGGGAGTACAGGAAGTGTTATAAGTCAAATTTTGTGTAGTCAAATTCTGGTTGTGTTAGTATCTGTTGCCCCTGTAGTGAACGCTCAGTACAGCCGTGTAGTAGAATCACTATAGAGAGCGGGGCAACAAGAGATATGGTTGAAAATATTACGTTTGCTCCCATGGAAAATGTCCTTATTCACTGTCACTACGCCATCATACTCAGGGAATTTCGCAGCTGTCACAAACAAATCTCGGTGGAGGAAGGATTTTTTCGATATTTCGACAGCTAAACATAGAGTTGTCTCTTTCTTGAATATAATGCTGAGCTACTTCATGATACTCTGAAAAATCCACGCCCATGCACACGAATTTTACAGGTATCAACATTTCCTGTTGTCTCTATATTCTAAGGTCTATACTTTATAATATCTTATACCTTCCGCAACCCGGGAATAATGCGTTTCAATTGGCTCGGTTAATATAATTTGAAACTCAACGCCATGACCCACACGCTTCAACATTCAAGGTTTTTCATAGACGAGAGACACTCGAGGGAGGGCCTTTCTCTCCCCCACGTCTCTCTCATCATGGAAAAACCTTAAATGTTAAAGCGTGTGGGCCAGGCCATTGTCACTCATTGTGTGAGCCTAAATATTCGTCATTGCTTAGGCGTGCACACTGCACTTTTGACGAATGAGTGGCAATCGCGGGGAGGAAAAATTCCGAAACGCCAAGTTTCGAACTGCAGCACCAATACTACTGCAAGCAAATCGCTCCGGGCATTAGGCAAGTCCTAATCGGCCGGCTGTCCAGTTTTCTACCTCGTAATAATATAATAATTAAATTCTCATTACGTGCTGTGAGATTGATACAGTTATTATTTATATCAGAAACTGTAATTTGTTTGAATGCGTACACAATTAACCTCAGTATTCATATAAGAATCTACAGTTTAGCAAAATTATTGTGATGCCGTGCGTTCACAGCTACACGCAGAATGTCACATAATGTCACATTTTTACACACCATGTCGTTCAGGCGACCGATGCGTTGTCATTTCCCCAGCACATCAAAGCACATCGCAGCGTTCAGCCGCCAAAAATGTGCACATTTTTACGCTACGGTCTGTTACGCAACGATTACACGAGTCAATAGAGCTGACGGACATGCCTGATTTCGTCTGTCAAATTTACTGACAAAAAACGATTTGCGTTCTATCAATTGACCAGTCTGTTCATAATAAAATATCGTCAAGCGGTGCAGACATTCCTCTTCTATATGCATATCAAACAATTTATTCATTAATCCGTCTTTATTCTCTACAAAATAAACAATAAAATGTATGTTAAACACTTTTCAGTCATTTCCCACTCAAAAGAGAGCAGATTAGGAATTTAAACACAAATATCCACTAGCATCTACCCTTTATTTTCAATTTCCGCCATCTTAATTGTACGTTTGACAGTTTATTGACTAGTCCGTACTGACTCGTCAGAAATCTTGTCAGTACAGACTGGTCAGTAAAAAAGAGTAGTCAGTAGGGGCTTACACGAGCCTTGCACGAGCCTGTGTAAGTGTCATACGCTGTCAGAGTCAGTACTACTGACACGTGTAATCCCCGGGTTAGCGTAGTGTCTCGGTGCGTTTAATAATTTGACAATTTAGCGCGGTGTTTTCAAATTAAATTAAATTAATACACAAAATAAAAATGGAGCAAAATTATAATTTCGTTTTAAATGAAGACAGTTCATTTTTACAAGAGGAAAATACGGTTCCTTAATTTAGAAAAAAATAATTTTTTAATAAAATAATTTATTTCAGATAACAAAATTGTTTTCATCCAAATCAATCTCTATTCTATTTGGTTGAGTTCTTTGTAAAGAATCAATTCCTGCTCTCATAATAACATCATTATCATAATCGTCGTCCAGTTGAATAGTAGATGCCTTTGTAATTTTGTATTTGCAAAATGTTCACTTTAAATTACACTGACAACTTTCAAAAGTGACATTTCGGATCGAAGTGCACACCAGCCGTTCCGTTTACAATTGGGTGTACGGTGTGTATCCCTACTTTTTCAAGTCACGTGACATGCACATCACAACGCTTCAAAGCACATCGGTGTGTGACACCTGAACACACGGGGACTGTCTAGGCACAAGTTCAGTAATTTGCGTGTGCTGCTTAATAGCTATGTGTACGTCACCATTTAGTGACAGATTCTTACCAGCGAGTTTTTTCCCAGCAGAAAGTGTGGTCAACGACCACGAAGTCAGCAGTTCTTCATTATTGACTGTTAACGCTACGTCTCAACAGAATATACAAAATGAGCATGTATAGCTGAAATATTTTAAATGGGTAAGTATTGTTGCCAAATCAGACTTGTCAACAATTACATAACATTGAAATTGTATAAATATTCTGAGGAAACAATTTGTAATTGTTAATGCCTCATTTTCATCGTTAAGTTAATTCATTTGACTAATTAAAAATATCTCCATCTTTATCTAATTCCTGCAAAAGTTCCTATAATCTTCCATGGTTCATGGTTCATTTTACACATGACAGTGGCAGCAGCTTGGAAGTGTCGCGTCGCCTATCTGTGCGCTCCATATCTGTTTAATCGTAAATTTGTACATTTGACATTTGCGATTGGCTTCAAACCAGTGCTTCAAACTTATGTTCTGTTTGCAGCTTCGTTTATGGTGCTAACAAGATGACATTAAAGAAATTACATTTAAACTGTCAAACATCAATATACAAAAACTATTTTAGAAGCTGAATTTCATTTTCTATATTACTAAACTTTAATTATAAGGTTATCAAGTATGAGTGTATGTAAAAAAATAAAACTAGAAACTGTAAGTTACATTGGAATAAGATATTTCAGATCTGTATAACAAATCAATGAACATGTTTACACGATGCCTTTTTCTTGGAAATTGCTATAAAAGGGATCGTATAATTTTATAAAAAGAAAGAACATTTCTGAAATTATAGATGTGCTGAAGATGCTTAAGCAGAGAATATATTTAAACAGCATCGGATAATGTAGCTTGTTTACTTATTATACAACGTATTTATGTAAACTGTAAAGAGAACAACAAGCAGGAACGTGTAAACATTTGCTACCCTTACTAATTTCCAAATCAGTAGAAGGTCGTGATTTTGAATTCAAATATAAGAAAAACAATGAAAAGATTAGTCAAGTCCATGAACGGTGGTATATAGATCGAAGTTTACAAACTGATCAAGGAAAAATTAAAGTTGGATTATTAAGAAACTTGTTTCTGGTCAAATCAAAATATTTTAAATTGATGGAAAAATCTCGTGAATATGAGAACTGTTTACCGGGTATACACCTTAATTCCTCGTTTAAAAAGAAGCGTTACCATGAAGTTGAGGTTCCCAGTTTAACCAACACTCTTGACACTGCAAGAACAATAACTTAAGTTGTCTCTCTTAAAACACTACATACATATTATGTTGCTATATTCCTCTAGACTCCATAAACAGTATTGATGACAAAGGTCAAAATATTTACGACTTACTCACTTCAACATCTAATTTTATTCACGGCAAGATGCAACTTCTTGACGCACTGCTACTTGTTGGTGATTTTAACTTACCCAATATACATTGGGTACTAAATGAAGATGACGATGACTATCTTCCTCTTAATAACTTGTCAACAAAGGAATCGCTATTCCTGGACACTATGGGCGTGTATCTTTTTTCCGCTCCGTAGATCGAACAGATTTTTTAGAACGCTCAGAGCACTCTGGAAAAAAGATACAAATCCAGAGTGCTCTGAGTCAACGAATAACGATTGTTACATCGTTTTTCGTTGTCTGAGTGTTCTGGTAGTTTTTTTTATATTGGCAACACTTATGATTTGTGAAATATTTATTGATAATACAAAATTCTTTATCAAAATAAATAAATAATAATAATAATAAAAATAAAATAAATAATAATAATAAAAATAAGTAAGGTGTGAAAGAACGGAAGGAAATATGGAATTTAAAAAATTATTCACATTTTCAAGAGGATTTTTTTGCGCTCTATTGATATTACTGACGGATTGCTCCATATGCTCCGAGGTTTATCTACCATCAGTTAGAGCACTCTGAGCAATAATAAAGATACACGTTCAGACTACTCTGAAAGTAAATAAAGATACAAGAAATCGGTGTTCAGAGCGCTTGGAGTGCTCTGAGCAGAATAAAGATACACGCCCTATGTCATCTCTTGGTCTCAGCCAAATCAGTAATGTAAAGAATGACATTGGTAGGCAATTGGACCTGGTTTTCTCTACTGACGCGGGTAACTCTTTAGTCGAACCTAGCCCAGTTATAATGTCTACTCTTGACAAATATCACCCCCTCTACTAATTTCATATTGCTTTGAAACACCGAAAATATTACTAATTGTGACGAAACACAATACTTCTTCAATTTTAGAAAGGCTAACTTTTCGGAACTTTCCAGTAGACTTATGTCTATTGATTTCAACACATTACTGTCTAGCAGTAAATTTTAAATATTTCTTTTCGATTTATTTTCCTCTCATGTTCCTCGCGAGTGACAGCGGTCCTCTAAAACATCTCCGTCATGGTTCAATAAAGAACTTAAACATCTTAAAAAAAAAGAAAAGTTACATGAGGGACAAAGACTTTATAAGTCACAACAATTTCCTCACATCCTATAATAAGTTCAAAGAACTTTCCTCTACACTTTATGATGAGTATATTCAAAGCATGCAAGCGAAATTATTTCGTGACCCACGTATCTTTTAAGTTTATTAATATGAAGAAAAAAACTGACACCTACCCCAATATCATGAGGTACAAAGATTCTGCTAGTGATGATTCTTCTGAAATTTGCATATGTTTGCCTCATTTTTTGACAATACATTTTCTTCGTAGAATGTCATTCCTCCAAATAACAACTTTAGTTATCTGAACGATTCTCACAATGTTTCATTCACTATTCCTACAATAGAGCAAGAGGATATACTCGATTATATTAACTTCACAACGGGTCCTGATGGCATCCCTCCAGCTTTCTATAAGTTATGTTGCCATGCCCTTGCAGGTCCGCTGAGAATTATTTTCCAAAAATCGCTTAATAGTGGTTGTTTTCTTCAACTATGGAAAAATTCTTTTATCATACCTATCCACAAAAAAGGTAGTAAAAGTAAAATTTCTAACTATAGGCAAAATTGTCTTGTATGGCTAAATTATTCGAATCTATCATTTACTCTCAGCTATCAATTTCCTGTAAGAATTTGCTTTCTTCAAACCAGCATGGGTATATTTCGGGCAGGTCTACAACCACTAACTTGTTGGAATTTTTCTCGGATACCATTGGTAAAAGGTTATCAGACAGATTGTATTTATACTGACTTTAGTAAAGCGTTCGACAAGTTATCTCACTCCGTGATACTCTAAAATGGAGAAGTATGGGTTTCCTCCAACTTTTCTAAAATGGACGAAGTCTTACTTAAATAAAAGAACTTATAAAGTCTTATTTCCACATTCCATCTCTAGAGTCTTGAAGGCTTCATCCGGCGTACATCAAGGAAGTCACCTGGGCCCGCTGTTTTTTATTCTGTCTATTGACGACATTGTATCTGTTATGAGACACTGCAAAGTCTTGATTTATTTATTTTTCCCGCGGATTGGAATCGGAAGAGGCGGTTGTTTTTTCTTCTTGTATTTATGAATTTGAATTAGAATCGTTAGAAATAAAAGTTCTTAAAATTCTTCTTTCTCCATCTTGATTTATGCTGACGACATTAAACTTTTCGCTCAGATTAAATCTTTTAGTGATTGTGAAAGGGTACAAGGTGACCTTCACAAATATTCCGTTTGATGCCAAAACAATAATTTGCTTCTCAATATCGACAAATGTGAGGCTATGACTTTCCACAGGAATCAGAAACCAATCACCTGTGATTATGTGTTCTCGGATTCCACTATTGGGTGTCAAATGTGACCACAAATTGAATTTTATCTCCCACATAAACTACATGGTATCAAAGAGTATTTCTATGCTGGGCTTTATCAAACGTTGGTCTCGAGAGTTCTCGAATCCCACCATATCATTGCGTTTGTACACTTGCTTTGTGAGACCCCTTCTTGAATACGCTAGCCAGGTCTTGTCTTCATTTAACGGTACACACATCGACCGCATTGAGCATGTTCAGCGGAACTTCCTGCGTTTCGCTTTGAGGCACTTACCCTTTAATAATACATTGATTCTTCCACCTTATGAGGACCGCTTGAAGCTTTTGAATATGCACTCGTTTGAAAAAACGTCGCATGGTCTAATGAAACTATTGTGCATACTCATAAACGCGAATAGTGATTCTCCCCTGTTACTTAGTAAATTCTCTTTCCGTGATAGGGGACACAATCTGAGAAGGTTACCTTTGTTGCATATTAACTCTGCAAGATCCAACTTAAGCATGTATGAACCCATCAATCGCATGTGCATTGCCGTTAATATAAAGCTGAGCATTTTGTCGTTGATGTTTCCAAGCATGTTTTAAAAAAAGTCTATAAAGGTCTACGTACGATTTGTTAGAGAACTCTGAGCAATAATAAAGATACACGTTCAGAGCGCACAGAGTACTCTGAAAGTGAATAAAGTTATAAGAAATCCGTGTTCTGAGCAGAATGAAGATACGCGACCTCTATAGAACTATTTGGTGTTTGCGAAAATGCTTCCTTGTTATAATGTCAGATGGCTCCACTTATCATTTTGAATATTTTTGCTCATTGCAACTGTAGTATCGACAAGGGGTTCAAGGGATAAACCGTAAGAGCAAAGACAAACTAATAACATACAAAGGGAACTAGAACAACCAGTAACACCTCGCTAAGATATGAAATCATCTTCGACGGCTTGTGCCGTAATAAGCCAGCAATTCTTCGCTCCAATATAAAGAGAGTTGTGGAGTTGTTGAGAAGTAAGAAGAATATTTCTCAACTAACAGTATTGTCTGTTTTTGTTGTGTGTTGTGGAGGTATCTAGGTACCTACGAATTTTAAAATTAAATTATGGATGCACCGCATATCCTGGCTATATTTACCAAAAAAAATTATGGAAATCCTTGCAATACTTACAGAGAAATATGAATTTTGGTATCTTAAGGTACTCGATAAAAATTTTAAATCACGCTAAAATGGTCAATTTGGTCGTCTTCCAGTACAGAAGAGGTGATATAAAATTTTTAATTATGCTTGTTAATGCTTTTATGCAGGATGAAATCGCATCTACATTTTTTCCCCTAATTGGATATGTAATTAGTTTTTGAGTCCAATAAATGGTTTTGGAGATAACTGCAAAAGAAGTGAAGTAAATCAGTCCTTCTTAAGATGAAAACATTTTTGGTACAAAAATAGAGATATTTTCAACTCATCATTATGAAGAACTGCTAAATCGTGGAAATTCATTTTCCATGAGAAAAGTGTTCACAACAGATTACTAATGGATGTGAAACAAAGGACGGCAGAAATATATGCAAAATATAGGCACTGGGGGTGTATATGACCGAAGAACAAAAAATCTGTCTTTCGGCGGTAAAAAGTTAGTTATGACGTTAAAAAGATCAAAAACAAACTAAACCACTTGATTACCCACTACTCCATCTTTAATTTGATACCAAACACGATGTATTTTGGGTAACCCTCTATGAGGGGTGGTATGACCCCCATCACAAAAATTCACTCCCCAGAAATTATTCACCTATATTTTGTACTCTAGACCCTAAATCTGTGGGAAAAAGCCCCAATGCTCTACAACCCTCTCACATAGAGTTAGGCGTCCTTTAATATTGCGACACTTCTCACGTTTTCTCTAACTCCACAAGTATGTTAGAGCAAGGTGTTCCCATTAGCAACTACGTTCCAGCATTAGGTGCCGAAATATCGTGAAATGTATAGGAAAGTACGGTACAGAGAACACAATACTCTCTCTCATCTCTCTGACTTTGCTATAAAAAAGTATATAACATTAGTCATAAAATTACGTCACAGCACATCAGCTGCAATGTGTCAACATTTTAATTATTATATATACCCTGATGGTAGAGAATCGCGAATGGAAAACGAGGGGAAAACGAAAATTCTCAAAGGAAGGCCGCACTTTTTTCTTAGAAATTTATTAGAAATTTTTTCCTTAGAATTGTTATGCAAGAAGAAATTTCCAGTAAATTTCTAAGAAAACATCGAGGGCTTCCCTATATCAGGTCGAGGCATCGTTGATTTTATATTGGAGCGAGGCATTGCTGGCTTGACTTTTGCTTACGTCTGCAGCAGTAGCGCCTCCATAATACAACAAGTAACTAAGTCAAACCTCGTTTCGCAATCATTAGATGATTGATTAAAGTGTTTCTATAAAATGTTAGAATTCTTACTTTAATAATTGTATTAATATTTTATTTGAATTGGCTCATAATTCATGAAGATGTAAAATGAAAATGTACATAATTATTTTATAAAATCTGAATTTTAATAAATGTTAAAAACTTTTATTTCAATACTGGTTTCTATTATAAGATACCAAAACCCTCGAGAATACTTCACAAGCGAAGAAGCAGACTCCATCACTACTGCATGAAAACCCCAATGGAGTCCTAACATTCTAAAATATTTGCAGTGTTCTTATGTAAAACTGACAAAAGTTTGATTTGAATTGTTCCTCCGACCTAAACTACTATTCGTACAGAAAAATAGTGTTCTGATAATCTTAAGCTTGCTTTCTTATCTTTCGAACCGTAATAAAATATTTATCCCTTTTCTAACAAAATTATTGGAAAAAAAATTATCTGAACCAAATGACTACTAGTCCGGGAGGTAGCGTTGCAAATAAAAAAGTCATAGTATACCGACTGATTTTGATATCGAATTGATCTCGTACAACTGATCAGTGAACCGATCGTCAGCTGCTCAAGTAGCGGTGGGTGTAGGAGCCTGCGAAAGTGGTAAAACATTTTTTTAAAGTAATAGTATGCCAGCTGAAATTTATTTTTATAAACAGTTGAGTTGAAAAAAAAAATCGTCAGCTGCATCGCGGAGGGTGGATTATGCCTTAGCTGCTCGCATGAACTTGTAAAAAAAACACGTAAAATAAGCTTCCCAAGCCATGAAACAGAAACCTATATGTGTGCGTTGGAAGTCCGTTCTCTAAAATGTTCTATATTGATACTTATTGAAAAGTGCCAGATGTTGACTTTATATATGCTATGGAGCCTGAACTTCTATCCATACAGGAAAATAGTCTTGCTCTATCTTTAAGCTTGGTTCCTGACCTTCCCAAAGGCTACATTTACTATATACCTTACTTAACAAAATAATAAAATAGTTTTGATTAAAACGTAACCTTACCATGATACGCTCAATAACTCTCAGCTAAGTAATAGTTGCAATAGTGTATGTGCGGCCTTAGTCCGAATCTGTAGGCAGATTTCAGATTTCATCAGACCACACGGCACAACAACATATACAATTATTACTCAGCTGAGAGTTTTTGTTTAGGGAATCGTCATTTGGTTCAGATAAATTTTTTTAAATAATTTTGTACGGAAAAATATAAAAAATTTATTTCGGTTCGGAAGATAAGAAGGCAAGCTTAAGATTATCAGAACACCATTTTTCTGTATAAATAGTAGTTTAGGACGAAGGAGCTATTCAAATCAAGCTTTTGTCAGTTTTAAATAAGAGCACTGCAAATATTTTAGGATGTTAGGATTCAGTTGGGGCTCTTATGTGGTAGTGAGGGAGTCTGTTTCATGATTTGAGAAGTATTTCTGGAGGGTTTTGGCTCCTGTCAAGTGATATAAGTTGAACATCACACACTATCCCAATTTTGTCTTTGCACGTATCCCAATGCACAAGTTTTTTTTTAAATTAAAATATTAAAAGAAGTACCTACCTTAAAACTTAGAACTTGATTAACAATTTAAAATAAATTTCAAGTGGTAGAAACTGAGCTAATTCAACTCTTAGTTTTAACTTCTTACAACCGTTATTTGCTGACTTCCTAGTAATTAAACACGGGGAAAAAATCAGCCGATAAAAAAGGATTACATTTTCAATGTTTTTCTTGTTTTATTAATTTTTTCGGATGATGTTTGTTTACCATGTTTGTTTCAATATCGTGTGTAATTATTATATTATTTATTTGCTTCGTAAACTAAACACTCAATTATATACTTAGTTGGCTTATATTCGAATTAATTTATTTTGCTCTCCTTTGTTTTTTATGTGTTTTATGTTTTTTTCTTATTCCTTTCTTTTTATTATTATTTATTGATTTTTTCATGGGAGGTCTGGAAAATATGTGTCTGTTCAAATAATCCTGTCTGCGACATCTCAGAAATTACTTTTTTTTTGCTTTATTTTAATCTAGTTATTAAAATATATAGTGGCAATTTAATGCAATGAATCTAACGTTATTACTTATATAAACAATTTATATAATAGTTGAAATTATGCAAAAAAAAGCAATAATTATATATATATAAAAGGATTTCAAAGTACAAAGAAAAATATTCGGTACTTTTGATTAGAATATTTTTTTAAGCGCAATAATATTAGAGAATACTTTTAATGTGGTATTAATAAGTCAAGTATTCCCTTTATTTCGGTTCAACTCCAACATTATCAACGACACATCCAGTCGAACTTTTTTCAATTAGTACTATACGTAAATTGAAGCTTTACTTGCCTTTTGTCGTTGTGTGTTGTCCGATGTGTGATTTTTATACCCTAGAAAATCTATAGGGTATATTAAGTTTGTCATTCCGTTTGTAACACTTCGAAATAATGATGGTAGAGCAAAATGGATTGGATACCCACGCATAATATTAAAAGTTATTTTGATTTTTGCATGTCCGTCTGTGTGCACGATAACTCGAGAACGCGTATACTTAGAGAGCTGAAATTTTTTACACAGACTTTAAAAAAAAAAGTAAAATTAAGTTCGAAAATGAGACAAATCGGGCAACCCCTTCGTGGGGTTGCCATACGAAAATTTGGTTTCCACTGTATATTTGTACATTGCCTGAGAACGCGTCGACGTAGAGAAAAATTTGGTACATGGTGTTTTTAAAGGAGTAACAAATAAAATTTCAAAAATGGAATAAATCGGGCAACCTCTTCTTGGTGTTGCCATATAAGAATTTAGGTTTTCAAACATATACTGCGAAAACGATCAGTCCTAGACATTTTTATTGTACTAAAAAGTCTTCTGAATACGAAATCCTATAAAATTCGTTATAATCATTTTTTCTGTCCGACGAACCGTTCTAGAAATAAATGTAAAAACCACTTCAAAAATCAAACTTATATAGATCGGTGACCCATACGAAATTTTATACGGGCATTCATCTTAAAGTATCATAAGAATTAGTTTTAGACTGATTTTAGCTCTGTAATATGGAATAGTTTGTATTAAAAGCATGTTTCAACTTATTTGTTTGATGTATAAATAACAGATCAGTATAAAAACAACTAGAGTATAAAACAAGTCAATTATTTCAACAAAATCTGAACGAATAGAACTAGGAAATACGTATCAAGTTAGATATTAATCGATATATAATATTAATGTTAATAACATAATATACTGGATATGAGCAACTATATTCACGACATCTGATACGAGTCTAATGAAAATTTCATTAAATAACGAAGAAGAGTCTTTCTTTACTTTTTTACAGAAGCAACTATTTTTATACTTGATGGAGGATTTTGAAATGCAGTCTCAGATCTCGAAGTACATATTTGGATATGAAGCACAAATATGCCTTAATTGAATTGAAAACCATGCCAGCAAATAATTCAAGAAAGTTAAAAGGAACCTTTCGGTGTGGAAGTAAATATACTGGTTAAACGCGATTACAGGATGCTCTGCCCAGAATATTTAATAGTGCTATGAACCATATGTTTGAAGCAGGAACCAAAAATATCCATTATTTTAGATTTTTCAAACAAAAAAATTACACTGGTCGACACGATTTATGTCACATAAATTTTATTTGGCGATTCTTATAAATTTTTTCATATTAAAAACGACTGCGGTATTCAAATTCTCCTAACTTTTATTATTGAGAAGAATTAAAATGGTTATAGATAACTCTCATTTCATAACGAACAAGTAAAAAAGCTAGAATTGGTCTAAGACCAATTGTTATAATACCGTAGATGAATGCACGTATGTAATTTCGTATGGTCACATCTGTGCAGTTGTTCTTCGCATATATTTCTAGAACGGTTCGTCGGATAGTAAAATTGATTATATAACAATTTCATAGGAGTATCATTAACGATAGCCTTGAAGTTATCACTCAATCTGATTGCCAGAATTTTATACTCCAAGTGACATTAAATTTGAATTATGAAAAACGAGAATTGAATTATATTTGATATAAATGTTGAATTTAATTTAAAATTGGTTGATCGATTTGGGTAAGTTGTTGATTTTTTGTTGAATGTTGTTGAAGTACTTCTGAAATCTGTTGAGAAGAAATGAAATTAGTTGAATTATATCTAAAAAAGGTATACAACAGGTGTCCCCATCGACCCACAGATGATTAGCCTTAACATAACTGTCATTGGTGATGTCGCCTTTTACAGGTCCAATCGAGATTCTCACATACGATATTGCATCTGAACTACCCATTTCGGAACTTTTTTTGCTAGCTCATCCGTTATCTCATTATCGAGGGTACTGACCAGAAACCCAGCATAGTCAGCTTGCCGTATAGAAATCTCTTATGCTATCTTTGCAAAGCTACACCAGTTTTCATTTTATCACCACAGTATCCAACTCTCCACGCATAGATACCAATACTATTGCTTGGTGCATCGCCACCATTTCTGCCTGAAAAACGCTACATTTGTCAGGCAATCTCCATGATTCGTGCGTTTTACGAGCTTGATTATTGCCAAGATTAGATTGCAAACCTTATTTGGAGAGATAAGTATTTCTCCAGTGATTTGCAACCTTAAACCTACAAGGTCCGGACTCACATATAACATGCATCGAGGTTTCATGATCATGTCCGCACAGTCGACACAGTTCACTATCGGATTCACTTATCTTCTTCAAAAAATGACGGAAGGGGCCATGCTCAGTGACTGCGCTGGCAAACCGCCTGAGCGCCTGTCTGTTAAGACGTGTTGGTGCGTCCGGGGATGAGAGAGGGTCAAGAATTCCTTCGCGTGCCACCTACCGGGTGCGCTACGCCAGAGGAGATCCAGTTGCCTGGTTTCACATTTATGTAGTTCTCCCCTATAGTGGCTTTTACGCAAATGGCGAGTAGGGACCAGTATATGGACTATCGGCTGCGGTTTTAGCAAGTTTATCCGCTTTTTCATTACCGTCCACTCCTTCGTGTCCAGGAGCCTAAATAAATGTTAACTTTGTTGACCCTAGACAGTACCTGGAGTTCGACTAGTAGCTCCAGACTAGTTTCAACTCAAAGTGTTGAGGTGACAGAGCTAGGAGCTCAGCTTGGCTGTCTGAACAGATGTAGATGTAGGAGTTCTTGCAGATTCTGTTTAAGCTTACTTGAACTTCAACCTCTATAGCATAGACTTCAGCCTAAAAAATGGAAGCTGAGGTACCACTTCTGGACCGACCACCCCTGCGCCTGTTTTGCCATCCTTTCTAGACCCGTCAGTATACCAGACATGGGCCCGTCGCGGGAACTGGAGCCCTCTGTCTAATATTTGGCTTCTCTTTTATGGAAAATCTTTTGGCCACAATATCTGTTGGAGCATCTAGGGCTTTAATCATGACCTGCTCGAGGATGTTGAGATGTCCCACAAAGGAACAAGTGTAATCATCTGACCTTTTCTTTATAAAGTACTCGTTGAAAGCACGATGCGAAGGCGTCAGGGGCGCTTAAACATTTCATCCTTTGAACCTTATCAAGCGTTCTTTTGGTGGCTGTCTGCACTGTTTTAGGCCATCAGACGTTTCCCCCGTAAGAAAGTGTGGGTCTGATTATGCCCTGGAAGGTTATTTTAGGGTTCAGAGTTCACTTTTTCCCGAAAAGCCTTTGGCATGAACCGAGCTCCCACATAGCTTTATTAGTTATCATTTTAAGGTGGGAATTCCAGGTAAGCTTGCTATCGAATTTCTGTGGTGAGCGATCAGAGATAACCACACTGATGAGACCTCTGATCGTTGGGTCGAAAAGTTCGATTTTTTCTGCATCTAGGATTACTCCCAAATATTTTGTTTCTTTGGAATATTCTAAGTAATTAGGAGTAGGAGCGGAAAAATTTGAAAAAAAGTATTTGGCTTCTGTTGTCAGTTAAAGGTAAAATTCTGAAGTTGTACATCTCCAAAGAGCACATACGGAGCAAAAATATAAGGTGCTCTAAGCTAAAAATACGCCAAATTTAATTTATTGACTATCAGAATCAGCTTAACACAAGCTTGCTGTAGTGACAAGCTTACTAAACAAAACTATGCTTTTCATCACTTAGTCGGTGTTAGTATTAGTATGTCAAACTAAACATAAAACAAAGAGATTTTGCTAAGTAGCAGCAGAAAAATCAACATTAGTGTTTAAGATTTGATATACAAAAGTTACATCGGCAACCATACAACGTTTCTCAAGCGAGTGCATATTCAAAAGCTTTAAGCGATCTTCATAAGGTGGAAAAACCAATGAATTATTCCAGGGTAGGTGCCTAAGAGCGAAGTGCAGGAAGTTCCGCTAAACGGATGCGGTCGATGTGTGAGTGTGTACCGTAAAATGGAGACCAGACCTGGCCTGGCTAGCGTATTCAAGAAAGGTCTCAAAAAGCAAGTGTACAAACGCAATGTTATGGTGGGACTCAAGAACTCTCGGGCCCAACTTTTTATATAGCCTAGCATAGATATACTCTTTGATACCATGTAGTTCATTTGGGAGATAAAATTCAATCAAACATAATCATAGGTGATTGGTTTCTGATTCCTGCCGAAAGTCCAACCTCACATTTGTCCATATTGAGAGCAAAATTATTGTTTTGCACCAAACGTAAAATTTGTGAAGGTCACCCTGTATCTGTTCACAATTGTTAACAGATTTAATCTGAACGAAAAGTTTAATGTCGTCAGCATAAATCAAGATTTTGCAGTGCCTCACAATGCACACAATGTCGTCAATAAATAGAATGAAAAACAGCGTGCCCAAATGACTCCCTTGAGGTACGCCGGATGAAGCCTTCAAGACTCTAGAGATGGAATGTAGAAATGAGATTCTTTTATCTAAATAAGACTCCACCCATTTAAGAAATGTTAGACGAAAAAGATACTTTTCCATTTGAAAGAGTATCACGGAGTGAGATAGCTTGTCGAACGCTTCAATAAAGTCTGTATAAATACAATCTGTCTGGTAGCCTTTTGCAAACTCGCCAATGGTATCTGAGACAAATTCCAAAAAGTTAGTGGTTGTAGATTTGCCAGAAATAGACCCATGTTGGTTTAAAGAGAGCAAATTCTTGCAGAAAATTGATAACGGAGAGTAAATGACGGATTCGAAAACTTTGGGCATGCAAGATTATTTTGCAATAGGGCTGTAGTTAGAAATTTCCATTTTACTACCTGTTTGTGGATAGGTACGTTAAAAGAGTATTCCCATAGCTGAGGGAAACAACTATCAAGCGATTTTTAGAAAATAATTCTCAACGGAGCTGCTAGGGAGAAGCAGCATGACTTAAAAAAAGGCTGGATCCCATCAGGAGCCGCTATGAAGGCATTAGGAAGCCCATGAATATGTCCAAGTATATCCTCTTGTGCAATTGTAGGGATAGTGAATGAAACATTATGAGAATCGTTCATATGAAGTTATTATTATTTCGAGGAAGGAAATTTGACGAAGAAAATGAATTGTCAAAAATGGGCAAACATATTGCAAATTTCAGACGAATCACCACTAGCAGAATCATTGTACCTCATGGTATTGGGATAGTTAGTTTTTTCTCCATATTAATAAACTGAAAATAGATACGTGAGTCACTAAATAATCTCGCATGCATGCTTTGAATATACTCATCATAAAGTGTAGAGGAAAGTTCATATTTTCAATAAATCTTCAGTTTAAAGGTTTAGGATTTATTTAAAAAAAAGTACCATCGGATATGATTTTTTGCTCCAACACATGCCCACTAGGTCTCCTTCAGTATCCTTAAGTCCTTATTTTAATTTGCTTTCTAATGAGCTATATTATTTGTCAGCAAAAAATTTAGCTCCAAGTGGAGCTTAGAATTTGTTGGGGCATTTTAAAAGCTGCAGGCAGAGTAATGCTCCCTTGTGGAGCATTTTTTTTTTTCAAATCAAATGGCCCAGTCTCTTTTCATTGTATTTATTTACTTACGTCTGCTGCCAAGTATCGATTAACTTTTTCATGACTGCATTACGTGATAACTTGGATTGTCGATTACGCTCCATATAAACATTTATCTTTACTATACATTAAAAAATTCGGCGACAACAATAATTATATAATAATTTTTAATTTTAGGTAGAATATGCAGATTGCAGTGCAAGTTTTTGTAATAACATCTATTCGGGAACTATGCACAGTAAGCCGAATTTGACATACTATCCGTTTCCTCAAGATGAAATAATTTTTGAAAAATGGAAAGAATTTTGCCAGCAAAATGATCCTAAGTGTAACTTAAGTTTTATTTGCTCAGAACATTTCACCCTTGATGATTACTACAACGATGAACAAGGTTATAGTAAATTAAAATCGAATGGTAAGTGAAAAATAATCAAATTAAATAAAGAAAAGAACAAAATAATAATGTTTCTATTGAACAATATGTAGCGGTGCCAAAGGTGATTATCCAAAAGAATGGTATAAAACAAAATGAAATTCAAATAATTGATATCCAAAAAAGTCATGACAGGTCACAAGAGTATGATTCATTTTATGTATATGAAATAGACGAAACAACTTCAGAGCAAATGCGTAATCAAACCAATACTGTAATTTATTTAAATATATTTTAATAAATTTGCTTACCGTAAAACTATCAAGTATAGGAGGAACAGAATAATTCTAAAAACATAGACGACGAAACTGAAGATGAAACAGAAGATTTAGATGAAGAAATCATGTTTGATGTGTTGGACCCTGATCAAGATTGTTCTGATCATTTTGAATCTGAGGTAAATAAATCAACTCTTTAAAATTATAAAATCTTGAAATTTTTTGTTTTTATATTTGCCAGACTATAAGCGATCCTAAAATTAAAAATAAAATGTTATACGAAGAAGCTAGGGCTGCATTAAATCTGTCATTAAGTATAAAACCACCGATTCCTCCAAAAAGAACCAACGAAGATATATTTGGAATAAGTGTTGGGGAACAATTGATGAAAATTAAAAATGATAAAATTTACAATGATACAATATGGGCTATCCAAGAAATACTTCAAAAAGGAATTGATAAAATTAGGAAAAGATCAAAAATTATCATAGAAGAAGAGTATGAAGAGAATACACAGCATAATCAAATTGAAGAAAGGAGAGATGAAAGTGATGATATCATAGAAGATATTATTGTATTAGATTCGTCTGAAGAAAATGAACAACAGCAAAATGAAGATAGCCAATCAAATTCGGCAAATATTCGCAGTTCTACGAAGAGCATCGAGCAAAATATTGAAAATGATATACACTTAGATGTAGATAATAATACAGAAAATATTAATAGCTCTACACCTAAAATATCCGAGACAATTGAAAAAAATTTACGACCATTTAAAACAATTAATAGACCATTTCAAACGGAAATAAATACTGATACGGTGTTAACTGAAGAAACGCCAGAAATGCTAACAAAAAGTTCAGTGCATCCAAATGTAACTACTACTATATTCAGTAATTCGGCTGTGAAAGGAGTTTCTGCAAAAATCAATTCTAATCGTATTGAAAATTATATAAGAAACAAGGAACTTACATTTCCTCTAAATAATTCAGAAAAGGCTAATATTTTTCCAAAAGTCACACTGCAACCGAGAGAAATGCGTCCTATTACTATAGCAAATAATAATCCAGCGATACAACGACAGTCTCAATTGGAAAAAAATCAAAACGTACATGGCATCTGTCAGACATCAAATGATACTGAAAATAGTGACATTCCTTCTATTTGCAATTTAAGTACTTTACCTTCTAATGTAACCGTTCCAATAATATTAATATGTCCGCCAAATACATCCCACGCCAATAATTATACATCATGTGAAAATGTAAATGCCTTTATCACATCAGCTGAGAACTCACAGAAACCAACAACAACTTCAACTAATTCAGAAAGCACCCAAAGAACAACACCCAATTTTACACAAGACATTTTACGAGCAGTGTCGAATATTTTGGCTGCAACTGTTGGTAACCAAAAACTATAGCCCATATAAAATGAATAAAATTATTAACTTCGCAAATCTTAATTTTAACGTTCTAAAATTTATTTTAGCAATTTAAGTTTTAATTTAATTTTACACACTTTTTATGTTTAATAATAAATTTTAACATATACCTTACCTTAGTTCTAAATATTTACGTACAATTTACATTTTTATTTCGATTACTTTCTCCAGTATTGGGCTAATTTGTGTATTTGCTCAACTAACTGCGGCATTACAGCTGTAATTGAAAAATCGAGTAATCCCTGCAAGTGTTGAACTGCTTCTTCATCAGTTAATCCTAATTGTAGATTTTCTTCGACTTTCTTAACAGCTTTATCAGGTTCCAGAGCGATATCTGGGATCGAAGCGTCTACCATCAATGAAAAAAGATTAAGTATAACATTTGCATGCCGCCTTAGATGTAGATAAGCTGTATAGCATTGCTTCCTGAACTCATGATGGTGTTCTGAACTTACTCCGCCCATTGCTTCTACCATTTCTTTACTTAATTTCATTGGTGGTGGCATTGGTTTCGGATCTCGGCCTAAAATATATCCAAAATCGATATGAAAAAGATTACCATTGGTGGTAAGTAGTAAATTGTCTAAATGGCGATCTCCAACTCCTGAATAAAATTATTAAATATTACTTAAAAAATTCGAAACAATGTCGAAAAATAAAGTGATCTGACCTAGTAAATATGTTATAACACAATAACCAGCACAACTTTTTATATACGTGTCCATTATATCTGCACTAATCCCGTACGGTCCAGTTTCACATGGATTATATTTTCGAAAGAAATTATGAATACTTCCTTCTTTTGCTAAGACATCAGCCACAGTAAAGGAATCAATAAATTGTAAAAATCCATGCTTAGAGCTTGTTGCCAACACTTTGTATGGAGTAAGTTTTAAATCTAAGTTTTCTCTCCTCAGTAATTTATCCATGAGCGTTATCATTTGCAAAATTAACTGATCTTGTCGTAAGTCATCTCCATGTTTGAAAATAGTTACATATTCTTCTTCAGGAGAACAAGTTGTTAATAAAGTTAGCCTACAACAGAAAGTACATATGAATGGAAATGATCTCTTGACTACATTTATTGACTGGACTTACCTTGCAGGCATTAAAGCGCTCTTAAATAATGATGTCTTGTGAGATACTATTCCACGAACAAAAATTTCTGGATCAAGTGGTAATGGAATTGGATCAAAGCGTGCGAAATTTATTTTAAAGTAATCTCCATCTGCTAGCAACTGTTTAAATTTTTCAGTCTTTTTATTACGATTGCCAGTTTCTTTTGCGACAATTTTAACAAGTTTTACAAGTTCATCAATGAAACGTTGTTCTTTCTCTAAATTTTGACGAATTATCTTTAAATCATTGTTACCTAAAATTGCTTGAAGTTAGCACTAAACTCTTATGATTTAATTTAATTTCTATACAAACCATTCTCTAGAACTTTCAAGAATAATTTAAAGACCATAACGTACATATTCCGCACCCTTTCATCTTGTTTTCGTACAGATTCCTGATCCTCGATTTCTGGTGTTAGATACCAGTATAAATAGTTCGCCAGAACAGGATTATTGCACGCCCTTTGGAGAAGAAATGTACACAAATCGTAAGGTGTTGAAGAGTTGTCACTAATTAGAGTATTAGAGGCTTCTGATATTTCTGAAGATGTTTGAAGATCATTACCAGGAGAGACTGATAATGAAAACGGGAGTGGTTTATTTGAGCTTTCATCAATGTGAACTGCTCTCTTTACAACAATGTTCGGTGTGATTTCCATTGCTAGATTGAAAATTTTGTATTATGTTCAAGGTAAATAAATTTAATATTATAAAATAAATTCAACTTACTTCCACCTTCATTTGATCCAGAATTTGAACTTTGATCAAGTCCATTATCATCGAAAGACTTAACAATATCCTTATCTGGTAGAACTTTCTTATATGAATCCATAATATTGTTGAAATTTTCATACTTAAGCGCTTGTACTAGTTGTTGTAAATATAGCAAAAGTTTTTCATCCGGAGATTGCATAAGTCTTGAAATAGCATATTTACGGACTTCTGGATGTGTAAAAGATGGACTTAAAAGCTCTAAAGCATCTTCAGCATCTATAGGAGCCCATTGTGCTAGTAAATTAAGTGCTTGTCGAACTTCAGCCCCTGTTTCCCAATTAATGCACTTAAGAAATTTTGGTAGAGCTTTTGGGTGGCTGCATAAATAGAAACGATATTTCCACAAGAGATCCTGTTCTTCGCTACTCAAAGGATATGTTGGAGGATAGCGATAAACAATTGTATGTAATTGATCACGTATGCTAAGAAAACAAAAAATATTTAATACTAATATTGTATGTATCATAAATTACCTTGCTGTTGGCTTCGCGTCTTTGTCAGATAGACCTGATCGAGCTGAACGTGCCAAGCGATGGTGCTTTCTTTCAACTAAATTTTCCTGAAATTAAACAATTTTTTTACATTACAATCTCCGTGTTATCTTTATACCTTATAATTTTATAATGACACTTTGGTAAAAATCTACACAAATATTACTTTAGATATTTAAGATCTCAAAAACCGTTCATCCCGGACCCCAACAATTTTATGAGTTCCAGGAACACGGTTTTGAATGAAAAGCTAGCAGTTTCGATTTTTTTTTGCAATAGATGTCCCGTAGACTATTTCACAAAACTTACGTTTTTTAATTCTTTGAGTGCATTTCCACGCTTAAAGAGCCAAAAAGAGGAGAAAAGTGGCAAAGAAATTTCATAATGATCAGCTGATGCCTGTCGCTGCTGACATTATTGGAAAATCTTTTCACTTTCCAATAAATTCAGTTCATTTTAATGACATTAGATGCCATTCTTACTGCAATTTAACTAAGTGGAGTAAAGGACGAATCCTCTCCACTCTTGTGATCAATTGTAATTGATGATCTCCTAGTGAAGCTCACCAGTTCGGGATTCAATGTAAAAAGCTATGCGGATGACCTAGTTGTGTCAATACGGGGCAAGTATGATCAAGTCATATCCGATCTCACGCAAAAATCCCTCTCCAAAGTCCGCACGTGGTGTTTAAACAAAAGCCTTAGCATAATTCTCAACAAAACTGTTATCGTTGCGTACGCGAGAAGAACGGAGCTTTCACTAATGGCTCCTCTTCTTGATAACACGGAAATTTTTATATGAAGTCTAATTTCTGCGGTTCTCTTTAGATAAGAAACCTGGAATTCGCATTTGTCCAGAGTGACTGAAAGAGAGGTAGGATCTTTCTACATGCGTCGTCGCTTCATTCATGGGATCTGAGGCCAAAAATTATATACTGCATGTACATCACGGTTGTTGGACCCATGGTCACCTATGCGCCCCTCGCATGGTGGTATTAAGCTAATCAAAAGAAAACCGGGGATCTGCTTAAAAAACCCAGCATCTTGCCTGTATAGGAATAACTGGTGCCATGAGGACGTGTCCTACAGTAGCCATCGAAGCTTTATTATACCCCCCTTCCTTTGCAGGTGAAAAAGGAAACGATCTCCAGTGCTATCAAATTTGCAGAAGGAGAACGAGTTAAAGTCAAGTGATCGGGATGGTCATTTAAGTATCTTAAAACAATTGCTTTGAGCAAGTCCCGACAATATCTGATATAGTCACTCACACTCAAGGTGGATTTTGTAAGACGACTATTCGATATGGTCTTGGGAGACCGACAACAATGCCGCTCCACTAAACCGTCCTTCCAACATGGATCGATGATGTGGTATACAGACGGTTCAAAAACTAAAAGTTAATTTTCGGACTGGGCGTATACGGCCCCAGGTGCCTATATATTAAGGGCTCTGGGCTCTACGTCTACCCCTATCGTATTCCAGGCTGAGGTATTAGCCATGGAAGAACGCGCCAATACTCGCATTAAAAGAGCCATAAATGACTCAACCATTAATATCCTCTTGGACAGTCAAGTCGCTCTCAAGGCCCTAAAGTCTTACACAGTCAAGGAATGTCTGAGCGTGTCTGTAAGACCTTAAACATTTATCAATTCCATGAACTCCTACGATTCAATAACCATGCTAAAGCGACCATTAGCAAAGCCAATTTCGCGTATAGCCTTTTGAGCCCTATAATCAATGTCAGGGACGGACTCACAACCGAGACAAAATTACTAATGTACAAACAAACTAATAAGGCTTATTGTTATATGGACCGCCTTAGCAAGCTCTAAAGAAAGATTCTCAGAGCTTGCATACGACTCCATAGAAATACCAACGGAAAATACTAACGCAACGAAGTATTGTACGAGGCAGCCAATATAACTCCTATCAAGGAGTATCTGTTCGAACTAACGAAAAAATCCCTATCCACCCAAACAAACATACCGGCTAATTTCAAATACCTGTCACCCTTGCTTTTGGCACACCTCCACGAAGGTGGAATAAATTTCTTTAACACTAAAGGGGATTACTACAGGGGATAATCCCAAATAAACCTATTGTTACGTGCAATAGAAAGAGACAACTGGTGACATCTACTGGCAATAAACAACTTCAGGTTCGGAGAATCGATTATGAAAGTTCAGGAATAGAACAAATAGAATAGTCAAGAAGCTTTTGGAATAGAACACTCCAGATTAATCCGGAGTGTTTCTAGTGTATAAATATAACAGTTGTCATCGCCAGAAAAGAGTCTTGTCTTAGACGTTGCAGTGTTAAGAAGCGAAAGCAATAAAGAAGCGATAGTGTGTAATTAGATTGCGATAATTGGAAGTACAGTGTTAGCGATAATTAGAGTTGAGTTGATTAAATAAATGTTTGTGAACTTTATATGATTTAAGTGTAATAAAGAACTTATATATTAATTATTTAATATTGTGTTTTAAATAACGAACCAAAGGCCACGCTCGCAACAACTGGTGTCAGAAGTGAAATATATTTGAGAAATAAAGTGGTGGCAATTGACTGAAAAATTAAAAGTGTGATTAATTTTGTGGAATTGTGTTAAATTTTAAAAGTTCTGGAAAATAATTTATATTCAACTGTGAGTGAATTACTACAGTAATGGGGCGCAAAGTGGAGGAGCTTCGAATACAGGATTTGAAAGTGGAGCTAGGGAACCGCTCATTACAAACGACAGGTGCAAACAAAGTTCTAGTCGAGCGACTTAGACAAGCTTTGATAGCGGAAGGAAAGAATCCTGAGACATTTGTTTTCGAAGAGAACTTGGAAGGAACCGAATTTGAAGAAGAGCCTGAGATGAAAATGGAACAGCTTTTGAGTACTTTAATGAGCAAAATGGAAGCCCGTTTTGATGAACAAAAGAATTCTCTGGAATCATGTTTAGATGAACAAAAGAAATCTATGGAAGCCCGTTTTGATGAACAAAAGATTGATTTTGAGGAACAAAAGAAATCTCTGGAAACCCGTTTGGACGAACAAAAGATCTCTCTGGAGAATTGTCCAGAAACTCGTTTGGAGGAACAGAAGACTTTCCTGAAAAACTCATTAGACGAACAAAATTTGAAAATTGAAGGAATCAAGCAGGAAGTGGCGGAAGCTCAACAAAAAGTCACAGAGCAGCTTGACAGTTTTAAATCAGATCTGGAAATAATAAAGCATCGTCAGCCTCTAAGCGTAGCAACTGAAATATCCGGTGCAGGTAGAATGAAACCTCCCATATTTGATGGACAAAATTCGTGGCATATCTTCAAGAGACAATTCGAGGCAGCTTCAGAGGTAAATGGATGGAATGATGAAGACAAAGCTATAGCTCTGGTGTTAGCACTTCGAGGTCCTGCGTCAGAACTCTTACAAACTGTACCGATTGAAAATCAACGTAATTACTCTTCATTAGTACAGGCGATAGAATTACGTTACGGAGATGAGCACATGCAGCAAGTATATCGCCTACAGTTGCGTAACAGGATTCAAAAACATGGCGAATCACTACAACAACTGCAGGGAGATGTAGAAAGATTAGCGCATCTGTCATACTCCAGCGTGAATGCGGATTTTCTCAATGAAGTGGCGACGGAGGCATTTGTGAACGCTATTACAGATCAAAATTTACAACAATCATTAAGGCTGGCAGGAAGGAAATCAACAGCAGAAGCACTAGCCTATGCATTAGTGTATGAATCCGCCAGACAAGCTTCGCGGAGTGCAGTACGAATGAGAGACATTTCGGTGGACGAATGTACTTGTAATAGAATGCAGTCATCCCAGAGCTTACCTTTGCGTGGTATCCTTCGATGCTGGAATTGTAATAGACCAGGACACCTACAAAGAGACTGCAGAAAACGCCGACGAGTGGAATCTCTAGATGAAGAGAGGAAAGTGGAATTGCAAAGATATCGAGCTGAGCAGCAGACTTGCAATAGATTGCAGTTATCACTGGGCACCCCTTCACGTAGTGTTCTTCGATGTTGGGATTGTAATAAATTAGGACACCTTCAAAGCGACTGCAGGAAACGCCGTCGAAAGGAATCAACAGAAAAGAAAAGGAGAGAAGAATGTCCAAATTGGCGAGCTAGAGAGCAAACTATTCTTAGGGAGACTAGAATCCAACCTTATGGCTTTGAGAGCCAACACAGGGAAGGACGTATCCATGGAAATGCAGAGGCCTTGGTACAACGTCAATGGGAACCTGAATGTAAGCATTACGGCTGGGAGAAAGGAAATGAGAAAACAGCTACTATACAGTTGGTAACTGTGGAGCCATCAACAGGTTGGGACATCGAGAGTTTGCAAACAGCACAACGAGAAGATCCGGACATATCGCCTATTCTTGCTTGGAAAGCAGACATAGAAAAACCAGAATGGAAGGATATTTCGAGGATGAGTGCAAAGCTGAAAAGCTACTGGGCTCAATGGAATTCTCTTCATATTGAATGCGGTATATTAAACCGCAAGTGGGAAGCACCTAACGGTAAATCGTTCCGAATGCAAATAGTCGTGCCGGCATCAAAGGTCAACGAGGTTCTAGGTAAAGTGCATCGTGGACCATCTGGAGAACATTTGGGAGTGAATAAAACAATTTCTAAAATACGAGAAAAGTTTTATTGGCTACATATGCGGGAGGATGTAGAGAAGTGGTGTCGCAGATGCACTGTGTGTACTTTTTACAAAGGGCCGCCACGTAGCAGCAGAAAGGAAATGTACAAGTGTAATGTCAGAGCCCCATTGAAACTGAGAGCTGATGTACACGAGGCCACGAGGACGAAATTAGCAACAAATACTGATCGGATGAAGACCCGCTATGACTTACGCGCTTATTCCGCAGGATTTAACGAAGGTGACCTTGTTTGGCTGTACAACCCGAAACGACGTAAGGGACGTTCTCCAAAATTGCAACAACACTGGGAAGGACCATATTCAGTAGTAACTAGAATTAATGACGTGGTATACAGGATTCAGCGTGGCACAAGAGGCAAGCACAAAATTGTTCATTTGGACCGCTTGTGTCAATACTACGAGCATCAAGACCGTGGACCACCTGTTGTTCGGGACGAACAAGTTTAAGAAGGGGGCAGTGTTACGTGCAATAGAAAGAGACAACTGGTGACATCTACTGGCAATAAACAACTTCAGGTTCGGAGAGTAAATGACTTCAGGTTCGGAGAATCGATTATGAAAGTTCAGGAATAGAACAAATAGAATAGTCAAGAAGCTTTTGGAATAGAACACTCCAGATTAATCCGGAGTGTTTCTAGTGTATAAATATAACAGTTGTCATCGCCAGAAAAGAGTCTTGTCTTAGACGTTGCAGTGTTAAGAAGCGAAAGCAATAAAGAAGCGATAGTGTGTAATTAGATTGCGATAATTGGAAGTACAGTGTTAGCGATAATTAGAGTTGAGTTGATTAAATAAATGTTTGTGAACTTATATGATTTAAGTGTAATAAAGAACTTATATATTAATTATTTAATATTGTGTTTTAAATAACGAACCAAAGGCCACGCTCGCAACACTATCAAGAACCCGGGAATGTATCTGATAAAACCTGCCAGTATAGGAACCTTTCAGTCCTTAACTTCCTAAAACTCCCAAAACATCCAATCCTTACTCCCTCCCACTTCCTCCCAAATTTAATAACAAACTCTTGCGAGAAAATAATTTATTATAGCTGATGTGGCGCAGAAGCTGCAGGAAAAAAGAACAAACAACAACACGAGGAGTGAACAAAAATGCAAACCAAGGATCAAAAAGAAGAAGAAAAAGACATTATATCGAACTGAGGGCCTATGTTAAGCCCCAATGCCCTAAATAGGACAAACCGAACATCAAACTAAATCCAAAGAAGGGAAACAATAAAGAATTTTGAAAGGCGCAAAAGCACTTGATTTGATTTGAACATTTAACAAGGAGAAACAAAGTTAACTTCATGTGGGTACCTGGAAATGAGGGCAATAAAAGCAATGAAATTGCTAACCACCTCCCCAAAAGAGGAGTGGAGCCATTTTATTTCACTTCAAAGTGTTACCTCAGAGCTACCTTAAATATCTGGTAGAATAAATAAAAATCCCTTTATTAGAAAAGGCTACAAGGACTTCGTCTGGCAAAAAAGTTTATCGCACCTCTGGTGGAAAAACACAAGAACTCCTACTCTTTAGGACAACAGAACCCTTCTCAGACCATTGCCCTCTGAAGTATCACCGAAACAAGATGGACTTGACTGAGACTATATCCAGCCACTTCTGACAGGATGCTCATGAAATTTCGGAGCACCTTCTCTGCAACTGTGAAGCATTGGCTAGGCGGAGTTTACTCCACTTCGAACATGCTTTTCCTCCACAAAACTACGTGTGCAAGCTCAATCCCAGAATGGTTCTAAACTTTATTAACGAAGCCTAGAAAGGGAGTAAATTGAACGGGGACTCACAAAAGATCTTTCACGTCGCAGTGAATGCGAGGATAAAGCCTGCCCCTCCATAAATCTAATCTAATTTAATAATTGGTGTGTAAATTATATAAATAATGGAGTGCTGTGTTTCAGGTTTCAGGTATAATAATTAAATTGAAAATATTAAGGACATGGTAAGAAACATGAACACGTGACATATTTAACCAATAGAGCTTATAAAAAGGTGACACCAATAGAGCCAACTCAGATGCAAGCAATAAGATGGTTCGGGGATATTCTAAAAAAAGTTATACTCTGCTCAGTCTAATGGTTGGTACAGGAAAGGATGAAAGTGAGAATGCGTTTCCAGTTAATTCCATTAAGGAAATGAATGACTTGGAAGTTCGTCTGAGTGATAAAAGCATCAGTAATAAATTAGCAAGAATTGGGAAGCAAACTAATTTTTTTAAATTACAGATATCTTTGTCATATCGCTTCGAAATTTCACCGGAATCCATTGACAAGGCTTTTCGTTTTATACCCATTGACTCAGTGTATAAGGACTATAACTGGAGATGTACTGCTTTGAAAAGGGATCTTAAGTTACTGAATTTATTTAGTAAAGCGGTAACCTCGAATGAAAAGCAAAAACTATGCATCATAAAAATAAGTTTATCTCAAAACGGTTGCATTTAGATAGGTACATATACAGGGTGTCCCGTAAGTCGACGTCAAGCCGGAACCGGGTGATGGACCAAATCGTAACAGTTACCAGAAAAATATAAAAAAAATCTAAGTCATGTATTTTTCAAATTATAGGCATTTCTTTTGTTTTCGAGAAAATGTACACCTTGTGATGGTTTTTTAACTCCTGTTGCTACAAATCTTTACTTTTTTTCAATTTTATTTTTCTTATGTAATCCCGAATAGTGCTTATGTAACCTGTTGCTTCAAGTTCTAAGCCAACTGCTCCAGCTTGGAAGAAAATGTCACATTTTGCCGGACCAACAATATAAAATTAATAATTCGTTGAATTTTAACTGCCTGTACTGAAAAAAAAATGTACTACGCCAGTCTGGCAAGTAACTTTAAAAGTTGACGCATTTAATAAGGATTCTAAAATGGTACAACACTTGCTACATTATTTCTTAGATTACGGAAAAAAAATTTTTTTTCTTCAAGAAACCCAGTTTCGAAAAATTTCTTTTCACCTACTAAAAATGATTTTAGTGTACCCATAGCTTGCCGTAAGACCGTAACTTTGAGATTTAGTTTGAGTGAGAAGAAGAGTCATTACATGAAGTGTGAGTGAGACATAGAGTGACACTTTCAAGTTATAGATCCTAACTTTTTGTTAAATTTAGGACAAATTTTCCTAAGTTTAAAATTAAACACCAATTTTTTGGATGCTAAGATTTATTATTTACAAAAGATGTTCAAACTGCCTTGCTTCAGCTGCAATACCAAGTTCGACATCTTCTTAAGAAGGATCGGGTTATCAGACGGGCAAATCTTCCATTGTTGACAAATTCAACTTCGTCCGTATTTCTGGAGCTCTTGTTTTTGTAAAATTCGGTGAGCTATACTTTTAGGCACTCCTGTGCTTTCCTGGATTGCACGTACCGAAGTACTTGGGTCTACGTCCTCGTAAAGTAAGAAACTCATCCTTCACCATGTACTTGGTTTGGAAGTCGGCCCTCTGTAAAGATTAGACGATGCACATTTGTAAAAACTCAATGATTTGACGAGCTGGCGTCACTATCTGTCTCACTCACACTTCATGTAATGACTCTCCGTCTCACTCAAACTAGAATCTTAAAGTTACGTTCTTACGGCAAGCTTTGGGTACACTAGAATCATTTTTAATAGGTAAAAAAAAATTTTCGAAACTGGGTTTCTTGAAGAAAAACTTTTTTTTCCGTAATCTAAGAAATAATGTAGCAAGTGTTGTACCATTTTAGAATCCTTATTAAATGCGTCAACTTTTAAAGTTACTTGCCAGACTGGCGTAGTACATTTTTTTTTTCAGTACAGGCAGTTAAAATTCAACGAATTATTAATTTTATATTGTTGGTTCGGCAAAATGTGACATTTTCTTCCAAGCTGGAGCAGTTGGCTTAGAACTTGAAGCAACAGGTTACATAAGCACTATTCGGGATTACATAAGAAAAATAAAATTGAAAAAAAGTAAAGATTTGTAGCAACAGGAGTTAAAAAACCATCACAAGGTGTACATTTTCTCGAAAACAAAAGAAATGCCTATAATTTGAAAAATACATGACTTAGATTTTTTTTTGTATTTTTCTGGTAACTGTTACGATTTGGTGTATCACCCGGTTCCGGCTTGACGTCGACTTACGGGACACCCTGTATATGTATAGTCAAAATAAAGATAACATTCCCGCGCTCCTAAATCTTGCAAAAAACTGTATAGTTATCATGCATTTTAGTGGAAAAATCATTAAAATTTAAAAAAATTAGGTATTTTTTCCTCAGTTTTTTTAACTTTGACATCCTACAACTTCCAACGGAAGATGACAGGAAGGCTGATTGCTATCATCTAAGATGAATTTCACCTTGATATGGTGTATATCAGGAGAGTTACAGGGTATAAAGTGTAAAAAGTGCTAAAAATCTTGAACTCCCCTACTGTCGAAAACGACGCGTCTTAAAACGTAAAACTTTGAATTAAAACAAGAAAATATATTATCTTAGTTTTTATATTTACTCCTTTATTTTTTATTATGTCCTCCAGTCTTCTTGGAATACACGATGCTAGATTTTCTACTTTCGTTCCAAACCTTTTCAACAGCTGTTCAAAGTGCGTGAATATTGCGAATATGAGTTTTGTGAATTTCCTATTGATACCAGATATTTTCGATAGAACACGAATCCAGACTTTGAGCAGACCAGCTGTTAAAAATTGTTGTGTTCTTGAAACCAGATATTAGTCTTCCGTTCCGTATGATATGGTACAGTATCCTGTTAAAATATGTATTCATTTCTGTTCTGAATATCTTTCAAAGCTAGTAACAAACCTTTTTCAAATATCAAGAATTTTTTTTATCAGTAGTGTATATATATTGTTACCTAATCAATAAATCATCACAAACTATTGTATTTATATATCTTTCTTTTATATATATCTTTTTTTTGGGTTACGAAAAAAATCACAATCATAAATTGGGTTGAGAATGGAAATCATAATCATAAATGGGGTCTTGAATGAAAAAGTTTAAGAAGCCCTGCCCTAGATGACTGCCATATGTGCAAGTTTGATTTTTGAAATGGCTTTTCGCATTTATTTCTAGAACGGTTCGTCGTATAGTAAAAATGATTATAACCAATTTCATAGGATGTCATATTCTAAAGAACTTAAGTATACCTAAAAATTCTAAATTTTTATATGGCAACACCAAGGAGTTACCCGATTTAGACCATTTTTTGGGTTCCGTACCCAAAGGGTAACATTATTACTAAGACTCCGATGTGCGTCCGTCCGTCACCGGGCTGTATCTCATGAACCGTAATAGGTAGACAGTTGTAATTCTCACAGACTGTATTTCTATTGCCGCTATAACAACAAATAATAAAAATAAAATAAAATTAAAAATTAAAGGGAGCCCCAAACAAGAAACGAGTTTTTTGGCGTATACATACTGTTAAATTTTGTACGATGGTATGGAACCCTTCGTGTGCGAGTCCGACTCGCACTTGGCCAGTTTTTGAAATATTATTTTATTTTAGCACTCTACATTAACGAGTTCTCAGACAGTGTATATACAGGGTGTCCCGTAAGTCGACGTCAAGCCGGAATCGGGTGACAGTTATCAGAATATTTTTCTGGTAACTGTTATGATTTGGTCTACCACCCGATTCCCGCTTGACGTCGACTTACGGGACACCCTGTATATATAATGCAAGACGATATTATTGTATGGCAACCCTATGAAGGAGTTACCTGATTTGTCTAATTTTCGAACTTAATTTTACTTTTTTTTAAAGCCAGTGTGCAAAATTTCAGCTCTCTAAGCTCAAGCGGTTTCGAGTAATCGTGCGCACAGACAGACGGACGGACATGCAAAAATCAAAATAAGTTTTAATATTATGCGTGGTTGTTCAATCAATTTTGCTCTAGCAGCATTATTTCTATGTGTTACAAATGGATTAACAAACTAAGTATACCCTTTACATTTTATTTAGGGTATAAAAACAGACATGCATGAATAATGGCAACCGCCTAAAGCAACTGGTACCATCAACATTGAAGTATAAAAAACCGAAGGTGTTGGAAGTTTTTAAATATGGCGAGAGATTTGTAATTAATCGGAATTTCGTTTATCAGTGCGAAAGTTATGTACCTGTGAGAACTATGAAAAAAATCAAATGTTGAAATCACATGTACCTGTAACTTGCAGTACTCTAGTACAATGTATGTACATATATTAACAATTTTAAAATGTACTCATTTCATTCTCTCATTTGCTTGTGCGCAAAATTTTTGGCCTGAAACTCAATTGGAGCCAGCTTTCTTTTAAATCCAACTGAAAAAACCGAACTGAAAGCAACTGGCGTTTTTGACATTTGCAACTTTAACTTGTTTATGGTGAGAGCTTTTATTCATGACTGCCATTAAGGAAAGACAGAAATGCATCTGATTTTCCTAAATTACGATAAATTCATGCTTTTTTGGATAGTTTTCGAGATGCACCAATTATATTTAAAAAAATAATATTTTTTGTAGCTGTTTACTTTTCAACTGTCTCAAAAATGTGCCAACATTAGCCATTCACATCTGATATCTGAGATTCGCACAATTGAGAGTGTTCAAAATTTCCCTCAAGTTGGCAACCATTGGATTTGAAATTTGCAATTTGATCAAATCTCAAGCCAGCTTGAAGCTAGCAAAAAAGTTAAAGCTCGAATTGTGTTCTTCTACACTAATTTATATTGTCAACAAATCTCAAGCTGGCTGAAAAGCTCCAATTGTGTTTCAGGCCTTAAAGTGGGAGATGACTGGTACCTACTGCTGCGCAGCTAGGGAAATTATCAACTGAGTTGGCACGGATTATATAATCGTAATCAGTTCATATTATACAGGGTGGGCCAAAAGTCACCATGGGGTTTAAAAATTTAATAATTTTTTCGTTTATATATTTTTTTATTTTTTTTTTTTTTAGATTATATAAATAACATCTGGAGAATAAATAATGGAGAGATTCACAACTGAACAAAGAACCAGAATAATAGAATTTTATTACTTAAATCAGCGATCAATTATTTTAACGCAAAGAGCATATCGTCGCCATTTTAACGTCAGAATTTCGCCCTCTGAAGCCATGATTCGTTGCTTAGTTGATCGTCACCACCAACATGGCACCGTAAGTAATTTGCCTCGAACCGGTAGACCGCGTATAATTCACACTGCGGAAAATATTGAACGTGTAGAGCAAAGTGTTAACGAAACACCAGAAACATCTACCAGAAGGCGTTCTGCTCAGCTAGGGATGTCTCGTACGTCACTACGGCGCATTTTAAAAAAAGATTTACTGTTATTCCCATATAAGGTGTAATTGGTGCAAGAATTGAAACCCGCAGATCATCGGCAACGTCTAAATTTTGCAGTTAAATTTCAACAGTTGGCCAGAAATGAAATCAACTTTATTGAAAATCTGATTATGAGTGATGAAGCTCATTTTCATCATGGCTTTGTTAATAAGCAGAACTGTAGGTTCTGGGGTTCTGAAAATCCAAGAGCCATTCATCAACGCCAATTGCACCCCATTAGGTGTACAGTATGGTGTGGCATTACATCTGAAAATATCATTGGGCCTTACTTCTTCGAAAATGAAGATGGAAGTGCTGTAACCGTAAATGGAGAGCGGTATCGGTTTATGATAGAAAATTTTTTACGTCCTGCTCTTGAAAACAGACCTGAGATGTGGTTTCAGCAGGATGGAGCCACTGCCCACACTGCCCGAGACACAATGGCACTTTTAAGGCAAATTTTTGGACAGCGAATAATTTCAAGAGATTCGGAAATTAATTGGCCAGCGCGTTCGCCTGATTTGTCAGCACCCGACTATTTTCTTTGGGGTTATTTGAAGGAGCGAGTATATGTGAACAAGCCCGAGACAATCCTTGAACTCAAGGCCAACATTGTTGCAGAAATTCGAGCGCTACAGCCACAAATGTTGAAAGATGTAATGGAAAATGCTCTAAAAAGAGCCCATCATTGCGAAGCTAATAACGGCGGTCATTTAAGTGACATTATTTTCCATACTTAGCGTAAAAAAATTTCCATTTTGTATATTTTATAATCTAAAAAAAAAAAAAATAAAAAAAATATATAAACGAAAAAGTTATTAAATTTTTAAACCCCATGGTGACTTTTGGCCCACCCTGTACATATATGTGGAAGATTGTTCGCGAGCACCAAGGAAATTATTTTGATTGATTACCTTCAGAAGTTAAAAATAATCACAGGAGCGTACTAAGCAAACCTTCTGGATCAGACGAAAAATTAAAGAAAAAAAGGGCAGGTTAACGAAGATCACCACGCAATGCACCATTTCAAAAAAGCGTTTCTATTAGTTTCAGGTATGAAAATGTGACATTTTCTACCAAGCTGGAGTAGTTGGCTTAGAATTTAAAGCAACACGTTGCATAAACACTATTCGGAATTAAAGAATTGTAGCAACAGGAGCTAAAAAACCATCACAGGGTGTACATTTTCTCGAAAAAAAAGAAATGCCTATAATTTCAAAAATAAATACATGACTTAGATTTTTTTTTATATTTTTCGGGTAACTATTATGATTTGCCTATCACCAGATAGACTTCCGGGACACTGTATAGATATGTGCTTTCATTTTCGTTCTGAGAGATCAGAATTTAGCTTCCTGCAAAATGCATATTTTGTTAGGGGGTCAGCTTGAAAAAATCGTTTGTTTTCTTCAGTAATTGCATACAAATATATGTATTATAGAATATGTGGGTAAAGTGATTTTCTGATATTTGGAGTCGTTCGGAAGCTACAGCGTTGAACAGGCCAGGTGTTTGAAGTGCGCGTTCGAGCACTCGATGAGCATCGAACCCCTTATCTTGCGCTTCGGTTTCTTACCTGAGGCCTTTTAATACAAACACAGGTATAAATGCATAATAAAGAATCTGTTATATTCTCAAAACTCATTTGCTGTTTCGAATATAACGGTTAGTTTAGCTTGGATTAAGCACCCAAAGCGTTCGAATTTTATTGGTGATAATCGTATTTGAACCTTTAAACACGTTTTTCTCAAAACTGTATTTTTCAAACTTATGACCACGAAATCTCATGAAGTCCTTTGAAATTTGACTGATTTATTCAGAACTCATGTAGACACCTTGCAAACTTAGATAATTCTGATTCATCAAGACCAAAATTCACGAAAACATGTTCAACAAGATTCCAAAAATGTATCTTTCAATATTTTTTATTAATCCTAGCTCACAAGCTAGTTCATACTTCACAGATTAAAATTCCATTTGATTTTTTTGTTTCCAATAAGCAGAACACCCGCAAACGTGGTCACCGCAAAACACTTTTTTTTTTAAGATTAGTGGCTAAGTTTCTGCGTGCTTCAGCAATGAGCGACGATTTTGGGCTAAACAAATTGTGGTGTGCTCAATATATATGGTGAATAGTTCGCAGTTGTATATTTATTTAGTTCGCCAAAAAAACTGAAAAAAAGTAGCCTTCACACGGGATGACCTCCTTAAGAAATTTCTTATTAAATTGTAGTAAAGTATATATTCCAGATTAAAAATTAATAAACGACCGTATATGATATACATATTACATCTTTAGAAATTGTAGTTTAGCATATAAAATAATAGAAACAAAAATTTATTCGCGTCCATAAAGAAAAAATGCAAACATTTTAAATTGTTGCGATCACTTATTAATGCACGTTCAAGGTCAATTCATACCTTGTAGTTTTAGAAAGTTTTGCCTAGTTCCACAATCTAATAATTACACAGCCGACAACTTGTTGGTTGTGGGTTTTTTTTTTAAGATTAAACATCGATTGATGCAATTATGTTTCTTTGTCTTATTTATAGTTGAGGTTTCTGTTCACCAATACAATATTCTCAATTGAATTCATCATGCATCACTCAGATATTTGGAGCACACCTAAGGTAAGTTGGTCCAATTCTAATCCATACAACTTGCCAGGAAACAAATATTTTTCACCATGAACTATCCCGGTATTTTCTAAACTGAAGAAAATAACCGACCAAAATATACTTTTTATCTAAAAAACATTGATTTTAAGAAATACTATTTACACTACATCAAGAAAGGGGAAGGCAAGCTAAAATACCACCGTAACACAATAATTAACTTAAAAAAAAAAACTGTAAACCACAAATTTTATTAAAAAAAAAAAAATACACACCCAGCATTCCTTCAGCCAACCCCAATTAAAATTGAACGTAAAACAGCAAGAACTTTTGAATTTAATTTTGATTGAGGTAATAACCACAAAAACCGAAATAATTTATAAACCATTAGAGAGAGCAAGATATTAACTGTAAGTGCCCCTGAGTGACATTATTAACCGCAGATTAACAACAATCACGAGTACTAAAGTGCTTTCATTGAAACAAAAGTGAAACTGGAGAAAATAATCAATGAGTGAATATGTGGCGATGGGCTTGTTACAGAACAAGGAACAGTAAGAAGTGTGCAATATGCTTGTTTTGCGTCGAATTTCTGTAGTGAAATCGGCAAATATACACCACAATAACGCACGAAAGTGAATGTATTGTATTACAACCCCGATTGAGCTGCTTATTGGCTTTTATGTTGCAATTGTTGCTGGAAAGTGTTTTTTGTTATACACTTGGCCTGTTTCTTGTGGAGATAATCTTTAAAAGTTCAGACAGTGTTATTGGTTTTTTTTTTATTCTTACACAGAAAATTAGTGCTCTTATAAAAACATGAGAGCTGAGTATTTAATGAATTAATAACGCTTTGTAGTTCTTCTATAGCGCTAATGACTAAACTCGGTCTTGGCCCATTAAGTTGCTAGAATTAAATTTATTTAATTCAGTATAGTAGAGCGGATTTTTGGGCATCTTTTCAATGGAAAGGTTTAACTTACATCTGCTTTTGATTTGGTTTCGCCCAAATTTTCAATTCCAATTACATAACCTGCCTATAATCGAGGTCTAGTAAATTTATTTATAGTGACCAGGTCCGCGCTATACATACTGCACAAATGGTGATCGTGCCCAAAACCCTCGAGAATACTTCATAAGCCATGAAACAGACTCCCTCACTACCACATGAGAGCCCCACGGAGTCCTAACATTTTAAAATATTTGCAGTGTTCTTATGTAAAACTGACAAATGTTTGATTTGAATAGCTCCTCCGTCTTAACAACTATTCATACAGTAAAATGGTGTTCTGATAATCTTAAGCTTGCTTTCTTATCTTCCCAAACGTAATCAAATTTTTATATCTTTCCTAACAACATTATTTTAAAAAATTTATCTGAACCGTACCGGAATATACAAGCCATGAGCAAAGTCGAAAAAAGAGAGCAGCGGCCGGTCAGCAGGCGACATCCACAGTCTTCTTGCCTTGTCTTACTGCAGGAGTTTTTCATATAAAAGTTGCTTGTATTTTGTTCTACATGCTATTTTTTTTAACTATTAGAAAGAAAACATATTTGGCTGTAATTTGCTTTAACTTCATTTTGCTGTGGGAGCGACAGTTTTGGGCTTTAGGACCTGTTTAAGATGAAATTTTAGTTTTTCCTCCATGACGAGTATATATAAAAAGCAGGGAGAGTGAGGTCTTACTGCATGCTGTACCCGGCCAAAACCCCCAAGAATACTTCACAAGCCATGAAACAGACTCCCTCCCTACCACATGCGAGGCCCAACGGACTCCTTACATTCTAAAATTGCAGTGTTCTTATGTAAAACTGACAAAAGTTTGATTTGAATAGCTCCTCTGCCGTAAACTACTATTCATACAGAAAAATGGTGTTGTGATAATCTTAAGCTTGCTTTCTTATCTTGCGAACCGTAATAAAATTTTTATACCTTTCCTAACAAAATTATTTAAAAAAATTTATCTTAACCAAATGACTACGATTCCTCAAACAAAAATTCTCAGCTGAGTAATCATTGTAATGTCGCTGTGCCGTCATGGGATGCCGTGGGCTGATGATATCGAATGTAGCTGCCTACAGATTCGGACTCCGGCTGCACATATACACATGCTAATTATCCAGCAGCTGAGAGGTATTGAGCGTAAAATGGTAAGGTTACTTTGTAAACAAAACTATTTTATTATTTTGTTAAGTAAGGTATATAGTAAGTGTAGCTTTTGGGAAGGTAAGGAACCAAGCTGTAAATCACTACAAGACTATTTTCCTGTATGGATAGTAGTTTAGGCTCTATAACATATATAAAGTCAATGTTTGGTACTTTTCCATAAGTATCAATATAGAACATTTTAGAGAGCGAGCTCCCAACGCACACATATAGATTTCTATTTCATGGCTTGGGAAGTATTCGCGAGGGTTTTTTCGTGCCAGATTTTCCTTTCCAAGCAGTCACGTACTTCTCTTGGAAAACTTTGAGTATGTTCACTCAGTGACACCGAAATATAACTATATTTGTCGGTCAACAACAATTCGTATGAACACAACTAACAATTATTCCGCGCGACATTACTATGTTTCCATGAGCCAGAATTGAATAGAGTTGAGTTAGCGTTAAATTTTGCTGGCTGAGTTAACTCGATGCTGTTCCCATGAATGGCTTCTGAGTTCAGTTGACAGCTGAAAGATTTCATAAAAAGTAGCTGGATTTGTGTTGGATAAAACACTCATCCGCACTTTTCTAACAAATACTTACACAAAATCCAACTCAACTCGACTAGTTTCGTGGAGTTGACATGAATTGAATGAAACTCAACTCAATTCTTGTTTCCAGGAGCACTAATTCGGATTCAATTCGGATTGAACTCCGCATGGAAACATAGCATATGACAAATGATGACAACTTTTAACACTACGACTATCGTTCTTTCCATTCTTTAAAAGTATGAAATAGGTAGTTGGCGATCTTTGATTATCGTTCCAGAGGATAGTCAAAAAACACGCAATTTGGTGGTTAGTACACCACATATTAAGATGTTTCGCTGTTCAAAGGCAAAGCCATGTTAGTGTAAGCAAGGATCTAGCAGAATAACATATTTAGTTACCATAATTCCCAATAAAATATCAATTTGTTCTATGTAAAACTCTTTGTCACCTCAAACTAAGGTCTGAACATTCAAATTCAAAAATTTAAATTGCTACGAAGCCGCTATGTTTCTAAATGTTTCTAAAAATCCAAAAAAATTGATCAGGACTTATAACTACCATAGGAAAGATAGGATACATACTGGGAGGATATTGTGCACTAACATATATAATATGGACTGCTTAACTTTCTATTTCACGTGGTGAACACAATTTTGTCAGTCAAAGAGTTCTTACGTTGGTGCCAACATTGAGGGTTTTTGTTTTGGCTGCCGGAACATGACTCCTGGGTCATCCGGGGACATGTCACAACCATGTCAAAAAGCTGTTAACTCCGAAGAGCCAGGTTCGTGTTTTTGCGCAAAGGAAGCAATAAATGTCAGAAGTACTAATCACAAACTTTTTCCTAAACTCTTCTTCTTTCTTTGACATTTCAAAACAAGAACCGCGGTGCTCCTAGTCAAGAGCAGGAGCATCTAGGGTTAACCCGGGGTTAACCCAAGTAGCAAACAAAAACAGAAACTGACAGCTTCCAGAGTCACGAGTGCCATGACTCTGGCAAATCGAACACAAAATGGACTTGAGGGTTAACACCGAAGCAAAAACAAAAACACGAATTGAAAAAATCATTGGCGGGAAGTTGAAATAATAGCTGTGTTCCTTTGGGCTGTGTAAAGTACTCGCGAGCACTTTCCGAATGGAACGCAAACTTGTGTTGTCAAGAGTAAAACATAACCTCCAATTTCAATCATTTCTGTTATGTTTCTGTTATATCTTCTGAAAATAGTTAGGATTATTAACTATATTACTCAAATTAATTTCATTAAAGGCAACTGAAAATAAAATTATGAAAACTGGACCTATATTCGAGCTACTTTCCTCGAGCAGTACCTACTACCTAGAAAATTTAAGGATAAAAATTCGTCTCTGTTCGATATTTATTATATTAAAAGTTATTACCGTATTTATTTTCATAACGATAATATATAAATTTGAATAATTCTCCTGTTCTCGATGAGTTAATTGTTTCTTTATAACAAATTTTTCTCAAATTTCATCTATCTGACATTTAAATAACCACTTAGCATCCAAATCCACCTAGCGGAAAATTCTTGCGAAACTACTCAGCACATCTACTCGCGGACAAGAGCATGAGTAGTTGCGAGTATGTAGAAGTACTTGGGAGTACTTTACACAGTCCAATGGAACATAGCTAATGAACGCGCAGCTAGAAAAGTGATTTTAATAAAACCTATCGAATATCTGCTGTGTATCTAATGAAAAATTGGGTTTGATAAAACACTTTTTATCAGTAATAACCCCAAATAATAAATTTAAAACCATTTATTTAGACGAACCCACTTATTTATAGCATTCTCAGATTTATTTAAACCATTAACAAATGAGTTTAAACTTTAAGCAAATAAATTTAAACCTTGAACAAATGATGTTAAGCCCTTAACAAATAAATTTAAACCTTAAACAAATGATTTTAAACTCTTAACAAATATGTTTAACCCCTTAACGAATGAGTTTCAACTGTTAACAAAAAGACTTAGCAAATATATTTAAACCCTTAACAAATTTATGTATATTTAAAATATTTTATTTCAACTTAAGTAAGCATTTCATACAATTTTGCTCAAATTTGGAGTGCATAAATAATCTGCTATACTTCTGACTTTTCAGTGCAACGGTTGACCATCCACTGCCTCAGGAATAAGTAAAACCAAATCCAAAATATAGTTGGAATAGTCATCGATCACTGAGAGAAGATTATTTATGTTCTCTACTCATGTCACCTAAAACAACTGAACATGCATTAGCCTTCATTTTAGAAAAGGATTTCTCAATAGGGCTTAACATAGGCGAGTAAGTAGGCAAAACTTTTAGTGTTAAATTCTTTTGAGATAACACAACGCGAACTTGTTGTTTTATGTATTCTCGCATTAACCATAATTTAAAATGAATCACTAAGCGATGGATTTGTTTCCAATTTTTTAACAAGTTGGCGCAGAAATAGAGAAAGCCTATCGGAATTGCAAGTTGAATTTGTAAATCCTTGGTTACTTATCGCAGCAATAACTGTATCGTTTCTGCCACGTACTACTGGAACTATAACTCGAGCACGGGTGCCTTCTTGAGCGGGCTTGAAATTTTATAAGACGAAGATTATAACCACGAATTTAATACTATAATTTTTGCCTCCTTTCTCGCCTATGTTAATCCCTATCGAAATCGTTTTCTAAAATGAAGGCACATGCACGTTCAGTTTTAGGTGACATGAGTAGAGAACATAACCTTCTCTCAGTGATCGAAGATAGCCTGCAACAAAAGGCACCTGATGACTGTTCCAACTAATAATGGATTTGGTTTTACTTATTCCCAAGGCAGTGGATGGTCAACCGATGCACTAAAAATTCAGAAGTATTGCAGACTATAATATATGCACCCAAAATTTGAGAAAAAATTGTATGAAATGCATACTTAACTTGAAATAAAATATTTTAAATATAAATTTGTTAAGAGTTTAAATATATTTGCTAAAGGTTTAAGTCTTTTTGTTAATAGTTGAAACTCATTCATTAAGGGTTTAATTATATTTGTTAAGGGTTTAAAATTATTTGTTCAAGGTTTAATTTTATTTGTTAAAGGTTTAAAATCAATTGTTCAAGGTTTAAATTTATTTGCTTAAAGTTTGAACTCATTTGTTAATGGTTTAAATAAATCTGAGAACGCTATATTTGCTGTTTACAGTTTCTGCAGTGTATTTCTATGAACGTAGTCAGTCCATATTATACATCTCAGTGGTAGTGAGTCAATAGTTTTTCTTTTGAGAGATAGACAGTAAAAGAGCTAAACAAATTGGTAATCGGATACAAAATTAGTTTAACCACACCCAAGAGGATTTTTAATTTATTTAAAAGTTTCCTTGTTGTTCCTTGTTTCTTTTTTTCACATATATCTTTTTTCAAATGTTGAGTGATTAGCTCTCGAGTTTTTTAATTCTCGTGATAAATATGGTACGGTATCAAGCAATGAGTTTATTTGTGTTTCGGTTTACTTTGTATATAACTATCTTTTTTGAATAAATCGCAAAATGATTAATGGAATATTATTTAAACACCTAAGGCAACAAAAATAACGTTTTCTAATTTTTAAAATGTCCACCAATTTTTATTGAAAATGATTTAAAAATGAAAATTCAACGATTCTTTTTTTTCTCTGGTTTGCGGAGCGGAGCTGCAACAAATTTGAACTAAATTAAATTAAATTTTTAGCATAGGCTTTTTGAAGTTAATAAGCAGAAAATAACGTTTTCCGATTTTTAAAATTCTACTTATTTTTATGAAAATTTGATGCAATAGATTGCCTTCTTAATGGGTAAAATGCAGGTAAAGCAATCTATTGCACCAAATTGTCGTATGACGATTATATACATAGTAGAATTTATATTCAGAGAGAAAAATTTTAGTGACCCTATAGTGGTCATCTTAGAATTGTTACAGTAAAATTTAGATTAGATATTATTCTACATTCTTCAATACACAATAACCGGCCAAGTGCGAGTCGGACTCGCCCACGAAGGATTCCGTACTATCGTACAAAATTTAACACTATGTACTTTTTATTTATTTTTTCAAATGAGAGTAGGCGTCATATGAAAAAATAATGCTGTCATTTGAAAAAATAATAATAATGGTGTCATTTGAAGAAAAAAAATGCCTACTTATGATAATAATGATTAATGAGAATAGAACGAGAAAAAAAACGCCGAAAAAATCACGTTTCTTTTATGGGGGCCCCTTTAATTTTATATATTTTTATTATTTGCTATTATAGCGGCAATAGAAATACACACTCTGTGAAAATTTCAACTGTCTACCTGTTATGGTTAATGAGATATAGCCCGGTGAGACAGATAATAATAAGAATGAAAAACGCCGAAAAATTCACGTGTCTTGTATGGGGGGCTCCCTTTAATTTTTAATTTTATTTTATTTTTATTATTTTTTGTTATATCGCCAATAGAAATACATAGTCTGTGAAAATTTCAACTGTCTACCTATTACGGTTCATGAGATACAACCTGGTGACGGACGGACGGGCAGCGAAGTCTTAGTAATAAGGTTCCCGCTGTTACCCTTTGGATACCAAAGCTATTCATAAAAATTGCAAATACCCTTTCTTGGTGTTGCCATACAAAACTTTAGTTTTTCACTATATATTTCGACACTAAATCACGCGTCGACGTAGACAGCTGAAATTTTGTACACGGGCCTTTTCTAAAAAATGCAAAATTAAGTTCGAAAATGGAACCAAACGGGCAACTCCTTCGTAGGGTTGCCATACAAAAATGTCTTTTTTTACTATATATATGGGACTACCTGAGAACGCGTCGACGTAGAGAGCTACACTCTCCCACACACACACACACAGACACAGACACAGTGAAACCCCATAGATCGGAATCACGCAATCGAGTCATATGATAGATTAAATGACGATACAAGGACTTTGTATCTAGATTTTTGTTTCGTTCCCTTTTGGTGTTCCTTTATTATACACATCTATGATGCTTGGAACCTATGCAAAGCAGATAGCAGTTAGATGTCTTTTATAAGTGGTTTGGTGACCAAAAACAAAGCAAAATACAGCCCAAACTAGTTTATATAAACTACAACGGCTTACATGCCTAGGAGTAGCTTTAGAGGCTATACTGGACCTACTTCCATTGCATTTGCACATTTAAAAGGAGGCCATATTCTGTGCAATAAGACCGCAGAGGGCAAATCCCCTCAACACAGTTAATCTGGTCGGCCACCTGAAAGTCCTTGAAGAATTATTAGCGGACCGGTTGGTCAATCTCATCCCAGACGTTACCTTTTAATATTCTTAACCTACCTAGGAGGTAATTAAAGTAGTTTTCATGTTCAAATAATGTTGTAGGCGCTCTTGTACTCATATAAAGAAACAATTTTAATTATTCATCCATGCCTTTTTAAGAATTACTTGAATTTCCTCTTACATGTAGGTACATAACCATTTTTATAGTTTTTATTTTGTATAAAATTTTGTCTGTTAGCTTTGTGAAATAAGTAGGAAAAGATGCGTGGCAAAGTAACCTTCCATAAATTTATTTATTTACGTATGTATTTATGATGAAGCAGATCTCTTTGGTTGATGTTAAAAACATTATTAGTAAGGTCTAATTAAGATGCTATCCCTATTAACATCCATAGACACATTTAACACAGTCTACTCTGAAAGTTATCGACATATATGTATATGGAGGCCAAAAGAGTCTTTGCTTACCTCACATACTTAATTGAATAACGACATTTTTCGCCAACAGCACTATTTTCTAAAATCTTATGTACATTCAAACCGAAAGATTTGACATATTTTATTTATAACCACTTTTATAATTTTACTACGAGGTATTTATCCACTTACCAACGATATTTCCGAATCTGGCACAGTAACCAACTTAGGCTTGGAAATAAAGGTGTACTTCTTGTCTCCTTCTGGCTCAAAATACACGATAGAATACTATAAATATTACAAATCTATAAACGGAATACTCAGAAATAATTAAGAACTTACTGGTTTCTCATCGACTGTTATAGTCGGAAATTCAATCATTAAGTATAAATAGTCCGACAGTCTCTTCTCCCTTTCGTTTATCATCTCAATCTCCCGAAAGGTTAGACGATCCAACCAATCAACTTTCTGAATTTGACCATTTCGATGTTTTTTAGCTAATTTGCCTAAGCGCTGCATTTGCGATTTACTCGAATATTTTCCTTTTCCTGGAGTCTTAGACGGGTAATTACCGTCACCAGGAACATCCAACCAAACTCTTAAGTCAAACATTCCTTGTCGAAACAACCCACTTTTACCAAACAATGATATGGACGTGCCTCCAACAGTTGCTGTTTGTCCAGCACCCACGCAATCCAATATTGTTAACACAAGAACAGCTGTACGAGGTAAATCTGAGAACTGAAGGGGCAACGAAACCCATTCATTCCAACTCCATCGTTTGGAAAAAACTTTGTAGGAAGTAGTCACAGGTAGACAATATGGTTGGCCTTTGTTAAAAACTTGCAAGCGAACCATAAGTGGTGGACAATCTTCCGAATATAACCCTGAGTATCGGAGAATAGGGTTTTCTAATAGCTTCTCATAAGACAACTGTTGCTTCGGTCCTTCTAGAGTGCCACTTAAAAGGGAAAGTTAGATATTAGTCTGAGCCTCTACTTAGATAGCAAACATTTTACATTTTTATTTGAACTCTGTGTTCCAACAGAGAGCTACAAATATATCGAAAAGTGTCTTCTGGCCGATCCATTTTTATTATTATGCTGGCACAATTACTAGCATTTCAATTTAACACTAAACTCAAATATATTTTATCCGTTGATATGTTGTTTTAGAGGGATTGGTTACAGATCCAGACTGAATTGAGGAAAGCAAAGCTGTGAAGTAACAATTGACAGTCAATATGAACCAAACATAAAACAGCTGTTCTATAACTGAAACCTGAAAAAACCACTGACATGTATAATATGGACTGACTACTTTAATAGAAATGCACTGCAAAAAGTGGTCTCATCTTATGTCGTTTTCGTTTGGACATCCAGAGGCAAGATGTTAAACTTCGAAAGATTCGACTTTCGACAATTTATCGATAGTCGGTATGTTGTAACACTTTCGAAGGCGATAAATGCAATAGAATATCACTGAGTTTTGCTGAGTAGTACATGCGAAGATTAAAAAATGTATGTAAAATTAAAGAAATTAGATTTAAATGTTAAATTTTTTTTTAATTTATTCAATATAAATCATTTTATATATTAATTATATAGATTCTTCAAACTGAAGCTATAAAACTTGTAAGAATATTTCTTGAATCCAAAAATTAATAAGGCAATACATTTTGTTAGGCATATCCTTAGATCATAAAACGAAAGGATAGGCTACCTTGTATAAAATTCGTGTACGTGTGATAAGCATTTTTTTTCTGGTCACGGGGGGGGGGGGGGGGGGGAATGACAAAAGGGCTGGGCTTTTAGTTTTTGTCAGTTTGATATTTCTGACATTTCTCATTTGTCATTTCTTAGATCTTAAAATTGAATTGTCATCGGGGCTCTTGTTTGATGTCAGTCAAGCAAAGGCAACGACAATAAATATTATCAGCAAATAAATGGGCCACTAGGAAAACTCTTAAAAATGTAATAAGTTATAAAAGAATTATAAAATTATAAACTGAAAAAATGATACGAATCGCGGTGACAGGAAATTATAAAACTTGTTCAATATTTGATTAACTTTCAACCACTAAATTATGTGCCCGCTCAGAAAATATCGTAGTTTACGCCTTCCATGACTAAACAAACACATCGATGCGGTTCTACTACTTGAAGAAAAATGCTTAAGTTTTTCTTCCTCATAGCCTATCCAGTTCGTTATATGATCTAAGGGCATATCCATAACATAATACCGCTGCCTTAAAAATTTTCTTTTGTCCCGGTAATTAATAATTTCTTTGTCATTTTTGTTATCCTCCACAAATAAAGCCACTGCGCCTGAAAAATTCATAAATTCCAATTTTATTATTATTAAAATTTATCAACAACTAGAAAAAGAATCTATAAATGTCATTTGTGCTAGGGAAAAAAATGCGGAAATAATTTCGAAACAAGCAAAATCGCCTGTCGAACGAAAATCTTATAACATACCGCAAGATCGAAATCTTCCCTTCGATGATCGCTTTCGATGCGAAGTTATAACATGTCGCCACAGGTTCGCTCTAGTAAAGTGGTTTTAATAATAATTGTTAACTTTAAAATTAATTACATAATATCAAATCAGAGCTAGACTTTGTTTGTGTGGGCGAATTCATAGTGTACCCGAGTAAATTTTCAGAGTGAAACTGATGCTTTTTGGGTTGCCACCAGAGGCAACCCATGACGTCATTTTTGCTTCAAACGAACGCTTTGACAGCACTTAGGTTGCCTCCAGAGCGAAACTGATATAGCAAACAGGAATGGTTGAATCGTGTAAAATTCGTGTACATGAGCGTAATTTGTCAAGAGCAGGAGACTATACATAGGAGTAAGTGAGATGCTGGATGGAGAAATTGTTAAAGCTGTAGATCAAATGTGCTTTTGTTTTGTGAGCAGATTTGGTCAACTTAAAATTCTTTTGTGAAATTTAACAAAAATACCGAATCAATTCTCTTCAAAACTATTTATCTTTGACCTTCATTTAGTGCAAAGTTTTATAGTGCCACTAGTGCCTGTTAAAATCTTCATATCAATTAAAAAAACGGAAATGAAGTGTTCGGTCAGTGCTTGCAAATATAAATTGGATTATAAACTAGGGAATCCTGTTTGAGGCAACTGCACTACCTAAATTATCTTTTTTGTTATTAGAAGCATAGATTTATATAAATTAATTATGTGAATTGTTTCAGAATAAAGTAGAAAAAGAAAATTTTTTGCCACAGATGCTCCGCACAAAACCTTTGTTTACTTTTTGCAAATTGACAAGTTGTTTAGAATAGGGATGGCGTGTAAATATATGTAAAAATGGACTACCAACACAACCAGGAATTCATTCGCAAAATCTGGCTTATCACCATTCCTGTTTGCTCTATATTCTAAGGGGCTCACTCATATATTGCTGACTCTTTCGATCTAAGCACCAAGTACCAACTGAGGAGAGCTGTAAACAACAAATAAATAAGTGGGTTCGTAAAAAAATGTTTTTAAATTTATTATTTAGGGTTATTACTGATAAAATTGTTTTACCAAATGTAATATATTCATATGATGTGCAGCAGAAACCCGAAATGTTTTATTATAATCGCTTTTCGAGCTGTGCGCTTATTTTTTTCAACTTCCCGCCAATGATTTTTTCAATGTTGGCACCGGCGTAAGAACTCTTTTTGACATAGCCATAAGGCCAACCCAAGGTATATATAAGACAAGTATTCCCATTAAAGTTTTGACACATTGCAGCTGATAGCCTGTGACGTGTTTCGTCCTATGACGTACATACTCTTCTATTGAAAAGACAGAGAAATGAGAGAGAATATTGCATTCTCTGCACCGTACTTTCCTATACATTCGGACAAAAATGATGGAAGCGGAACGTGGTTTGTAATGAGAATACTGTTACGTGCAATAGAAAGAGACAACTGTTGACATCTACTGGCAATAAACAACTTCAGGTTCGGAGAGTAAATGTCTTCAGGTTCGGAGAATCGATTATGAAAGTTCAGGAATAGAACAAATAGAATAGTCAAGAAGCTTTTGGAATAGAACACTCCAGAATAATCCGGAGAGTTTCTAGGGTATAAATATAACAGTTGTCATCGCCAGAAAAGAGTCTTGTCTTAGACGTTGCAGTGCGAAAGTAATAAAGAAGCGGAAGTGTATGTAATTAGATTGCGATAATTGAAAGTACAGTGTTAGCGATAATTAGAGTTGAGTTGATTAAATGAATGTTTGTGAACTTTATATGATTTAAGTGTAATAAAGAACTTATATATTAATTATTTAATAATGTGTTTTAAATAACGAACCAAAGGCCACGCTCGCAACAACTAAGAACTTATATATTAATTATTTAATATTGTGTTTTAAATAACGAACCAAAGACCACGCTCGCAACAACTGGTGTCAGAAGTGAAATAAATTCGCGAAATAAAGTGGTGGCAATTGACTAAAAATTAAAAAAGTGATTAATTTTGAGAAATTGTGTTAAATTGTGAAAGTTCTGGAAAATAATTTATATTCATCTGTAAGAGAATTATTAAAATAATGGGGCGCAAAGTGGACGAGCTTCGAACGCAGGATTTGAAAGTGGAGTTAGGGAACCGGTCATTACAAAAGACAGGCACAAAGAAAGTTCTAGTCGAGCGACTTAGACAATCTTTGATAGAGGAAGGAAAGAATCCTGATACATTTGTTTTCGAAGAGAACTTGGAAGAAATCGAAGCTGAAGAAGAGCCTGCAATGAAAATGGAACAGCTTTTAAACACTTTAATGAGTAAAATGGAAGCCCGTTTTGATGAGCAAAAGAATTCTCTCGAGGAACAAAAGAATTCTCTAGAATCACGTTTAGATGAACAAAAGAAATCTATGGACGAACAAAAGAAATCTATGGACGAACAAAAGAAAGCTATGGACGAACAAAAGAACGCTTTTGTTGAACAAAAGTATTCTCTGGAATCCCGGTTAGATGAGCAGAAGAAATCTATGGAAACGCGCTTGGACGAACAAAAGAGTTCTCTGGAGAATTGTCTAGAAACTCGTTTGGAGGATCAGAAAAATTTTCTAAAAAGTTCTTTAGAAGAACAAAATTTGAAAATTGAAGGAATTGAGCAGGAATTTCAACAAAAGGTTTTGGAAGTTCAACAAAAAGTCACCGAGCAACTTGAAAACGTTAAAGCAGATCTGGAAAGAATAAAGCATCGTCAGCCTCTAAACGTAGCAGCTGAAATATCCGGAGCAGGTAGAATGAAAGCTCCAATATTTGATGGACAAAATTCGTGGCATATCTTCAAGAGACAATTCGAGGCAGCTTCAAAGGTAAATGGATGGAATGATGAAGACAAAGCTATAGCTCTGGTGTTAGCACTTCGAGGTCCTGCGTCAGAACTCTTACAAACTGTGCCGATTGAAAATCAACGTAATTACTCTTCATTAGTACAGGCGATAGAATTACGTTACGGAGATGAACACATGCAGCAAGTATATCGCCTACAATTGCGCAACAGGATTCAAAAACATGGCGAATCACTACAGCAACTGCAGGCAGATGTAGAAAGATTAGCGCATCTTTCATACTCCAGCGTGAATGCAGATTTTCTCAATGAAGTGGCGACGGAAGCATTTGTGAACGCTATTACAGATCAAAATTTACAACAATCATTAAGGCTAGCAGGAAAGAAATCAACAGCAGAAGCACTAGCCTATGCATTAGCGTATGAATCCGCCAGACAAGCTTCACGGAGTGCAGTACGAGTGAGAGAAATTTCAGTGGAAGAATGTACTTGCAACAGAGTGCAATCATCACAGAGCCCGCCTTCACGTGGTGTCCTTCGATGCTGGAATTGTAATATACCAGGGCACCTTCAAAGAGACTGCAGAAAACGTCGACGAGTGGAATCATCAGAAGAGGGGAAAGAAGAATGCCAAAGATGTCGAGCCAGGGAACAAGCAATTCGTGGAGAGACTAGATATCAAACAGCGACTAGTCGCATCGTCTCTCCTCTTGAGCAGTCGGAAAACTAGTAAAAACCAACTTCATGGGGCAAAGTTGGTTGGAGGAATCGACAGCCCCGAAGTCATCATCCAAGTAAGTCAGTTACAGAGAAATAATAGCAGTCTTGTTATATATGGAAGTGTAGGAAAAAATGACTGCGCAGGTACTATCGATACTGGAGCTTCAAGATCAATTATTAGAGCAGATATTGTTAAGAAAAAATGGCTTCACAACACCACCAAATATCTACTAAGAACAGCAACTGGACCGGCAGCACAGGTGTTTGGAGAAATAACTTTAGATGTTCAACTAGGCGAACTACTATTTCCTCACACTTTCCTGGTTTCAGACATAATGGATGACTGCATTCTTGGAATAGACTTCATGACCACATACAAAATAAATCTGGATGTCGGAGAGCGGATTCTCAAATATGGCAACATAGAAATTCCTATGAAACTAGGAGAAGAAGCAGATCATCCTGCGAAAGTAAGGACGATGGTGTGCGAAAATATTACTCTTTCGCCATGCTCCGAGACACTAATATGGACAAAGCTTACTGATGACATCGGGACCTGTCGATTCTATCTGGTGGTTGGCAAGACTTTAGTGAAGGCAGAAGGTGCAACATTAATTCCAGTCAGAGTGCTTAACACATCCGAAAACGAGGTACAACTAAAAGAAGGTGCTATAATTGGAAATTGTGAACCCGTTTACCAAATCGTCAATTTGGATAATGGTAGTAATGTCAAGGAGACAAAAACTATACCAGCTACTACCCAACAGGTTCAGAAACTTCTTTCGTCCAGTGCCTTAAGTGAGCAACAACACAACGCTGCCAAAGAGGTGATCGATGAAGTTTCGGAATAATTTGCAATGAATGATAATGACTATGGTAAAACAAATCTTGTCCAGCATCGAATCGATACAGGAGATTCCAGACCCATTCGACAGACACCACGAAGATTGCCATTAGCCAAACAACCAGAAGTTGCAGACATGATGAACTCCATGAAGAAACAAGGCATCATAGAGGAATCTAACAGCCCTTGGACATCGCCGGTTGTTCTGGTTAGGAAGAAGGATGGCAGCACCCGATTCTGTGTAGACTACCGCCAACTAAATAACGTGACGAGAAAAGATAGCTATCCAGTACCAAGGATTGATGACACATTGGATACCCTTTCCGGAGCGCAATGGTTTTCCACGCTGGATTTGAAGAGTGGTTACTGGCAAGTGGAAATACATCCCGAGGACCGAGAGAAAACGGCTTTCTCAGTTGGCAGTGGCTTATGGCAATTCAAAGTAATGCCATTTGGGTTATGCAATGCTCCAGCCACATTCGAACGACTAATGGAATGTGTTCTACGAGGTTTAACCTGGAAAACATGTCTTGTCTATTTGGATGACATAATAGTAATCGGAAGGACATTCATGGAACATAAACACAACTTACGGGATGTACTTCAAAGACTCAAAGATGCAAAATTAAAGCTCAGTGCGAGTAAATGTGCTCTATTTAAAAAAAAAGTTAAATATTTAGGGCACATAGTTTCATCACAAGGAGTAAGAACCGATCCAGAGAAGATAGAAGCCGTCAAAAATTGGCCAGCACCAAAGGACAAACATCAATTACGGAGTTTTCTTGGTTTAGCTACCTACTACAGGCGATTCGTGAAAGGTTTTGCAGATATAGCAAGAAGCCTACATCAACTTACCGAAAAGGGAAGGCCGTTCATATGGTCGGATAAATGCAACGAAAGTTTTGAAAATTTGAAGCAACAGCTCTGTGAAGCGCCAGTACTTCACTATCCAAACCTGGGGAAAACATTTATATTAGACACGGATGCCAGCAATGAAGGTATTGGTGCAGTGCTTTCTCAGGAGGAGAATGGTCAAGAAGTTCCAGTAGCTTACTATAGCAAAGCACTTTCAAAGTCAGAGAAAAATTATTGTGCTACAAGAAAGGAGCTACTTGCCATTGTAAGTTCAACAAAGCATTTTCATAAATATCTCTACGGGCAGAAATTCATCCTTCGCACCGATCATGCAGCGCTTAAATGGCTTCTGCAGTTTAAGAATCCTGAGGGACAAGTGGCGAGATGGATAGAGCGACTCCAGGCTTATGATTTTGAAATACAACACCGAAGAGGTCGTATCCATGGAAATGCAGACGCCCTTTCACGACGTCCATGTAAACTTGAGTGCAAACATTGCACCCGAATAGAAGAAAAAGAAACAACAGCAACTATACAGTTGGTAACCGTGGAGCCATCTACAGGTTGGGACAACGGGGACCTACGAACAGCACAACGAGAAGATCCGGACATTTCACCTATTCTTGCTTGGAAAGAAGACATGGAAAGACCAGACTGGAAGGATGTTTCGGAACGGAGTGAGAAGCTGAAAAGTTACTGGGCTCAATGGAACTCTCTTCATGTGGTATATTAAAACGCAAATGGGAAACACCTAATGGCGAATATTTCCGAATGCAGATAGTCGTGCCGGCATCAAACGTCAAAGATGTTCTAGAAGAAATGCACGGTGGAACCTCTGGAGGACATTTGGGAGTGAACAAAACCATTTCCAAAATACGAGAAAAGTTTTATTGGTTACATATGCGAGAAGATGTGGAGGAGTGGTGCCGCAGATGCACTGTCTGTGCTGCTTGCAAAGGGCCGCAACACAGAAGCAGAGGAGAAATGCATAAGTATAATGTCGGAGCCCCCTTTGAAAGGATAGCTATAGACATCGCTGGACCTTTTCCAGAAACGGATGGCGGTAACCGTTATATATTAGTTGCCATTGACTATTTCAGTAAATGGCCTGAAGCTTATGCAATCCCTAATCAAGAGGCAATCACAGTTGCGGAACAAATAATAACGAATTGGGTCAGTAGGTTTGGTGTGCCTCACGAACTTCATTCGGACCAAGGACGGAACTTCGAATCGCGGACTTTCCAGGAGATGTGTAAAATGTTGGGAATAAGAAAAACTAGAACAACTCCTCTACACCCACAATCTGATGGCATGGTAGAGCGCTTCAACAGAACATTGATCGAGCATCTAAAGAAAGTAGTTGACTATCATCAACGCGATTGGGATCGACATATTCCTGTATTCCTAATGGCTTATAGATCAGCCGTTCATAGTACTACCGGACAAACCCCAGCTAAAGTCATATTCGGAAGAGAGATGCGTTTACCTAGCGACCTCAAATTCGGTACCCCCAGAGGTGAACAAAAGTTACCAGAAGACTACGTATCGGAGCTCAAACAACAATTAGCCGAAGTACACGAGGCCACGAGGACGAAATTAGCAACAAATACTGATCGGATGAAGACCCGCTATGACTTACGTGCTAATTCCGCAGGATTCAACGAAGGTGATCTTGTTTGGCTGTACAACCCGAAACGACGTAAGGGACGTTCTCCAAAATTGCAACAACACTGGGAAGGACCATATTCAGTAGTAACTAGAATTAATGACGTGGTATACAGGATTCAGCGTGGCACAAGAGGCAAGCACAAAATCGTTCATTTGGACCGCTTGTGTCAATACTACGAGCATCAAGACCGTGGACCACCTGTTGTTCGGGACGAACAAGTTTAAGAAGGGGCCAGTGTTACGTGCAATAGAAAGAGACAACTGGTGACATCTACTGGCAATAAACAACTTCAGGTTCGGAGAGTAAATGACTTCAGGTTCGGAGAATCGATTATGAAAGTTCAGGAATAGAACAAATAGAATAGTCAAGAAGCTTTTGGAATAGAACACTCCAGAATAATCCGGAGAGTTTCTAGGGTATAAATATAACAGTTGTCATCGCCAGAAAAGAGTCTTGTCTTAGACGTTGCAGTGTTAACAAGCGAAAGTAATAAAGAAGCGATAGTGTGTAATTAGATTGCGATAATTGAAAGTACAGTGTTAGCGATAATTAGAGTTGAGTTGATTAAATGAATGTTTGTGAACTTTATATGATTTAAGTGTAATAAAGAACTTATACATTAATTATTTAATATTGTGTTTTAAATAACGAACCAAAGGCCACGCTCGCAACAATACCTTGTATCTCTGTACCTGTACCGTGGGGCCAGCCCAGACGATAACTTTTTAAGGAAGGAAGGAATTTGGCTTAGACGTAGAATATACTGTGTAGAGGTGCCAAACAATAATGTCGCGTAGTTCCTTATATGATTACCGAAATTAATTGTGTGGGTGTTCAATTAAGTCACAGTGTCTGATATAAACAATAACTGTATCACAAATTGACAACACGTAATGATTATTGAATTATTATATTATCACCTCAAATCGCAAATAAACATCTGTACAGCCGGCTTGCTGTAGTATTGGTATGCTGCTCGTACTCCCGATCTAAACTTGGTAGCACGGACTTTTTCCTACCACCGAATACTTCTCACCCGTAAAAAGTGTCAATATCCACCCCTGTGTGGGCTATGGCATAGAAAGCAAGTGAAAGAGAAAATGATAAAAACGTCATGTTCGTGCGTGATGCTCGGACACTGCTCTGTTTGCGACCTCCCCCATCTCCGCTCATCTTCCTCACCTACCATTTGCGTGGACGGTACACAAAAACTACACCGTCCAAACTAGTCCAATAACTCATTTCCACTTTTGCGGAATTGGAACAAGGTGGTGTACACGCGAAAACTCAGTTGCGGAATCCAGCCCCTGATCACAGAGATAAAAAAACGCAGTTATTATAGAATACAAGTTAATCCCATTAAAATTTTGCACATGTTCTGCGACTAATGTATATACATTTCTATTGGAAAGACAGAGAGAGCACAGAGAGTATTGTGTTTTCTGTACCGTGCTTTTCTATGCATTTTCACGATATTTCGTCACTAATGGCGGAACGTTGTTCGTAATGGGAATACTTTTAGGGCCGTATTCACCAAGCCATTTAATTGAAATTTAATTTAATTTCTGTTTTAGTACTCCTGTAAGAGAGGGTTAGGGCACACTTAAAATTAAATTAAAATTTAATTTGGGTTATTTTATGTTATAATAACGCATATATAACTTTAATTTTAATTTAAGTGAGCCCTAACCCTCTCTAACGGGAGTACTAAAACAGAAATTAAATTAAATTTCAATTAAATGGCTTGGTGAATACGGCCCTTAATCTATATACCTTGCACCTAGCCATGCCTTTAGCATTTAGGGCAGTATTCACCAAGCTATTTAATTGAAATTTAATTTAATTTCTGTTTTAGTACTCCTGTAAGAGAGAGCTAGGGCACACTAAGGGCCGTATTCACCAAGCCATTTAATTGAAATTTAATTTAATTTCTGTTTTAGTACTCCCGTTAGAGAGGATTAGGGCTCACTTAAATTAAAATTAAAATTATATATGCGTTATTACAACATAAAATAACCCAAATTAAACTTTAATTTTAATTTAAGTGAGCCCTAACCCTCTCTAACGGGTGTACTAAAACAGAAATTAAATTAAATTTCAATTAAATGGTTTGGTGAATACGGCCCTTAAAATTAAATTAAAATTTAATATGGGTTATTTTATATTATAATAACGCATATATAACTTTAATTTTAATTTAAGTGAGCCCTAACCCTCTCTATTGGGAGTACTAAAATAGAAATTTAATTTAATTTTTATTTTAGTTCTCCCGTTAGAGAGGGTTAGGGCTCACTTAAATTAAAATTAAAGTTATATATGCGTTATTATAACATAAAATAACCCAAATTAAATTTTAATTTAATTTTAAGGGCCGTATTCACCAAGCCATTTAATTGAAATTTAATTTAGTTTCTGTTTTAGTACTCCCGTTAGAGAGGGTTAGGGCTCACTTAATTTAAAATTAAAGTTATATATGCGTTATTATAACATAAAATAACCCAAATTAAATTTTAATTTAATTTTAAGTGTGCCCTAACCCTCTCTTACAGGAGTACTAAAACAGAAATTAAATTAAATTTCAATTAAATGGCTTGGTGAATACGGCCCTAAGTGTGCCCTAACCCTCTCTTACGGGAGTACTAAAACAGAAATTAAATTAAATTTCAATTAAATGGCTTGGTGAATACGGCCCTTAATATTGCTTTTTAACCTACGTTAGAAACTTTAATACATGAAAGCAATAGTATTAGCGAGAAGAAGAATGTTAAGTTGAGAGCTAAAATGTCATCTTTAAATGTCACTCGAAATCGAGTAAATTGGGTGCAGCTTTTTACATATTGGCGTGTATAGCGATCGTATTTACAATATTATTTAAGACAGAATATATATTCTTCTACAAATGTAATAGACATGTATTATTTAATCTAAAATATGAAATAACTTCAAATACAATGTTTAACAAGGCTATTTTAAAATCAATTTGTAGACAGCTCTTACGGGAGAATTAAGAATAGAAGTCTTGTGAATTTCCATTAAATATTCTTTTATAAAGTATTTTTGATTAATCGCCTTTTAACGTAAAATAAAAAGAAATGGCCGGTACTCCGGCTAAGAAGGGCACGTTTACTAGCTATGTTAACTGCACAAAGGTAAGAAAACCTACAGCGGATGTTTGATTTGTTCATTAAATTCACCTTTACTTAATTTGTCTATTGCCTTCTTATTCGAATGAATTGTGCTTTGTTTAACTGTGTTTATTGTTTACTTCCTGTTTTACAGACCTTAAATGGAAGTGAGGAAGTTGGTCAAAATAAAATTAAACCGAAATTGCTTTCAGGTATGTAAGGAAATAAAGAAACATTACATGTTTTCAAAATGATTTTTAATTTTTTTTCCTTATCATTTGTTTTTGTTATCATTGACGCCCATTTATTTTGCAAACACCTAATGTTTTCCCTTTAGGTGAAATTGAAGTAGCATCAGCGTCAGTTTTTATGTACTCTTCTACAACGAAAATAGATGAGAATAGCGGTATACCTGGTTTATTGGCAGTTACAAACTTTAAACTATCATTTATACCATATGATCCAATAGAAGTATGTGAATGGGCTTAGTTTATGTAACTTATATTGCAGAAAATATAATTTTTATTTTATTCCAGCAACATGGTCCATATCAAGAAAACATTTTCCTTGGAAAGAATGATATTACACTAAATAATATCGATGTTATATACCAAATAATAGATAGAAAACGCAAAAGAATTTTTCCGCAACAAAAAATCAGCTCAAAGATAGAGGCTCTGCACATTGTTTGTAAGGTAATTTTTGTGTGTGAAGTATTAAGACTTGTAGTCCCCAGGAAGAGCTTAGTATTCGGCAGATACATATTTTGACGGTTTACATTTGCTGGCCAACGATTTTTCGCGCATTTATCACTTCATATCTGTTGATAATGATATTTTTCTAGATCCAAACTTCTTTGTTTCGGTAACTTTAATTTTTTCTATGAGTTGCGAACTATTCAAAATTTGGCATCTTGGAAATATACTAATGTCGTTTTCGTTTGAACATACAGAGCTAATCTGGAGGCAACCCCGTTCAATCGAACGGTTTCAGAGTGTACCTGAAAAAGTTCGTTTGTATACTAACGTCAAAGTACGCTATGAATTTAGAATAGAATAATCTTTATTAGTATTTAGAATATACTTTCAACAACGGTAACATTTTATAAATTCTATGCATTTCTTTTTAAAACAATAAATTTTGTACGGAAGGTGGTTGGTAATTTGATTTCGGAATAATTTTGATGATAATATAATATAATAATAGTAGTGATCTTAATAATAATTGTTGCCTTTAAAAAAATGTCGAATGACATTAATATCAAATCAAAACTAGACTTTGTTTGTGTGATTGAACTCATAGTGTACCCGAGAAAATTTTCAGAGCGAACCTGACGCTTTTTGGGTTGCCACCAGGGACAACCCATTTTTGCTTCAAACAAACGCTTTGACAGGACTTAGGTTGCCTCTAGAGCGAAGCCGATGTTCAAACGAAAACGACATAAGTGTGTTCAATTTTTAGCTATAGTACAAATGGGGCGTGTAATTGTTGGCTACAACCAACTTAGAGCCAAAATAAGCCCTATATTTGAGTAAAAATCTTATTTGTATATGTTGGCTTAACTGTCAGAATCGTAGCTCGGAAGATACAAGCCATGAAGTCGGCGGTGACACCGCCACATTAAAGGCCTTAACGGGTCGGCTACAGCCATGCAGCAAGAGCTCATTCTCAATTGCTTTGTACACTCATCATGGAGGAAGAACTATTTCATCTTAAACAGGTCCTAAAGTCTAAAACTATCGCTTCCACAGAAAAATGAAGTTAAAACAAATTGTAGCCAATATGCTTTCTTTCTAATTGTTGTAAAAAAAGCATCTAGAACAAATTTATGGAAATTATAGCGTTTGAGCAAAATACAAGTTACTTTTCTATGAAAAACTCCTTCAGTAAGACAAGGCAAAATGACTGTGTTGTTCGTCTGTTAACCGGCCCGCTACTCTTTTTTTCAGATTTTGTTCATGGCACGGTATGACTATCCGGCACCATAGATTCGCCATTTTCTCTGTTAATCGATTCGCATGACGCGTTTCTTAAAAAGTACAAAATATAAAGTTAAATATTTATGTAAATTTATTCAACTGGATCCATTTAAAATCTTAAAATAAGTGCCATTTTACTTTCTAAACAGAAAGATTGAAGGAAGATTATTAGAATTATATTCCACATTTTAATTTGGCACTACCCCACTTTTTACACTTCGTTATGATGCATTACAAATTTGCCTTCATTTGAGAAAATTACAATTACCACTAACTAATTTCACTATAGAAATAATAAAAAGATCTTAAATAATCAATTAGGAATGCAAATCACAAGTATTTCAGTCTTATTTTGCATTTTTTATCGATAAAATTTTCGTGGCACTTTGTTTTGATCCGAACTGATTTCCCTGAAATGAGGTTTAAACTAACAAATTCAATGTATATTTACGGTAAGAAACTAATATGATATTTATTGCAACATTTTCAATGGATCCAGTGGAATAAATTTACATAAATATTATCATTTTATTTTTCCCGTTTCGTGTGACGTCACATGGACTTGACTTGTTCCTCTGTATATAGTGGTTCATGGCTTGTACTTGTATATTCCGGGGGACAGTCAAAATGTATTATTGCTGTGGCCGTCTGAAGCCAAATTGGTTTGCACTCTGGAGCGTGTTCATAAAGTAGGCTGCAGCCGGCTATGGTAGCTGTAGATATGGCTATCGTCGTTGGGAAATGCAATAGTTAGATTTTTGACTTCGCTAAATGACAGTTCCTGGCGTTTGGAAAATCATAGTAGCCGGTCTCGAAGCCGGCTGCAGCCGGTATCGACTTGAGAATGCTACCCAGCATAACTAACTAACACAAACGCATTTCATTTGACATTTTTGTTTGGCTTTATTTTTAAATTACAGAAAAGAAAAGAAATTTTATTGTAATAATGGCAAATGTAACCATTTATATTAGGGAGCCATTTAATAATTTAATAGGCGAAACAGGTAATAAATTGTTTTTTGTGTATTTACATGATATGTAACTTATACTCTAATAATACATTTCTTTATTGCACATATCGATTGTTGGTGATTGTTGGCTTAATTTAAACATTTGTTTTTTTTCGAAAATCTAAAAAGAAAATTCACCATCAAATTAGCCGGAAAATTCTTATTTTTAATTTAATTTGATTTATGACCAGCTCAATCAATGCGTAATCGTTTGTTGGATTCGTTTTTATTAATAAAATGTTTGTTGGTCCCTTAATTCTTCGCTAATTGAAAAAATAATTTACCTAAGATACTCCTGAAGTTGTAGCTGATATTAGCCAAATTATATTTTTGCAGCTGAAGCTGCAGTAACACCAACATGATAATGAAGTAAAGCCACAAGGTATATAAAACAAGATAATCTTGGTAGGAACCACGTTCCACCATTTTGTCTGGAATTGAAAATTGTTGTGTAGAAAAATGTCTTTGATGTCTTATGGCAAATTTTCTTTTTAGATTTTCGAAAAAACTGTTATCCAACAAATGTTTAAATTAAGCCAACAATCACCAACAAACGACCAACAATCGATAGGTGCAATAAAAAATTTAAAAAGTAAAAGTTGACCGGATGGAGCCTTTACAACAGAGTGCTCTGGACCAATTTTATACTAATGCAGGATGTTCAAAAAATTGGTGGTCGGAGTAAAGTCCGTCGTTTGGGATGTAAAAGTGGTTAGAGATTTTATTCTTCACATTTTACGGCTCACCCTGTAATTTCTAAATGGTACATCCTAGGATGATTTAAAATTTGTTAGATAAAACTTGAAGCTTTCCATTGCTCCCTACCTTTTTATTCTCCTCTTCTCCGTATTAGCCATCAAATTCAAAATTTCGGAAACTGTGATGGTGACGTGTTGTTTTCAAAAGCAAATAGCTGAAATAAATAAATAAAACAGGTATAATTGTGAAATTTTTCGTTGTTCAGCCTTGCCTTCATAACGGAGGGGATGAAGAGAATAAGCTATCATTCAGAAGCCATAGTCATGAGATAACTGTGAAGGACAAATCCACTGTGAATGATAAGCCTTTCTATCTCAGACTGATTGTAGAAAATTATCGGCAGAACGTCTATCTGTTTTCAAAATTTTCTAATTAGACGAGTTGCTGCTTGGTATTCGAAAAAATTCTGAGTTTCCTTCCAGCTAACTAAATTTGCCGATATTCCTGTACGTCTTTTATGCTTTTTTTTCATATAGATATCAGTCGGTAGTGATTCAACCAAGCACCTTCCCATGTGGGATTTATATACCCAGTAGTCAGCAAGAGAATACATTTCGAAGGCTGTCATATGAAATCGCCAGTTTTCAAGATTGTGCTCCCAATCCTCTCGGTCTGTCTCATGCAGCGTATTAAAGATGAGCGAGCTAAAACTTTTGTCTCTTTTAACGGAGACTTTTGGGCATTAACAAAACAAGTTGGCTACTATTTCAGTTTTCTCGCCTGCCTTCCGGGTTGTCGATAAGTATAGGTGTCCTCGATTAAGGAATGCTCGGAGATAATAGACCAGGATTTTAAGGAATAATTTATTTTACCTGGACAGTTTCGTCGTGGAGTCCCATAGTTCTTTGGCAGTCGTCTTTAGCCACAATGCTATATGTAGGTTATGTGCCTCCAAATTTGCGTTAAGTAGTTCGAGCTCACCTGCCTTTTCGTTAATGGAAATATTATTATGCCGTGGCAGTCAAAGAACGAATACCGCACTACAGTGTAAGAGAAAGTTTAGGGTGATGCTATATGGCTTAAGCGTAATCAAATAATACAAAGAAAAATTGTAAATGTTTGGATTGGTCTATTGGTATTTTTTACATAGTAACCACGCCCCAAAAGGGTGCCAACGTGGGGACCCTACTACTAAGCCTCCGCTGTCCGTCCGTCTATCTGTCAGCGGGATGTAGACAGTTGAAATTTTCATAGAGTGTGTATTTCTATTGCACTATAAAATAATAAAAATAAAATTGAATTAGAAATCAAAGGGACGACCCCCATACAAGAAACCTGATTTTTTCGGCGTTTTTTGCTCGACCTTAACAATCGCTGTATCTCTTGAACCGTAATAGGTAGACACATGAAATTTTCAAAGCGTGAGTAATACTATAGCTGCTATAACGAAAAATAATGAAAATAAATGAAGTTAAAAATTAAAAGGGGCCTCCAAACAATAAACATGTATGATTGTACGGAACCCTTCGTATGCGAGTCGGATTCGCACTTTGCCGATTTTTTATTATACATTAAGTTGGGTTCTGTCTGCCAGTCTATCTGTCTATCTTCCGGATGATGATTTGAGAAAGCGCTTACTTACACAACTGAAATTTCTCTTAAGGGGTTTTATAAAAATTTTGAATCTAAATTTGCAAAATCTGGCAAGCTCCTTCGTAGTGTTGTCCTTCACAAAGTTCGATCTCGCAAGTATATTTGAGTTGAGAATTTCAACTAAAATTTCAATAATGAATTAAATCGGCCAACCCCTTCGTGTAGAATTCTTCAGAGGGTAAAAAATTAGACAGATTTTAACATTCCTCGAATGGGGACATACGAAAAATAGCTTCAACTATCTAACTAGCAAATTTTCAAATTATATGGGCAACAATAGTTGCATGAATTCATCTAGGGTATTGAAAACCGGGTCTACATCAATTATAACTTTTTCTTAGTTTAAATACAGCTTGTTGTCCTCTGAAAGATCTACCTGCAGTTTTGATTCTTCCCAATATTGAAAAATCAATATAAACATGCCCAAAATATATTTAAATTTACTATTTACATTTTTGATTATTTTTCTATAGAATTTTCGCCTACTAAAATATAGTTTTAAGAGAACGGCCAAAGATCAAGGAAGGATTATAGCATCTGCTTTAGCTAGATTTGCTTTTCCAGCTAGACATGATTTATCATTCGCTTTTTGTTTTAAGTAAGTTGATTTTAATTCCGTACAAAAGAAAATTGTGTTTTAATGTGCGCTGTTTTTAAGGGAAAACTACTATAATACGCTTAAGTCGACAGTCACAATGTTCAATACTAAAACAGACTGGTCCCGTGAATTAATACGTTGTGGTGCCACAGAATGGAGAGTTTTATCATCAGAATTATTGGACTGCTCAGATTCAAATACCCTTCCTCCAAATTTTGTTATTCCAAAATGTTTTTCAATTGAGAAATTCTTGGAAAGTTGTAAGGCATTTGTTGATTCTAGAAGTGCGTTTTGGGTATTTAAAATTCCAATAGTAAATATAAACTTTTACACATAATTTATTATTTATAGGTTTACAGTTATGGAAGTGCTTCCCTAATTAGAATGGCTGAACTGAAATCTAACATTACCGACACAAAAATTGAAAATGTAACATTAGAATTAATACGTAAATGTGATCCAGAAAAAAAATCCTTAAAAATTATGAATTTATGTGAACTATTACCAAGCATTCAGGATGTTCAACGTGGCTTTACAAGACTTCGAGAATTGTGTACTCCGGAAAATCCCCGACAGTTTTTAATACAAGACTCAAAATATTATAGTATGCTTGATAAATCTTGTTGGCTGCTATATATCTCATTGTGCCTAAAGTGTTCAAGTGAAGCAGCAAAAGCACTTCAGAGTGGTACAACAGTAATTTTACGTGAAAATAATGCTCGTGATATGTGCTGTGTGATATCTAGCTTAATACAAATTATACTTGATCCACACTTTAGAACACTTGAAGGATTTCAATCGTTGATTCAAAAGGAATGGGTATCTTTGGAACATCCGTTTATGGATCGCCTTGGGCATGTAGTTAAACCAGATTCAGAAGAAGAAAGTCCGTTACTGCTACTTTTTTTAGATTGTGTATGGCAATTGTTGCAGCAATTTCCTGAGGAATTTGAATTTAGCCAAACGTATCTAACTACAATCTGGGATGCGGCTTTTCTTCCAATTTTCGATACATTCCAGTTCAATACAGAATTAGATCGATATCAAGCAACAAGGGTAAGTATTTTCATTAAAAAATAATCAAAGGGTTTTAATCCAATAAAATTTAGAAAAATTTAATTTTTATCAAAGTATTATCTATATCAAAAACAAAGGGAATTTCATAAAAATCCTTTCGATCATACAGTAAAATTCCGTGATGTTTTTTTGTCCCAATGGGATTGGATGTGGTACACAGTCTACCATCTTCTGTCTTTGCTCGGGCTTACAATTTTCGAAGACTTAAGAGCGACATACATTAGCAATTCCGCCACCGCCACTCCTCCTAATCCTTTCGATATCTTTTAACTGCCGTGTTGCACTCACTGACTTGTATAACATGGACTGCTTGATCTTCTATTTCATATGGGTCCACTTTTGTTGGCAGGGGTGTGCAAATTTTTGGAATTGACATAAAAATTGAGACAAATATATTGCTTATGTACGTCTATCTCTTACAAGCTCAATAATATTTGACATCAAATCTGCAGTGGAACACATTTTTCAGTAATATTCAAAGTTAATTTTTGTGTTAATTAAAACAAGTTTAACTTCCTAAATAATTTTAATTTAATGCAATACAATTTTATAACATCTTTAGTGTTTCCAATCGACAAATAATAAATAATTATAAATCGGTGGGCAATTGTACGAAATAAAGGGTTTTCACAGCCTGTTCAATATTTGTGCCATTTTTGAAGTAAGAACGCTCAGTCCATTCTTATTATATGTCAGTGATTTCGTATAGAAATTATTATTTCAAGTTCAGTGGAATCCAGTCGTTAAACCAAAAAGAGACAACTATAGAAAAGTGATCCCATGAAAATGTAATCGATTTCAGTGGTGTCAGCGGTCTATGTTATACATATCAGTGGTTGCACTGCGCCCTGAGCTTGGATTTTCTAAGAGTTTATAGAAAGAGTTTATAGAAAGAGTTTAATTCAGGATGAGCAGTGCCATGCCCGAGTGAAGCCCGGACGGCAGACATTATCATTTGTGAATGAAAATGTAAACTGTGTGTTTGGGAATTTGGGAATATTTCAGAAGCATGTGGAAAGCTAGACTTAGTACACCTACCCTATTAGATTTAATTATTCCACAGAAGTAAAAAGCTTAGAAAATGTCTCCTGGAATATTCCCAAATTCCCAAATACACAGTTAACATTTTCATTCGCAAATGGTAAAAAGAAGCAATGTACTGCTGCGTTCCTTTTCTCGTTCAGAATGAATCTGTATGAATCGACAGAACGTTGTCATAATTTAGTTTTATGCTCACAGAAAAGGAACGAAATAGAACCATTTTAAGTGTTTGATATTTCTTCCATTTGATAAAAGCATTCGTAAAAATTGTTGTTTATAAAAAGCAAAGCTATTTTCCAACAAAGGCAACTTAAACCCAACTATTACCACCTCGTCCAAATTGTAAACAACACGACAACGAATTAAAATCGTTCTGCTTGAATCCGGGAAAAACTCAGATACACTCAGAACCATTCGGAGTCCGAAAAGCGATGACAGATTGAAACTAAATCGTTCGGCTCGAGAAAAAGAACGACAGGGATTGAAAAAAATCCCTCTGAACGAGAAAAGGAACGCAGCTTCAAACAATTCACACACACACACACACGTTCTTACTAGAAAACTCCTCATTATTTACAACATATAATAATATAACGAGACTCAAAATAGACAGAAACTTCACATAGCACAGACAGCACAGTCAGTGCTCAAGCTGAGTGAATCAAGTTCAAGTTCAAGTTCAAGTTATTTATTTGCGCTAAAAAGTTTTAACACTTAACCTAACAATATTTTTCTTATCTAAACCTATTCCCTGATTACAATTCCTACGGGCTTTTCTTTGGCCCTGAGTTCAATTAATCTAGCTGAGTTTTCTTATTTTCTAAATACATGAATTACTAACTAACATATGACTTACTTCTAAACTACGGCTAGCGCTACCTAGTTATAATTAACTAAATGTAATTCGAAAATTTAATACTTACTCCTGGTGGTGTTTGAAAGCTCCCTGTTGCGGGTATTGTCTGCAGAGTTGCGTATGTCCTGTCCTGCAGGCTGCAACATCCTCCTCTCTTTCTCTCCTAGCCTCGGTGATTGTCTCCTTTCTCCCTGAAAAAGGTAAAAATTCCTTGGCAGTAGTATTTTTCATGACAGGTTGAGATGCAAAAAGGCGATAAATATTTGTTAGTGGGTAAGTGGGGAAAGTTGGTTAGTTCATGGACAATTGGATTTGGGTGATTGGGGATTTTGGCTAACTGCTTCTTCATCATCTCAACCAGATAGTCCTGTATTGGAGAAATACCACATTTCTCATACAGGACCTGATTGCGATAATGCTTTCCACAGGGCCTTCGGTAGAGTCCAGTGAGGATCCGGGCGTTTTCCTCTCGAATTTCGCAAGGATCTCCATATAAGTTGACGAAATGGTGTGCCATATGGGAAACGAGTACGTTAAGATTGGCCTAAAGAGCTGCTTGTACATCAGCAGTTTCGTGCTCAGAGTTAGTCCATTTCTATATATCATTATAGAACTGAACATGCTTAGTGCAAAGTTTGCTTTCCTAGCAACTGCTTTTGCATGAGGGTTGAACTTGAAACGTTCATTGAAATATATATCACTTCATTATTGATAGTGATTTCAATGTTTCTTGCGTTTTGACAAACGCCTCTGCGTGGACGTGCAGTTCTGATGCAGAGTACACCCGATTTTGGGACATTGATCTTTATGCCTCATTTACGATAGTACTCGTAAAGCTTGGCAATATGATCACCCACTTTCTTTGTCGCCAGTTTGGGAGTCGTGACTCCTCCATTATCCTGCGGTTGATCAAACGTGAATAGATTGAAGAGGAATGGCCCGAGTACTGAGCCTTGCGGGACGCTCGCTTTTATGTCCTTATGCGCAGATATGCAATTCTTTATTTCGACAAAGAATTGTCTCTGAGATATGAAGCTATTTATCATCTGAATTAGGTAGGGTGGGAACTGAAATCCAATCAGTTTGGAGATAAGACCTTCTCTCCATATGGAGTCAAAGGCCTTCTCGACATCAAGAAAACAGGCCACAGTATGAGTTTGTTTATTAAGAGCTTGGGTCACATCAGTGTGAAATTTTAATAGTGGGTGCAGAGTGGAGTGCATAGCCTTGAATCCAAATTGCTGATGCTGCTCCATCTCCTTCTCCACGCAAGTGTCATCAATGTGCTGTTTCACTAATCTCTCCAGCAGTTTTCCCAAGTTGGAGATTAGTGAAATCGGTCTGAATTCCGAGATGCTCTTAGAAGATGCCTTCTTCGGAATTGGTATTATCTTAGACACTTTCCAGCTGTTGGGGAAGTAGCAATTGTTTATACAATTGTTGAAGATTATTGTTAGCATTTCGATTGCCAACGGTGGCAACTTCCGGATTATGAAGTTCGGTATGCCATCTGGGCCACTGGGCTTTTTATTGTTGAGTGACCGAATAGGGTCGGCTAGATGAAGCGGGCTGGTGTATATTTCCTGGTCATTTGGATTTCCAGCTGGATTTTCAAGACTAAATTCTGCCATTGGTGAGATATTTTGTGTCTCAAAATTTTCTACTTCAGTTAGGACTTGCCTATGAAAGTTAGGTAGATGAGTTGGAGGCGAGCTTTTGAAAGTTGACTCAAAGTAGTTGGCGAAGGCACTGCTTTTCTCTTCAGGAGAATTTAAGCAGTTGTTGCCATCGAGTAGTTTTTCAGGGACTTGGGCTTTCCTGCTACATACTTTGTTGATTTCGCTAAAAGCTCGCGGACCTGGCTTAATAGCTTTCAACCTCTCGCGAAATTGTTCATCGACAAAGCTATGGGTTTGCTCGTCAATGATTGTCGACAGACACCTAATTTGGGAGAGTAAAGATGAATATTCCGGGTTCTGTGTATTCAGATTTCGCCGGTAAATTCTGTTCAAGGTTTTCTTTAACTTTTGCCTATACGTGTACAGTTCTTGGATTCTGGGCGGAAGGTTCTTATACCGGTAGTTATTAGGTTGGTGCGTAGTGGAGAAAAACGCTATGTTGTCCTGAAGAGCAGTTGTCACCAATTCAACATAGAAGTCTATTTCTGTATTACACAGATTTCTATGCTGATCTGGCAAGAAATTGGGGAGTAGGCTACTCAGTCTATCCTGAAACTGTGGCCAGTTGACATTGGTCAGGGACGAAATTGCTGTAGCAATTAGTGTGCTTGCGGAGAATTCTTTCTGTAGAGCTATTTTTAATTCTACTGCCAAATGGTCAGAATCAGAGATATGGGCCTTAACATTTCTAATTTGGGGGAGAATGTTAATGAGATTGTCAGAAACGAGGAAAAAGTCTAGAAAAGAGCCCTTTCTGGGGAAGGTTGGTGTATCCTGGGAGACAGCAATAAAATTGTGGTTGTGGAGATTATCTTCCAACCATTTAGCTATGGTCGTCCCAGCTAAGTTGGTCGTGGGATCGTTCCATAAGCTGTGTTTAGCATTGAAATCGCCTCCAACAATCGTATATGTAATTGTTGGGAAAAGGCGTTCAGCGCGATCACATCACTACGTACTCTGGAGGCTGGAGTATGGCACGGAATGTAGAGTGAAACAAGTAGAAGAGTTTCAAGGTTTATCTTAAGAGACGTACTCTCAAAGTTGGAAAGGTTAATCTGGTTGGGTTCGAAGAGGAGATTTTTCTTAATGAGAATAGCGGTGCCACGCTTACCCTCACCTGCGTCATTTCTGAGCAGAGAATATTTTTCTAAAGACACTCTGTGTCTTGCTTTTAGATTTGTCTCTGAAAGAAACATGAAATGGGGACGGTGCTCCTCGAGAAAAAGATTTAGGGAGACTCGTTTCCCGTGAGACACAAGGGAGTTGACATTGAGGGCAATCGCCTTCAGTTCGCTTAATTTCTGCTTCCGCATAGTGAAAACGCGAATTGCAGATAAGCGCTTTGTTTTTCCGGAATGGAAGTCAGCTTCCTATAGCTAGGAAGGAAAGTGTTGATTTTGGCCATAAGGCCGAACAGCCAAAGAGTGATTTTGCCTCCTGATTGCAGAACGTGTCTGCTCCCAAGGCACTGGGCGAAGAGGGTTTTGGATTGCCTGCAGTCTGGGGCCTGGGGACGACTTCCTGGTTCTTCCTTCCTATGTGCGTACCTGAAATATTAGAAGAGAGGATTTGTGCAAAACTCTTACCGGGCTTCACATAGTTTCGTGCAGACTCCCTGAAAGATTCTTCCCTCTGCTTCTTTGTCTGGACCGCTGCTTTATTCCTCTCCATGAGCTCCTTATACTTCGGGCAGCCTCTGTAGTTTGCCGGGTGTCCCTCCTGTTTGCAGTTAATGCAATAAGGTTTACCTTTTGATGTGTCTCTGGTGCAGGCCCCTGGTCCATGTCTGACGTTGCATTTCACACATCGATATGCAGTACCACAGTTACTGGCTACATGGCAGTATTTCTGGCAATTTTTGCACTGCGAAATACCACTGTTCTGAAATCGCTCCCAGTGAACGGCTTGATGTAGGATTCTGTCTACCTTGATGATCCGGTTGACATCCGTTTCAGCCTCGAAGTTAACCACATAGGAGTCTACTAGGCGTCCGCTTTTCCTTATAGCGGGTGTTACGAGGTGCGAAACCATAGTCACCTTTATTCCTTGTAGCTCCTTCTCCAACGCTGTTGCTACCACTTTCGGGTCGAAGCTGCATTGAATTCTTTTAAGCACCAAGGTCAATTTTCTGTTGCTCTTGGGTGTAAATGTGAAGCAATCTACCTTGATTGCCTTCACTACGTTGAAGATAACCTGGTGGTCCTCTTCTGTGGCTGGCTTCAGTGTTGACTTCGTCTTATTATTGTTCTTTAAGAAGAACTTAGGGCGCTTCTCCAACTTCTCGAGCATGTCGAAGAATTTCGCTACATTTAAATTGTAGCAGATGATTGGTGGGGGCTTTGCGATCTTCCTCTCCGTTGGTGCTGCATCGGTCTTGCTACTGGCTGCCTTGGTCTTTGGTTTCTCTGATTTCTCCGCTGACTGGATCAGTCGATAGTAATTCCCAGTAAGCGCCTCTTGATCCCCTTTTCCTTTCAGATGTAGCTGCTTGCCCTTCTTCTCCACGTTGTTCGACAGTTGAGTCTTTGGCCTCCTTTTGTTCAGAACTGATTTGTAGCTGTCGTCACTTGCTGTTGTTGATGTATCTCCAGAGTTATCACTGTCATCATCCTCATCCTTTTCTTCCTCGTTGACGACTTTGCTTCTGTCCAATACTTCCGTGTCATCGGCATCCATAAACTCATCTTGTTGGTTTTCAAGATCAGAACTTTTGCATGATGATTCTTTTAAAACTTGCATCTGGCTGAGGATGCTATCCTCCACCGTCTTGGTAATCTCATCCTCCGACATGCGTTTAGTTTCGCACATCTGCTTCATCCGTCTTGCAAATGCCCTTGACAGGATTTTAAGCTCCATGTCAAAGCTTTCAGTTTGCTCCTTATCAGTCATTTTGATTTACCTAAACTTCACTTAACTTACTGAGTCTTTTCTCACACGCACACACAGTAATAAAAGGTGTCCTTATCACCATACTGGTATTATTTTCCACTTTTCTTAGTGTTTATTATATAAGCGTCTTTGTGTTGTACATATATACTCTTACAAGCACTAATCACTAACTTGATACACTCACCTCTCATCCACGCACTTGTGCATGAAATGCCGTCGGCAAAATACGAGAATTGCGGTTCCTTCAAGATATCCGCTTTGGATGTTTTTCTGCTAATTCCTTTAGTCCGCTTGATGTTCACTGTTCGGTCGCTTGCTCACGATTCTCAATCTGAATGAATCTGAGTGAATCGCAGTCTGCATAGGTATATAAGCAACAGGATGAGCGTTCACTTTGTATGGGAGGCAATATCAAAGAGAAATTTATAGGAAAAGCGTTCCATTTCTTTGTTCAGCGTTTCCTATCTACGTATGAAATATTTTATTAATCTATGGTAATGGTGACTTGATTTTTATGGCTACTTGGTCGACTGTACCATCACGTCTATGCATTCCCTCTCAAGTGATACTAGAGCAATGGTGATAATGAAACTTTATGCGAATTCCCTATTTATACGAATCTATCAACCTCCTTTGAATATATCTGCCGGTTTTTCAGTATTGAGTTAAATCATTCGCATATATGTTAAGTGCTTTGCACTTTGGCTCTTTATACAGTAGTTTCAATGGACCTTCTTTTTGTGTAGGCACCGTTATTTGTATCGTCTTGAGAGGGTGATTCATGTGAATACAGACAGAGATAGCTCCTGTTTATTACCACGCGCCTCAGTCTACTATATCCTTTGATTTTTTGCATTTTTAGCATTATCGGCTGATTCTCGGTAAGTTATAAGAAGCAAATCTTTTAACGGCCCACTTGATGATAACACTTTTGGACTCCACATTTGGAAAACTGAAGTTTTTTGTGAAACTTGAAGTACTAGCTGTTGTTGAATTCTCCGGAAAATGTGTATATATTCATAAGTAGCCCCAGAGTCTTCTTGGTAGTTTCAGAAAATGTAATATCGCTTCTTTTTAAAAAGAAGGAGCCTCTGTGATCTATCAAAGTCGACTCCGTTGTATTGATTCCGAAGAATTGCGCAACTGAGTAGCATGTGTGCTTTTTTATTGAGTTTTAGTATTGGTTCAGAATTCAGATACTAGTTACATGGTTTAAACAGATTATCTTTGAATACTGTCCGCCAAATTCAAGATCGATATGGACATATAAGGGAAAGTTATAAATTCTAAAGTGTAGTCTTATCCATATGTCATTCTCTCTCCTCATAAACTAACAAACTAGCCCTCTTTCACTTATTTTTAGCTTAGAATATTAATTATTTGATTTTAAAATGTAACTGAAAATCATCAAATTTCATTTAGGACTTAAAACTTATTTTGCGTCCTGTCTGGGATTGGAGTGAGCAATTCTCCGAAAGGGATAAAATATTCTTCACAAATCCATTTTATGTCAAGAAGCCGGAAATCTGTCGAAAATCAATTGCCATACCACCAAATGCAATATTGTTACCAGGTTTTCAGAAACCAGCTTCACGGTTCACAATGGATCCAGGACAATTCAATCAGTCATCAATTCCTCGGGTATGTGGAGAATATGTAAAATATACAACAAGAATAAATTATGTTCATTATTTTTGTTTTTTGTTTGTTTTCAGGATAAATATCTACAACCAAAATGTGGTATATCAAATCTAGAAATCTGGCAACAGTGCTACTATCGATGGATACCATTATTAGAAATAAAAAGTGGTGGTTTTCCACAAATTGAGTTATTCCATCGACTTATATTGAGCAATATCGCAAAACTGCAACGAGCCTTGGAAACACGAGATTTCGACGACCTTCCAGATGAAGACAAATCATATGATATAACTCCGACAAACAGTCCATCTAGACATATTATGCCTGCAATAAACTCATTTTTCCCATTTAGTCTTAACATAGGAGACCCATCACAACTTACAGATATTCTAACAAGTAGTAATGAATTGCTAACGGAAGGTTCCATATTGGAGCGATTATCAATAGCACAACTACCCGATTAAGTTTTCAATATGAATAACAATTATTTGACTGTGTACTTTGTAAATTGAATTGCCTTAGAGAGTTTTTGGATTTTTACACGGGCATGCATAGTTCTAAATAACTTAAAAAGAGGAAGAAAAAAGAAAAACACTTGTAGTAACAGACCGCTATTGTGCTGAGTTAGGTTTGTTTGAATATCTTGTAATGCCTTATTTTTTATTGTTAGTTATTCAAGACTTTTAGATAGAACTCTGTTTTTTTCTGTTATGCTTTTCTATTTATAAAAAACTCAATTTCAATTTCAAACGAAAAACATTTATCGGCAATAACTATTATGGATATTTTTTAATTTATTTGTTACTGTTGAATAAAATAAATGTTGTATATTAACAGTGCAGTTTTCTAAGGCTCTCCCTCAACTGCAGTAAACCAGTGTTAAGGGCTAACCATAATGTGCATATGTAAAGCCACGAGCAACTGCTTTTCATAATAACAACCCACAATAGCATTAAGAAGCCGTTCGTCAAATTTTAATTCCTTTCGTCAACTTCTGTCTGCACGCCCATGATCGTACTTTGCATAAGCAAATTTGACAGGTTGTGTAAATACTATATAAATGTTAGTGATGCATAAGGAAGCATTCGTGATATTTTCAAGGCTTGCGTATACAATCTTATGCACATTGTGGTTAGGCCATATGTGGTCGGGGCGTAGAGAGTGACAACGGTAGCAAAGTGCTCGTACTGCGTGCTAGCTGCATGTGCGTTATCCCCAAAGAATACGCTGTGCCATGTGATCGAGGTGTAAATATGGCTCACAGCTGACATTCACAGTGGCTGAGCGTGCCCTACGGCTACAGGCTGAAATACAATGAATGCGACACCAAATTGGCGTCGTCGTTTGTCGCAGACCTAATACAATGAATGCGACATTATCGTCATCATTTCAAGACAGTTTAGTTGAGTTTTGCTTTTTTGTGATGTCTACGGATTTTTTTTACATTTTTTATGAACAAGTATAAGTTACATTAAAGCTTATATGCAGTTAAGCCAGTTTTAAAAGAAAAGTACGTGAAATGTACCAACACACGAACTGTCGCACTGCGCAACGACAATTTTAGAAATTTGCTCTACTTTTTGACGAGGACATAATGTCGTAACATATATTCGAAAATTATTTTCGCGTCGACAAATGCGTGTCGCAGTCATTGTATTTCAGCCTTACAGAAGCTGCTCGAAGAAAAGGAAGAAGAGGAAACGCGCGAAAATTTGGCATAAAATTTCATATTATTTCACAACAGTTTGTGATATATATAATAAAATTAAAAAGTGTGAATATAAAGTACCTAATTGCTTAAGAGAGCACTGCTGATATGATAATTTGTTGTAATGTAATCTCAAAAAACGGTCAACAATCGGACAACTTCTTATAGTGAATTCTTTTATAAAAAATTTTTAAAAAATTTATAAAGTTTTAAACATCCAAACGCAACCAAGCAATTTTTTTTCTGTTCACTGACAGATACAAATATTTTGATATTTTACAAAATAATTGACATGCTTTGACAAATGACTTTTGTGTCCACATGACGTAGTAACCCAAAAAGTTCCTTTCGAATCGGCCATACCTTCTTATCTTTGTATCATGACTTAGTTCCACAAAATAAATCAGTTTAAAAAAAAAGGCGAAAAGGGATTGCTCCCCGCAAAATTTTATTATTACCGCGCGGTGATCAGAGAAGGGCAAAAGCAGGGAGCGCTAGAAAGAGCCCAACGCGAGGTGAGCTTTCCGGAAGACGAAAAAAAGGAGTAAATCGGTGCAGTTGGAGAAGTTTAACAGCGAATGGAGTGGAGCTTTCGCAGAATAAGGGTGAGGTTTTACAGATTTTATTTCTTTGCGTTCAAATTTTCAAAACCAATAAAAATCATTCTTTCGGTCAGGTTCAGGCTCATTATCAACCATTAAGATACAGAATAGAGCCACAAAGGCCATATCGATTGTGCCCGCCTTGCAGGGCGGGCTACAGTTCTCATCACCAATTAAGGAAAACCGTTCAAAAACGAGGATTCAACGGAGTTTATGTGAAGAAAACAACTTAGATAGTTAAATAAAAAATTAGGCAGCGCATGGACGAATGGGGACGCAGGGCCTCCTCACATTTTTCACCATAACCTACATTACACTCTTTGCAGAAAAACGACTCTAGGAGGCCTCTTCGAAATTGTCAGTAGATCAACAAAAAGAAAAACAAGTAAAAGGTGAGTACCCCACTCTTCCTATTCATCTGACTACAGAATAAATTACAAAGAAAAACAAATATAAATAATGAAAAGCTTTAGAAAATAAAGTTCTTCAAGTGCATAGGTATCAGATTGAATATTTATGGATACAATAACGCTCCCATGCAATAGGTACATACGTGCTTATTCGATAAGGCACTGTATACATACCTAGCTGTATATAGCAGAGATATTGATAATTATTTAATTAGATTCATATTTCAAAGTGTCATCCTCTAATCAAGTGAGCTTAACTGAATTTCAATATGGTGTTATGGAACTATGCGAGAGTGATGGACTTGGACGTGAAGTCCAGACTGCCAGCATGAGCTGACAGATCACTCGGTGGACAGCGTTGACTGCAGGGCGTCACGCTAGCTCGCCTCGGCTATTGGCGGAGAGTGTGGGGAGGTTCCACGAAAACCTGCCGCTGTGCCACCAGCCATATACGAAAAAAATCGTGCCTGCCAAACCAAAGGCCGTAGCACACATTCAGTCCTGAAGGGATCTTTACACTACTTACCACTTACTTAGTTGGAAGCGCAGATGTTCTGCTTCCACCGCCATTGCCCCAACCACCCTGCGATACTATGGGCGATATGGCACAGTATCCCTGTTGACGACCTGAAACGAGCAGAGGAGCGGACCTACTCAACCTCCATGTTAAGAGGGCTTCAGGAGAGTGGAAGGAGAAATGAAAAGTATTCAGTAATGCATATTCATTTTTTTTTATAGATTAATAATAATTTTCGGCATACAAATCATATATTGTTTACATACTACTTACAAAGTACAAGTTACTAGTTTTCATTAGTTCCTATTATCACAAAATTCCAAAAGGTTTTGCTATTCCTCACTTTACTTATTAATTTATCTCTCTTTCTCATTATTTGCTGTGGGGGACTATAAACATCATTTATAACGTGAAATTAAAGTTTTCTTATTTGCTTTGGGAAAACTTTTCAAAATGGCTTCAACCACTGGGAAAAAGGAAAACTACCCCAAAATTTATTATTCGATATGTTCAGCCATTGTTGAATTCTATGGTTAAACACGAAACTTTTTTTGAAAACAAACAAATAATATTTTTAAGTTTCCTACTTTAATCCCAACTTTAACCATATTCATAGCAAACGTTGTCATTCTAGTTCAGGATATATACATATTAGATAAGTTATCATTCTTAATGGAATGTAAAACTGATATGTCCAAAAAGCAAATATAATATCTGTTTACATTAAGTTAGAAAAATTCGTTGAAAATCATCATGTATGTATATAAGAATGGGGGAAGTTCTAAGACATTTTCTTTTTGTTTATTTTTTTCCATCATATTGAAATCCAATAAAAAGGAACTGGAAGACGAATGTTTTTAAGTTTAAAAATGTGTAAAATATTTGTGTTTTTGGACTATTCCATATTTGTAAAAGAAAGATTTATTTTCGAAGCAACCGAAATATACTCGTAACTTTGCATTGGCTTTGATAAATAAAATCTAAGAATACAACTAAAAAAAAAAACAAGTTTCATTTTAAATACTTTCGCCAGAATGTAAATTTTTTTTTTTTATAACGCTTAAGTTATGTAATTTATATGCGGACTTTGGTTTTATCTAGTTATTTATGAACGATTACATCTCCTTGACAGCCCCATTATATCGCCAACTTACTTCATCAAATTATATTGACAACACACATTAAGAGAAAAAACTTACGTGAGTTTATGCTGGGATCCACCGACGAGGCGCCTCATTGGATGTTCCGCTGGACTGTTATACACAAAAAATTATTTAAAGTACGCACGTACAATGTGGTGTCAAGGCTCACAAGAACAAATCGCCTGAATTTTATCGACTACCAGTTAACGTAAATTCTATCATTGCACCAACAAAAATAAACTACTACTGGGTATCGCAGATCTCAGTATATATATATATATATATATCAACATGTATGGTGATGACTGGATGTCCGATAACATGTATTCTCGATGTAGGGTGGAAGTACAAATATTTGGTATTAATTTCGGACTGGATGCGCCCGTCGTAAAATTGAGTGACTGGATGTCACGATTGTATATGTTTTCGATGTAATTCGGATATAAAAAGGTAAGATTTGTTATTGCCTCAGGACTGGACATACCAGTCGTAAAATTGGGCGAGGTCTTGAGGCCACCAAGCAGTTGTTCCGGATTTACATCAGCACTTCAATCTATTAGTAGATGACAAATTTCTAGATTTTTACTTCTAGCTACATACTGAAGAGCTGTGTATCCTGAATTATCTCGATGGTTACCTTGACCTTCCACCTTGTTCGGCTTATCAGGTCTTTTTTCACGATTGCTGAATATATCAAAAAAATATGTTAAGGTAAATTATTTAAATGTTAGAATATTATTGAAATTCACCTGAATATATCCAACTTTGAGCAGGATGCCACAAGGAAATTCGTAATTTTATACAGAATGAAATTTTGCTACGTTTTTGCACGAGCGCAACTTTTATGACAATCACAAGACAGATGTGTACCTTCTTTTTCTTTTTGTCCGTCGGTCTTCAACCCGGCTGTCTTCGCCGTTCATGTGGCTATGGGCCGGCCGTATGCGCGCAACTCATCTCAGTGTAGCATATTTCTACATGCAGTATGTTACGACCATAACAATGGAAAGCTATTATACTGAATTTTAAAATTTAAGAATTATTCTGCACACTAGGCTAGAAGCTATGAATTAGGTCACTGACATATAATAAGAATGGACTGAGCCATCCTATCTAATTCCTATAGTCAAAAATGGCACAAATTTTGGCTAAAATCTATTTGTCTCTCTCAAGGTGGAAACAGTACGGCTGTATTAATTGGAATGCATTGGAATTGACATAAAAATTCAGACAAATATATTGTTTTTATACGTCTATCTCTTACAATGAAATTTGACAACAAATCTGCAGAGGAGCACATTTTTCAGTAATATTAAAAATTAATTTTAGGGTTAATTAAAACAAGTTTAACTTCCTAAATAATTTTAATTTAATGCAATACAATTTTATAACATCTTTTGTGTTTCCAATCGACAAATAATAAATAATTATAAATCGGTGTGCAATTGTACGAAATAAAGGGTCTTCATAGCCTGTTCAATATTTGTGCCATTTTTGAAGCAAGAACGCTCAGTCCATTCTTATTATATGTCAGTGTTGGTATCGTTATGGCAACCGTGTTCTTTTAAAATATGTCGGAAGGCCTATTGCACGTATGGCATTGATTTAGTTCAGCACGCTCCTCTGCTAATTTGTTGTCAAATTTGTGCCATTATTGACTAAAGGAATTAGATAGGCTGCCATGTTATGTTAAGCGACCAATAGAATTTTGAATATAAAATGCTCAAGTAAAAGGATCACAACTTGGCAACCTTTTTCGCGCCGTATTATGTAGGCGACCAACTAGATTTCCTAATAAAATGTTTCCACCTCGAATCTTGGACCACTGCACGACAGTCGGTCCTCGAAATATAGAGAAAAGTTTCTGGGGAGGAAATCAATGAAGACCAAAGTATTCTAAAGGAAAATTACTCAAGTTCCCGGAAATTTACTTAGCCAAGAGAAGCTTGGTTAAGTATCGGAAGATAGCTAAGCACAAGGACCCTGTGGCTCCATATTATGTAACCGCAAAGGTTGGCTCGGATTTTATTATTTTGTTAAGTAAGGTATACATATATGTAATAAGTGTGCCTTTGGGAAGAAGCTTTAAATTACTAGAAGACTATTTTCCTGTATGGATAGTAGTTTGGTCTATAGCAGGGGTGGAAAACTACGGGATCACTACATTCGACTGGTTTTCTTAAATTATAGGCGGCGGTCTATCAACATCGTATGTGTTAAGTGATCACAAGAAAAGTAGTAATTTAAAGTAAAAAATCAGTTTAAATTCAAAATAAATAAAAATAATGCTAATACATATTCAATATCAAGTTATTTTAATAAGAGAAAATAATGATTTCTTCGCACAAGCTAATTAGTTTATAAAGAAAACAATATGTTCTTTATTTTCTTATTATTACAGCTATTGTAAATAGATATTTTTGTTCACTAATTCCAAGAACTTTTGTGAGACGAAGCGCTTGATTTCACAAATATATCGAATTTTAAGTTAAGGATTTCATTCTCAACTAGTCCAAGTCCAAAAATCCTTTTAATTTTTTCTTATTTCTTTTATGTTTATTTCATCATTGAATGGCAATGAAATAATAAATAAATTAAGAAAAAATATCGAAAAGAAGAAGAAGAAGAATTCTGCGAGGTCTGTTCTGAGTTCTTGTTTTATTTTGGTTTTATTAATGTTAATTGCTGAGCATACCCGTTCTACATTAGTAGAGGAATGAGGAAGAACATTTAAAAAATATTAAGAAAAATTCGAATAAAAATTTAGAAACTTTCGAAAAAAAAATTTAGAAAGTTTAAGGAAAACTAAAGAATCATCAGGTAGAGCTGGCTATGATTCTCCGTTCCTCGGACCGGAACCCGTCGTAGGCGTTGCCACCTCGAGTATCGGGTCTCTCATCAAAGCGTATGTTCATAGGAAGCATCAACAGAGATGGGCGAACCTGAGTACTTGCAGGTGCACAAAACTGTTTCTTGATGGGCCTATAGGTATATCTCTGATTTTCTCATGGGACTCGGAAGGAAACAATGTAGGACTGAGGTTGGCAGCATCACCTGCCACAGTTCGCTTCACGCTTATCTAACAAGGATGGTAGTTGTTGACAGCCCTGAGTACCTGTCCTGCCTGGAAGGAGAGCCTGAGACAACCGAACACTTTTTGTGTGCTTGTCCAGCCTTCACCCGGAGTACGCTGGATACTCAAGGGTCTGCCTTTCTATCTGTAGATGAGCTGAAAACCCTTCCTCACCAAGATCTGATGCACTTCATTAAGAGGACAGGAAGGTTTTGATGAATGGGCTTCAAGCACAAAGGACGGCCATGGCTTCCGTGTTAGGGATAGGATCTCCTGTGCCCCTGCCTCAAAAGAGAATCATCGAGTCTCTTGCCACGTAATAATTTTTTAAAAATTTGTCATCCGTTAGATTTTTAAAGGGAGTAAATTCAAAAACGCGCAGCTCTCTCTATTCATCGCCTAACTTTTGTAGAGTTAGAACGAGGAACTGGAATTAAAAAAACTTAAATTAACAAAATATTTTTTTCATGTCGAGATGTGAAAGTACATATAAGACAGGCGGACGACTAGGAATAGTTATGCGGTCGATGCTTTGGCCTCCTCTGGGAAGTGAAGAGTGTATGTGTGAGGGACAAATTGAAAATTGAATAGTGCTTTGTGTCTTGTGTATATATGTGTCAAAATAGATGTCCAAACAGAAAGACACTTATTAAGAAACAAGTGAAGTGAAAAATCAAATTGCCGATGGCATTTTGACACTTTGTGAAAATTTTTAACAAAAGTGACAAAAAAGACTCAAATGAAGTGAACCTTTAAAACTATTAAAAACAATAATAAAAGTGTTAAAACTAAAGTGAATATGACTAGTGAAGAAAAATTTTTAGTGCTGTGAAAGCCAACGTAAGAGAAGTTTTTACGTCTGGAAACATAGGGAATATACCAGATAACATCATAGAATCTCTCGCAAAAAGAATGTTGCAGGGAAGGAAGCAGGCGTCATTGGGAAGCAAAGAGTCTTCCAATTCATCAAGCTCAACCGACAGCCTGCCCGAGGATATGTCGGAAGATGACACGGAAATGAGCACAGACCAGAGCGAATACCAACTAGTAGAGAACAAGAGACGAGCACGGAAAGATCCAGCCAAGAACGCGGAATCAGCTAAAGAGGCTAAGGCAGCTTACCCAAGAAATAGCAGCAATTATTATCAGCGCTGCAAACGGAAAACAGACATGTTATCCAGCCAAAGATGAAGCCAGTAGAACCAGTGGAAGTAAAAGTAAGCAGACTACTACCGATCATCGCCCACGGACTGAACTACAAGGAGTTCAACAGGACACTCAACAGCTTGGAGAGCAGGCCGAAATTTTTTATTAAAATGGGAAGCGGGACTAAATGCACCATCAAACCAATCACCGAAGAAGACAGGGAAGTCATTTTTAACCTGCTCGCTAATATCAGGGTAAAGTCCTACTCTTTCACCCCAAAAGAAGGACGGAAAACAACTCTCGTGCTGAAAGGATGCCAGCACACCTTCGATGAGGAAGAGGTCAAGCTCTTGAAGAAAAGCTTCAAGGAGTTAAAAAAAGGAGCGTTACAAAACTACAGACAACTCGCAGCAAAAAATCGGGAAAGGAGATGGATGCCTTCATCATTGCCTTCGATGCTCAATACAGCATGAGTGAGATTATGAAGGTGGACCGCCTTCTGGACCAGATCGTCCATTGGGAAAAACATCTCACCAGCGTTTCGGACATGTCGCCAGCAACTGCGCCCAACACTATCGTTGTGTAAAGTGTGAGAAACTTCATGGACCCGGAGAATGTTCCCGCATTAAAAATGATGAGACAACGAAACCATATTGCGTCAACTGCCAAAAGGAAGGATACCCGGCGAACTATCGAGGATGCCCCAAATACAAGGAGGTAACTGTTATTAAAACGGCGGGAGCAGCAGAAGCAACGCGAACTCTTCGCGCAGGAATCAAGGAGTCAAGCCAGGTATGACTTTCTCACAATTATTAAATAATAACAATTCTACTAACAGAAACAAGTACATTAACAATCATAGGATCCCACAAATCCCAGCCATACCAAAACCAGCCCCAAGAGTAACACAAGCCCCAAGACCATCACAAAACGGGTCAGATAGCTTCTGCACTCAGGAGGCAAAATCCCTTTTCGGGTGTGATCTATTCACACGCATGGGGAAAATCAATAATTTTATTCCTCAATTCAGGAAGCTCACTTCTCTAGCAGAACGCCAAAGTGCTTATCTTCAATTTGCTTTCGGCCTATGTCTAGGGAAATAAGCAAACTGAAGATAATTGCATTAAATTGCAACTCACTTGTGTTGTGCGGCATTCCAAAAGAATAGTCCTTAATTCTTTCCTTGCGGAACAAAAACCTAACTTTGTCCTCCTAACAGAGACACACCTAAACCCTCGCCACAAACTAGTCTTTGAGAAATTCTCAACTACCCGTTCTGACAAAACTGACTCAGCCTTGGGTACAGCAATACTAATTCGGGATAGGCTTAAATTCGAAGAAATTAAGCTTAGACCTCTCAGCAACATAGAGTGCACGGTAGTGAAGGTCTTCCGCGCAGATGGCTCAAATCAGAAGGAATCTTGAGATCCTAAACAATGTTTCAAAGGACTTTACCTACACGGTTATTGGAGGAGACTTCAACGCCAGGCATCCCATGTGGAATGACCCTATTGAAAACTCTGCTGATAAAACTATTGCCAATTGGCTGGACAGAAATCAAGAGAGCCACGATTTCATTGTGGTTTCACCAACTACACCAACTTTTCCCCGTTCTGGTTCACACATAGACTTCTACCTCGTCTCCTCAAGCATGATAAGCTTACTACCCCAAATCGCAAACCCCAGCTGCGATACTCATCACGCCTCTTCAGATCACCTAGCTATTGAATTATCTATAAAACTAATATCTTCACTAAACATACTCACCATGAGCTTACCAACATCCTCCACTCCGACTAACATCACTCTACCAAGGAAATCTCCCAGATAACAGTAGAAATCTCTCAAATTCGGAGATAGACTCCCAAATTGAGCTTTTTACCAGCTGCCTTCAGATGAATATTGACCATTTCTCCCGAACAACCCCGGTAAAGAATTACCAATTCAAGAACCTTCCCTTAGGTCTTCAGAATTTATATAAATATAGACAAAAGCTGCTGAAAATTCTCAACCGAATTTACCATAGAACCCTCAATACCTAAAATTCTGCTTATCAGTCCGTCCTTTCCCAAGTCAAGTGCTTATCAGTGATTATAGATGAGCAAACTAAACTGTTCTGCGATGAACAATTTAGAAAAAGACTCGAGAAAATAAAACCAGGCCCACAGACCCTTGATGATATTAACAAAGTCAGTTCTAGGAAGTCGAAACTTCCTAAAATCATAACCAGCGGCGAAGGAACTCTATCACTTCCACAGGAAAAGTGCGAGGCCTTTGCAACATTTTTCCAAAACACCTTCAAAGACAACTTAAGCCTCAGAGACCCAACCTTCTCTTTTGAAGTAGATAGGTGTGTTAGCACCTTTCTTAGTGCTAACGAATCCATACCATAAACCTTTTTCGCTGTGGACAACCCAGCAATCTACCCAGAAGATCAAGACACCTTCACAAACCCCCTTCAACTCTATGTCTTAACTAAGACAATAAATAGCAAAAAATCGAGCGGCCCTGATAAAATGTCAAATTCAATCAAGGAATCAAGGAATCAAGGAATTTAGACCAATCTCCATCATCTCAAATTGGGAAAACTTTATGAAAAAAGTTATCCAGCTACAAATAACAATTACCTGAAGAAAAACATATCCACCAAAATTCTCAATTCGGCTTCAAGAGCTACAAGAGCTCTAAACAGAAACGAATGCACGGTCGGGTGCTTTCTCGACGTTGAAAAAGCTTTCGATTCAGTTTGGACGGCAGGGCTAATAAACAAATTAAATCAATTCGGCTTTCCTCCACACCTAAACAGACTTATCCACAGTTTCCTAACTTCTAAGAAATTCTATGTGGAACTTGATGACCACAAATTTCCGCTCAAGACAATCGCAGCAGGAGTCCCCAGGGGCTCCATATTGGGCCCAATACTCTTCAATCTCTACACCTCAGACCAACCTCAAAATGAAAGCGGCACAATGCTACTCTTCGCCGATGACTCCCTCACATACGCCCAATCTCTTTCCCCGCTTTTGGCGGTCAATAAAGTCAACCTACACCTCAGCAAGCTCGACTTTTATCACAAAAACTGGGGGATCAAAATTAACGTCCAAAAGTCCGAACTTATCTGTATTCGGAAACCTAGTACCGGGCGAAACCGCCAAGTTGCTAAATCCGAAAGAATTACGGCCGTCTATAATGGAGGAGCAATAAAGCCCACACAAACCGCGAAATATCTACGAGTAAATTTCCATGAACTCCTACGGTTCAATAACCATGCTAAAGCAACCATTAGCAAAGCCAATTTCGCGTACAGCCCTATAAGTCCTATAATCAATGTCAGGGACGGACTCACAACCCAGACAAAACTACTCATGTACAAGCAACTAGTAAGGCCTGTCATCACTTATTGCTTTCTCATAAGGCACGCAATCTCCCCCACTTATATGAACCGCCTTAGCAAGCTCGAAAGAAAGATTCTTAGAGCTTGCACAGGACGCCATAGAAGAGCCAACGGAAAATACTACCGCAACGAAGTATTGTACGAGGCCGCCAATATGACCCCTATCAAAGAATATCTGTTCGGTCAAACCGAAAAACAAGTCGAGAAAATCCCTATCCATTCAAACCCACTCATAAACAACGTGCCGGATCTTCTAATACCGGCAAATTTCAAATACCTTTCACCCTTGCTCTTGGCTAAACCGGATGCTAGATACATCTACCTCCACGAAGGTAGAATAAGTTTCTATGACACCAAAGGAGATTACTACTGGTGGTAATCCCAAATAACCTCAAGAACCCGGGAATGTTTCTGATAAAACCTGCCAGTATAGGAACTTTCCAGTCCTTAACTTCCTAAAGATCCCAAAACATATCCAATCCGGACTCCCTCCCAGTTCCTCCCAAATTTAACAACAAACTCTTGCGAGAAAGTCATTAACTACAGCTGATGTGGCGCAAAAACACGAGATGTGATCAAAAACCAAACCAAGGATCAAAAAGAAGAAAAGAGAAAAACATCTAATCAAACTGAGGGCCAAAGATAAGCCCCAACGCCCTAAAGAAGACAATCTGCAGGATGTGAAAAATCATCTAACAAAATCCAAAGAAGGAAGACAATGAAGAAATTTGAAAGCGCAAAGTCTTAGACATTGCAGTGTTAACAAGTGAAAGTAATAAACAGACGAAAGTGTGCTAATTGGATTAAGATAATTAAAAGTACAGTAATATCGATAATTAAAGTTGAGTTAATTAATTAAAGGTTTGTGAATTTTATAAGATTAGAGTGAAATAAAGAACTTGTATATTAAATATTTAATATAATGTTTTAAATAATTAACCAAAAGCCACACTCGCAACAATACCTGACATAATAAAATAATAAAATTGTTTTGATTAAAATGTAACCTTACCATTTTACGTTCAATAATTCTCAGCTGAGTAATAGTTGCAATAATATATGTGCGGCCGGAGTCCGAATCTGTAGGCAGACTGATTCGATTTCATCAGACCACGCACTTCCACATATGCAATTATCACTCAGCTGAGACTTTTTGTTTGAGGAATCGTAGTCATTTGGTGCAGATAAATTTTTTTAAATAATTTTGTTAGGAATGGTATAAAATTTTTATTTCGGTTCGGAAGATAAGAAAGCAAGCTTAAGACTATCAGAACACCATTTTTCTGTATGAATAGTAGTTCAGGGCGGAGGAGCTATTCAAATAAAACTTTTGTCATTTTACATAAGAGCACTGCAAATATTTTAGAATGTTAGGACTCAGTTGGGGCTCTCATGTGGTAGTGAGGGAGTCTGTTTCATGGCTTGTGAAGTATTCTCGAGGGTTTTGCCATATCCATAGTTGTAGCTGTAGTAGTTAGCAAAGAGGATGAGTGATGAATGCCTGTGTAGTAGATATTAATTGTACTCACTGAACTTGTTGTGCTCACACCTTGTTTTCCTTACACTTACAGTGACCCTTTCACATGGAGAAGAGAGCTTGGCGTCAGTAATAAATGACGGTCAGTTAAAAGTTGATAACCTACTTTTAATAAATTTTTTTTTAAATAAAAAATAAATCAATTTTTTATTATAAGGTAAACTAAGTTTATCATTTCGTTTGTAACGTATAGAAATAATGATGGTAGAGTAAAATGGATATTTTGATTTTTGCATGTCTGTCTGTCTGTACTGTCGATAACTCGAAAACGCGTTCACTTAGAGAGCTGACATTTTGCAAAGGGTGCTAATATAGAACAGTAAATACAATTTCAAAAGTGGACTAAATGGGGCAACCCCTTCTTGGTGTTGCCATATAAAAATTTAGGTTTTTTACATATACTGTGAAAAGGATCCTAGACATTTTTATTGTACTAAAAACTTCTTCAGAATACGAAATCCTATAAAATTGGTTATAATTATTTTTTCTGTCCGACGTACCGTTCTAGAAATATTTGTGAAAAACCACTTCAAAAATTAAACTTCCATAGATCGGTGACTATACGACATTTTATACGGCCATTCATCTAGTCTAGGGTATCATATGAATTGGTCTTAGACCAATTCTAGTCTTTTTTCTTGTTTGTTTGTTAATTTTAATTTCAAAATCTGTTTTTCAATAGGTTGTTCTTAGGTGACCCGCGAAATAAATATATACAAATATTGTGCCATTGTTTTGGAAATCTAAAAATTAGATCTCAGCTATTTTATAAATTTTTTAGATCAAAGTGTCAAAATATTTCGATTTTTTACGAATCCATATAATATATTATAAAATTGGTAATGACAATAATATACATATTTCTTCTAGATCAATTTTATAATTATCTTTTTCTAAAATTTATCAGAATAAATACATCACATTGCATACTAGTATGCTATTTCATAGGCAAGCAAACTTTTAGATTGCCGTTTAAAAAGAAATTATATCTAATATTTTTCTAGTGCCGCCACCGCCACCTATGAAAATTTTTGTTATAGATATTTAGTCTATATCTGTAATTTCACACAATTGTCACTAAATCATTCTTCAAAATATCCTTTATGCAATAACATCGGCGCAAGTTTTTTAAGTTCTTCAACAAAATTTGGAAGTTTGTAAAAAATCTCCCTAGCGTCACTTGATTCCATAGCTTTCTCTGGATCTACATCAAAATCAGACATAATTGCACATGCAAACGGGAACATTGAAGCTATCAAAAATAATTCTAAAAAATAAATAACATTGAAATTAAATTCATCCAAAAATTTAATTATAATAATATCACCTAGATGTCGGTTCTTTAGTAACTCAACATGTAAGTCAGATATGGAAGGTATCTTTTCAGTAAATCCAAGATTTGTCAAAGCCTCTACAAATTTATTGTAGTAAATGTAAATGACTTCATCTAGTTGAGACCTGCATTCAGAATCGACAACCACACAGAGCAAATATATTAAATCGATTGTTATTGGTGCTAATACACAGAATTGAAAATCAACCTGAAAAAAAAATACAATAAATTATTTCCAGTATGTACTGAATTATCTGACTAATTGCATAGTTTCATTACCAACATCACGTCCTGTATTTCATCTGTTCTGCTGAATTGAAACATCATATTCTTCAAATGAAAATCTCCGTGATTCAGGACACAAAAATCTCCAGAAGCACTATATAGATTAATATCCTTCCTCAAAAGGGTTTCCTTGATTTTTTTGAATTTTTCACAGTAAACTTGTCCATTCGGTATATTTGATAAAGCAGTCATAAAATGATCCATTCCATTTTGGAAAAAATCTATTAAGACTTTGTCTGGCATATTTAGAACTCCATTCTTGAATTTCCTTAGAGAGTTGTCACCCTTTAAATTTTAAGAAAAGTAATTTTAATACTGGTAAATTGAATTTTATAATTAAGAGGATAAAATCTCATATTAATTTAAGTATATTACGAGTATATGTATATACATAATGATAATGGATAGGTAAGCAGAGCGAGAGTACATGTTAGCTTAACTTTCTAGGGGTGGTAACTACGTCCTTACAATGTAGCTCAGTGGATTTTTATAAAATTCACTTCAAGTACAACAAAAATTTTGGGAGCCACCTCGGTTTGTAGATGGCTATAACTGGGAAAAATTGGTTGAGCAGAGAAAAAAAAACAAGTAAAAAAGCTAAATAAATATTTATGATATCCCAGATGAATCCTCGTATGTAATTTCGTATGGCCACCTCTCTGCGCAAGTTTGGTTTGTTAAGTGGTTCTTGGCATATATTTCTATAACGGTTCGTCTGACAATAAAAATGATTATAAAGGATTTTATATCGTTTTCATAGCATACGTAAGAATTCTAAATTTTTATATTGCAACACCAAGAAGGAGTTACCCGATTTAGCTCATTTTCAAACTATATTTATACTACGGGTACAAAATTCTTTCAGCTCTCTAGGTTGACGCGTTCTCAGGCAGTGTCAAAAATATAAATTATTATATGGCAACCCCACGAAGGAGTTACCCAATTTGTGCCATTTTCGAACTTAAATTTACCATTTTTATTTTATCCTGTGTGCAAAATTTTATTTCTCTAAGTAAATGCGTTTTTAAGTTATCGTGAGGACAAAGGGCCTTCAAAAATCAAAATAACTTTTAATATTATGCGTGGCTGCCCAACCTATTTTTCTCTGCCGGAATTATTCCTGTGCGTTACAAACGGAATGACAAACTTAGCATACCCTATAATGTCATCATCTACGGTATAATAATTGAGAAAAAAGTGGTCAGCCATTCTGACGTCAGACTAGCTGGACCATACTTATTGTAGACAGTTTCTTGTCCAGTATTCTCGCTTTGTGATTATGAGGATTTAGTACCTATTTGGTAACTACATGCATAGATATATATTAATTTCAGATTTTTATCCGGCATCAGTAAAAAGTTATCCATAATTTTAAACCATAGGAAGCCATAGAATATTGAATTAACAAAGTAAAGGTAAATCGATTTTTATTTCAAATTTTCAAAAGTTAAAATTGAATAAATGAAAGGAAAGAACAAAACCATTGTTTATGATAACGTAAATATGTAGTGTGGCTATGTGTATATGTTTGTGTGTTGTCAATAAAATTACATAGTACTGTTTGAGCACGCCACCATTTTAATGGCTGCTACTCATGCTCAAGCAAATCGTACGGCTTGGCATGCACAGGCCACAGAATATACAGAGAATACAGATAATATGACACATGAGCTGTGACGTAATTTCGGCCACTAATGCATATAGCTTTCTATTGAAAATAAAGAGAGAAGGAGAGAGGATTGTGCTCTCTGTACCGTGCTTTCCTATGCATTTTCACGATATTTTGTCTAATGGTGGAACGTAATGAGAATATCTTGTATTCTCTGTTGCCATCTACCAAGAAGATCAAGACACCTTCACAAACCCCCTTCAACTCTATGTCTTAACTAAGACAATAAATAGCAAAAAATCGAGCGGCCCTGATAAAATGTCAAATTCAATCAAGGAATCAAGGAATCAAGGAATTTAGACCAATCTCCATCATCTCAAATTGGGAAAACTTTATGAAAAAAGTTATCCAGCTACAAATAACAATTACCTGAAGAAAAACATATCCACCAAAATTCTCAATTCGGCTTCAAGAGCTACAAGAGCTCTAAACAGAAACGAATGCACGGTCGGGTGCTTTCTCGACGTTGAAAAAGCTTTCGATTCAGTTTGGACGGCAGGGCTAATAAACAAATTAAATCAATTCGGCTTTCCTCCACACCTAAACAGACTTATCCACAGTTTCCTAACTTCTAAGAAATTCTATGTGGAACTTGATGACCACAAATTTCCGCTCAAGACAATCGCAGCAGGAGTCCCCAGGGGCTCCATATTGGGCCCAATACTCTTCAATCTCTACACCTCAGACCAACCTCAAAATGAAAGCGGCACAATGCTACTCTTCGCCGATGACTCCCTCACATACGCCCAATCTCTTTCCCCGCTTTTGGCGGTCAATAAAGTCAACCTACACCTCAGCAAGCTCGACTTTTATCACAAAAACTGGGGGATCAAAATTAACGTCCAAAAGTCCGAACTTATCTGTATTCGGAAACCTAGTACCGGACGAAACCGCCAAGTTGCTAAATCCGAAAGAATTACGGCCGTCTATAATGGAGGAGCAATAAAGCCCACACAAACCGCGAAATATCTACGAGTAAATTTCCATGAACTCCTACGGTTCAATAACCATGCTAAAGCAACCATTAGCAAAGCCAATTTCGCGTACAGCCCTATAAGTCCTATAATCAATGTCAGGGACGGACTCACAACCCAGACAAAACTACTCATGTACAAGCAACTAGTAAGGCCTGTCATCACTTATTGCTTTCTCATAAGGCACGCAATCTCCCCCACTTATATGAACCGCCTTAGCAAGCTCGAAAGAAAGATTCTTAGAGCTTGCACAGGACGCCATAGAAGAGCCAACGGAAAATACTACCGCAACGAAGTATTGTACGAGGCCGCCAATATGACCCCTATCAAAGAATATCTGTTCGGTCAAACCGAAAAACAAGTCGAGAAAATCCCTATCCATTCAAACCCACTCATAAACAACGTGCCGGATCTTCTAATACCGGCAAATTTCAAATACCTTTCACCCTTGCTCTTGGCTAAACCGGATGCTAGATACATCTACCTCCACGAAGGTAGAATAAGTTTCTATGACACCAAAGGAGATTACTACTGGTGGTAATCCCAAATAACCTCAAGAACCCGGGAATGTTTCTGATAAAACCTGCCAGTATAGGAACTTTCCAGTCCTTAACTTCCTAAAGATCCCAAAACATATCCAATCCTGACTCCCTCCCAGTTCCTCCCAAATTTAACAACAAACTCTTGCGAGAAAGTCATTAACTACAGCTGATGTGGCGCAAAAACACGAGATGTGATCAAAAACCAAACCAAGGATCAAAAAGAAGAAAAGAGAAAAACATCTAATCAAACTGAGGGCCAAAGATAAGCCCCAACGCCCTAAAGAAGACAATCTGCAGGATGTGAAAAATCATCTAACAAAATCCAAAGAAGGAAGACAATGAAGAAATTTGAAAGCGCAAAGTCTTAGACATTGCAGTGTTAACAAGTGAAAGTAATAAACAGACGAAAGTGTGCTAATTGGATTAAGATAATTAAAAGTACAGTAATATCGATAATTAAAGTTGAGTTAATTAATTAAAGGTTTGTGAATTTTATAAGATTAGAGTGAAATAAAGAACTTGTATATTAAATATTTAATATAATGTTTTAAATAATTAACCAAAAGCCACACTCGCAACAATACCTGACATAATAAAATAATAAAATTGTTTTGATTAAAATGTAACCTTACCATTTTACGTTCAATAATTCTCAGCTGAGTAATAGTTGCAATAATATATGTGCGGCCGGAGTCCGAATCTGTAGGCAGACTGATTCGATTTCATCAGACCACGCACTTCCACATATGCAATTATCACTCAGCTGAGACTTTTTGTTTGAGGAATCGTAGTCATTTGGTGCAGATAAATTTTTTTAAATAATTTTGTTAGGAATGGTATAAAATTTTTATTTCGGTTCGGAAGATAAGAAAGCAAGCTTAAGACTATCAGAACACCATTTTTCTGTATGAATAGTAGTTCAGGGCGGAGGAGCTATTCAAATAAAACTTTTGTCATTTTACATAAGAGCACTGCAAATATTTTAGAATGTTAGGACTCAGTTGGGGCTCTCATGTGGTAGTGAGGGAGTCTGTTTCATGGCTTGTGAAGTATTCTCGAGGGTTTTGCCATATCCATAGTTGTAGCTGTAGTAGTTAGCAAAGAGGATAAGTGATGAATGCCTGTGTAGTAGATATTAATTGTACTCACTGAGCTTGTTGTGCTCACACCTTGTTTTCCTTACACTTACAGTGACCCTTTCACATGGAGAAGAGAGCTTGGCGTCAGTAATAAATGACGGTCAGTTAAAAGTTGATAACCTACTTTTAATAAATTTTTTTTTAAATAAAAAATAAATCAATTTTTTATTATAAGGTAAACTAAGTTTATCATTTCGTTTGTAACGTATAGAAATAATGATGGTAGAGTAAAATGGATATTTTGATTTTTGCATGTCTGTCTGTCTGTACTGTCGATAACTCGAAAACGCGTTCACTTAGAGAGCTGACATTTTGCAAAGGGTGCTAATATAGAACAGTAAATACAATTTCAAAAGTGGACTAAATGGGGCAACCCCTTCTTGGTGATGCCATATAAAAATTTAGGTTTTTTACATATACTGTGAAAAGGATCCTAGACATTTTTATTGTACTAAAAACTTCTTCAGAATACGAAATCCTATAAAATTGGTTATAATTATTTTTTCTGTCCGACGTACCGTTCTAGAAATATTTGTGAAAAACCACTTCAAAAATTAAACTTCCATAGATCGGTGACTATACGACATTTTATACGGCCATTCATCTAGTCTAGGGTATCATATGAATTGGTCTTAGACCAATTCTTGTCTTTTTTCTTGTTTGTTTGTTAATTTTAATTTCAAAATCTGTTTTTCAATAGGTTGTTCTTAGGTGACCCGCGAAATAAATATATACAAATATTGTGCCATTGTTTTGGAAATCTAAAAATTAGATCTCAGCTATTTTATAAATTTTTTAGATCAAAGTGTCAAAATATTTCGATTTTTTACGAATCCATATAATATATTATAAAATTGGTAATGACAATAATATACATATTTCTTCTAGATCAATTTTATAATTATCTTTTTCTAAAATTTATCAGAATAAATACATCACATTGCATACTAGTATGCTATTTCATAGGCAAGCAAACTTTTAGATTGCCGTTTAAAAAGAAATTATATCTAATATTTTTCTAGTGCCGCCACCGCCACCTATGAAAATTTTTGTTATAGATATTTAGTCTATATCTGTAATTTCACACAATTGTCACTAAATCATTCTTCAAAATATCCTTTATGCAATAACATCGGCGCAAGTTTTTTAAGTTCTTCAACAAAATTTGGAAGTTTGTAAAAAATCTCCCTAGCGTCACTTGATTCCATAGCTTTCTCTGGATCTACATCAAAATCAGACATAATTGCACATGCAAACGGGAACATTGAAGCTATCAAAAATAATTCTAAAAAATAAATAACATTGAAATTAAATTCATCCAAAAATTTAATTATAATAATATCACCTAGATGTCGGTTCTTTAGTAACTCAACATGTAAGTCAGATATGGAAGGTATCTTTCCAGTAAATCCAAGATTTGTCAAAGCCTCTACAAATTTATTGTAGTAAATGTAAATGACTTCATCTCGTTGAGACCTGCATTCAGAATCGACAACCACACAGAGCAAATATATTAAATCGATTGTTATTGGTGCTAATACACAGAATTGAAAATCAACCTGAAAAAAAAATACAATAAATTATTTCCAGTATGTACTGAATTATCTGACTAATTGCATAGTTTCATTACCAACATCACGTCCTGTATTTCATCTGTTCTGCTGAATTGAAACATCATATTCTTCAAATGAAAATCTCCGTGATTCAGGACACAAAAATCTCCAGAAGCACTATATAGATTAATACCCTTCCTCAAAAGGGTGTCCTTGATTTTTTTGAATTTTTCACAGTAAACTTGTCCATTCGGTATATTTGATAAAGCAGTCATAAAATGATCCATTCCATTTTGGAAAAAATCTATTAAGACTTTGTCTGGCATATTTAGAACTCCATTCTTGAATTTCCTTAGAGAGTTGTCACCCTTTAAAGTTTAAGAAAAGTAATTTTAATACTGGTAAATTGAATTTTATAATTAAGAGGATAAAATCTCATATTAATTTAAGTATATTACGAGTATATGTATATACATAATGATAACGGATAGGTAAGCAGAGCGAGAGTACATGTTAGCTTAACTTTCTAGGGGAGGTAACTACGTCCTTACAATGTAACTAGTGGATTTTTATAAAATTCACTTCAAGTACAACAAAAATTTTGGGAGCCACCTCGGTTTGTAGATGGCTATAACTGGGAAAAATTGGTTGAGCAGAGAAAAAAAAACAAGTAAAAAAGCTAAATAAATATTTATGATATCCCAGATGAATCCTCGTATGTAATTTCGTATGGCCACCTCTCTGCGCAAGTTTGGTTTGTTAAGTGGTTCTTGGCATATATTTCTATAACGGTTCGTCTGACAATAAAAATGATTATAAAGGATTTTATATCGTTTTCATAGCATACGTAAGAATTCTAAATTTTTATATTGCAACACCAAGAAGGAGTTACCCGATTTAGCTCATTTTTCAAACTATATTTATACTACGGGTACAAAATTCTTTCAGCTCTCTAGGTTGACGCGTTCTCAGGCAGTGTCAAAAATATAAATTATTATATGGCAACCCCACGAAGGAGTTACCCAATTTGTGCCATTTTCGAACTTAAATTTACCATTTTTATTTTATCCTGTGTGCAAAATTTTATTTCTCTAAGTAAATGCGTTTTTAAGTTATCGTGAGGACAAAGGGCCTTCAAAAATCAAAATAACTTTTAATATTATGCGTGGCTGCCCAACCTATTTTTCTCTGCCGGAATTATTCCTGTGCGTTACAAACGGAATGACAAACTTAGCATACCCTATAATGTCATCATCTAGGGTATAATAATTGAGAAAAAAGTGGTCAGCCATTCTGACGTCAGACTAGCTGGACCATACTTATTGTAGACAGTTTCTTGTCCAGTATTCTCGCTTTGTGATAATGAGGATTTAGTACCTATTTGGTAACTACATGCATAGATATATATTAATTTCAGATTTTTATCCGGCATCAGTAAAAAGTTATCCATAATTTTAAACCATAGGAAGCCATAGAATATTGAATTAACAAAGTAAAGGTAAATCGATTTTTATTGAATGAATGAAAGGAAAGAACAAAACCATTGTTTATGATAACGTAAATATGTAGTGTGGCTATGTGCATATGTTTGTGTGTTGTCAATAAAATTACATAGTACTGTTTGAGCACGCCACCATTTTAATGGCTGCTACTCATGCTCAAGCAAATCGTACGGCTTGGCATGCACAGGCCACAGAATATACAGAGAATACAGATAATATGACACATGAGCTGTGACGTAATTTCGGCCACTAATGCATATAGCTTTCTATTGAAAATAAAGAGAGAAGGAGAGAGGATTGTGCTCTCTGTACCGTGCTTTCCTATGCATTTTCACGATATTTTGTCTAATGGTGGAACGTAATGAGAATATCTTGTATTCTCTGTTGCCTGGCACAAGCCAAGTCATATGAATTGCATGAGCGTGTGTAGCGAAAGTCGGAGCTTGAGTTGAGACTGAAGTCTGACAAGAATGAAATTGGCCGAAATTATTGCAAACAAGCAAACCTGACGATTTTGCTCTAGGATTGAAATAGACAAAATCGGATGTTAACTTTTGCCTCTAAACGCAACGACTCTTATGCTGACTTTAGTTCAATTCTAGAGCAAGGTCGTTAGGTTTGCTTCTACGTAATAGGCTCTGCCGATTTTATTCATTATCAGACTTCAGTCTAAACTCAAGCTCAGACTTTTGCTACACACGCTTATACAAAGCGTATGACTAGGCTTGTGCATGCCAGGTCGTACGATTTGGATGGACGTGTGTAGCGCAAGTCGGAGATTAAATTGAGACTGAAGTTTGTCATGAATGAAATCGGACGAAACTAATGCGTACAAGCAAATCTGACGACTTTGCTATAGAAATGAATGAAAGTTTGATTAAAATTCGTTGCGAGTGGAGTCAAAAGTTAATATCCGATTTTGTCTAGTTCAATTCTATAGCAAAGTCATAAGTTTTGCTTGTACACAATAATTTAAAGAATTTTCAATGAATTCCATAATCCTATCACCCATCCTATCATATCCTACCATTGACTTACGCCAAAGAGCAATTTACTTGGTGTTGTTCCTATAGATAGACCTATTTTAAGTATTGTTTCGAGCATGGCTTTTGGTTCGTTATTTAAAACACAATATTACAGATTTAATTCGCAAGTTCTTTATTTTCGCTCTATACTTAAAAAATTCATAAACAATTAATTAATTAACTCATCTTTAATTATCGCTAGTACTGTGTTTCCAATTATCGCAATCCAATTAGAACATTTTGTTCACTTCACTGTCTGAAATAAGACTACTCCACTGGTGGTGACAACTGCTATATTTATACTCTACAAAATCTCTAAAATCTTCTTGAGGATTCTATTCCAGAGCCATAATCGACTCTCCGAATCTGTAGTTGTTTACTCTCTATTTCCAGTAGATATCATTACTTGTCTCTTTTTGTCGCACGTAACACTGCCCCCTTCTTAAAGTTATTCGTCCCGAACAACAGGTGGTCCACGGTCTTGATGCTCGTAGTATTGACTTAAGCGATCCAGATGAACGATTTTTCGTTTGCCTCTTGTACCACGTTAAATTGTGTATACCACGTCATTAATTCTAGTTACTACTGAATATGGTCCATCCCAGTGTTGCCATAATTTTGGAGAACGTCCCTTATGTCGTTTCGGGTTGTACAGCCAAACAAGATCACCTTTGTTAAATCCTGCGGAATTAGCACGTAAGTCATAGCGAGTCTTCATCCGATCTGTATTTGCTGATAATTTCACTCTCGTGGCTTCCTGGATATCGGCTAATCGTTTTCTGAGCTCCGATACGTTGTCTTCTGGTAACTTTTGTTCGCCTCTAGGTGTACCAAATTTGAGGTCGCTAGGTAAACACATTTACCTTCCTTCCGAATATGACCTTAGCTGGGGTTTGCCAGCAGTGTTTTGAACAGCTGATTTATAAGCCATTAGGAATATAGGAATATGTCGAACCATGCCACCAGATTGTGGGTGTAGAGGAGTTCTGGTTTTTCTTATTCCCAACATTTTACACATCTCCTGGAAAGTCCACGATTCGAAGTTCCGTCCTTGGTCCGAATGAAGTTCGTGAGGCACACCAAACGTTATTATTTGTTCCGCAACTGTGGTTGCCTCCTGATTAGGGATTGCATAAGCTTTAGACCATTTACTGAAATAATCAATGGCAACTAATATATAACGGTTACCGCCATCCGTTTCTGGAAAAAGGCCAAGCGGTGACTACAGCTATCCTTCCAAAGGGGGTTCCGACATTATACTTATGCATTTCTCCTCTGCTTCTGTGTTGTGGCCCTTTGCAAGCAGCACAGACAGTGCATCGGCACCACCCCTACACATCTTCTCGCATATGTAGCCAATAAAAAACCATAAAGTTTCTAAAGTTAGAGAGAGTACAGAGTACAGAGAGTCTATAAGTTACAGAACCCATAAGCAACAAGATCTAAATTCTAGAGCATAATTTCCGCTAAAATAGCTCTGCATATAAAACATAAAATAATTCTCATAAAAATAAAAAAAATAAATAATTCTCATTTTACAAGTCGCAGACATCGCGTCACTATTTTTGTAATATGTGATCCTCCTACGTGAAGCTTTAAATCCACTCCCAGGAAAGAAAAAAAGGCTAGATCAGCCAGCACTTTTAATCTACTGTGAATGCAGGTACGTATGCTCATTCGGGGCGATTTTTATTAGAAAAGCTTTTGAGATATGGCACTCTTTGTCGAGGTTGCAATGTTAAGGTCAGAAGAATAATGAACAGTTTTCAATTGTTTTCAATTCTTTTCCTTGACTGTTATTGAGCACCCGGAGAGAGAAAAGCATGGTACATCGCTTATCAGTTAGTATAAGTTATCAGCATTGAATCAATTTTCGGATAACTAGTTAGTCGACATTCGGCGATCGGGCGATATTTATTGCTTATCGAGACCAACGGCGACGAGTATTAACGAAATAGTTTTAGTCGGACATTTAAATTATTGTGAAAATAGATTAGTGCATAATGTAATTGGCGAATTGCGTGAAAGTGCTTTTTTTCTTTAATCCCAATGAACCCAAGCGACATTCATCAAACATCCAACGCGATTAAAATTTTTCTTAAATCATAGGAAGTAGTGCTTATTTGAAAAATAAAATAAAATTTACACGATTTTAAAGGAAAATAAAAGAAAGTGGTGTCGGTTAATTAATAAAGACTTTTGTTTTCCACATCCCCTTCTTTGCTTCTCTCACGTATTAAGGAAAATAAATCAGAATCCTCAAGTTCCATACACGAAACTGATATTATAATGATGCCCAGTATTTACTCCAAGTACCAGTACCAGTACCCATAGCAAGTTAAATAACTGGATGAGGTTTCCATTTAGGAAATATCATAAAATTCGTATAAGCTTTTGCTGATTTAATTGCTATATAATTTTGGAAGTTGTTCCAGCAGTATTTGAGTTTGCCTTTAGCAAAACAAATGTCAAACAGATTATGATTGCCTTTTTGTATCATTTACAAGACCTGCAAATGAAAATCCATCCTCCACATGTGTGGAGGAAGAGAGCGGATTGTGGCATGTCAATTTCTATCCTACAGTTACTAATTTTGTTCTTATTTTACGGAAGGCGGTAAGATTTCTTGAGACACTGTCGAGACGCAGATAACCTCTATTATTAGAAGGCGTATTTAAAAAATTTACAAGAGCTGAAGTACTTCGCGTTATGGCGGTATTTGTAGTAATTGCGTTAAGTACCAGTATCGGGACTTGTACTTGAGAATTTTTTAAGTACCAGTACCGGGAATTGTACTTGTACTTAAAAACATTTAAGTCCTGGTACTAGTATACTGGTAATAATACCTAAGTACCAATGCATCTAAGTACTTTACAGGTCTGAAGTTAGATACCTACACATTTTAGATCAATTATTTACATTTTTATTAAGCACTAATAAAGAGATAGTTAAAGTCTATATACGCTTTAGTTTACAGTTTTTTTTCTGCAAACTTATTTGGCACCTGTTGCGCTGTTAGCTTGTTTTCAATTATCTCATTTTCAATATTTGTGAGTGCCATGTTCGAAAACCTCTCCTGAAGCAGTTGCTCTTAACCAAGTTTTAACTCGATGGAAAAGTTCCGTTCACAGCCGGCCGAGCTGACAGGATAGATCCAGAGCTGAATCAACTGACTGTGCCAAAGATATATTTTCAAACCTATTTTTGAAGTTAGTGATATTGTTGTCCATCACTTTGTTGTAAATATGTATCTTCCAATAATCGGATGGCCTTGCCCTTGTATCTAATGGAAAATCTTTTGCTCTCACCGGTTGTTTTCTCCTTTTCGAGACTGGAACAGGTTCTAGACAAATTTAATGTTTTTCTGTGAATTTCTCGGTTTCCCAAAGTATTAGTTGTATAGAGTGTTATTATAGTTTTATTCCATAATGTAACATAAGAAGAATATTATTGAAGTTTTTAATTGCGCACTAAATATTTCTTTCTTATAAAGATAATCAGCCTTATTACTGAATCCGTTGCGATTAGGCTTAAAAAAGCTTTTTTTCTGGAAAATTAAACAAAATTTTACATTAATATCAAAGGTTATCAACTAAAATTTCCGCACAAACTGTCAAAATAGTTCTTCATGATTTCTGCTACGGATCACGCCTATGTCAAAATTCAGTGGAATCAGAGCAATGTTTCAAAAATTTAAAAAGATTTTAATAGTTTTTCTTGAGGAAAAGAACTCGTTTTTTGGGAAGTTTCATAATTTCCTGGGGATCCAGTCCGAATTATCGGGGGGGGGGGGGGCTCCCTGTCCACTACCCAGTTACTCCAATGCATAGATCCCGCCCTGGAGTGAATTAGTTATAAAGGCGGTTATTACAAACCACAGGTACAAAGAACGTTCTAGTCGAACGTTTGATCAAGCATTGATAGAAAAAGGAAATAATCCTGAGACATTTGTTTTCGAAAACATTTCGCAACAATCTAAAGCTGAAGAAAAGTCTGCGACGAATATGGAACGAGAAAATAGTATCTCTTTTGAGGAAACAAACAATTCTCTTGAGAAACAAAAGAGACTTCTGGAAACCCGCCTTGACGAACAAAAGAATTCTCTGCAAGCATGTTTGAAAGAACAAAAGAATTCTTTGGAAGGCCGTTTGGATGAACAAAAGAATTCTTTTGAGGAACAAAAGGAATCTTTGGAAGGAAACCCGTTTGGATGAACAAAAGAATTCTCTTGAAACCCCTTTGGATGAACAGAAAAAATCTCTGGAAACCCGTTTGGACGAACAAAAGAATTCTCTGGAGAATTGTGTAGAAACTCTTTTGAAGGAACAGAAGAATTTTCTGAAAAATACATTAGAAAAAAATTCAAGGAATTGAGCAGGAAGTTTCGGAAGTTAAACAAAAAGTGTCAAAAGTACAACAAAAAGTGTCGGAAGTACAACAAAATGTCGCCGCACAACTTGACAATTTTAAAGCAGCTTTGGAGGGAATAAAGCATCGACAACCTCGAAACGAAGGAATTGAAAATCCGGTGGAGGGACAATAAAACCTTAAATTTTAGATGGAGAAAACTCGTTACATATTTTCAAGACACAGTTCGAGGCAGCTTCCGAAGTAAATGCATGAAATGATGAAGACAAAGCTACAGCTCTGGTATTAGCACTTAGAGGCTCTGTGTCAGAGCTACTGCAAACTATACCAATTGATCAGTCTGTACTTGGTGTAGTGATTCGCCATACTTTTGAATCCTGTAACTGTAGGCGATGTAGCTGATGAATGTGTTCATCTCCATTAATTCTATCGCCTGTACTAATGAACTAAGATTAGCGCATCTTTCAACTCTAATGTAAATGCGGATTTCCTGAATTGGCAACGGAGATATTTGTGAACGCTATTGCAGATAAAAATTTATAACAAGCTCTAAGACTACCAGGAAAGAAGTCAACAGAAGATGCATTAGCCTGCATTAGCGTATGATCATCTGCAGACAAGCTTCTCGGAGTGCAGTACGAGCTAGAGAAATATCAGTAGAGGAATGTATACTTGTAACAGATGGCAGTCACAGAGCACCCCTTCAGGTGGTCTTTTTGATGCTGCGATTGTAATAGATTGGGACACCTCAAGGAGACTGCAGATATCGCCGACAAATGAGTTTGCGTTCGGGATATAACGTATTCGGATTTTGGATTTTGACAGTATAGCGAATATGGAATCTACCTTGTTATTCAAGAATAGGGCCCCAGGTGTCTACTTCTATTTAAAAATTTATTAATAATACTCACCTCACTGATTAATTTAAAACTAACGGCATGCCATCGACAAATTTTCTCTAAAATTTTCTTCATTTCGTCAAAATTTGCGAATCGATTTTGAAACATTCCGTATCCCTGTTTTCTAATGTCTTCAAAAACTATCACTTTACGTGGACTTAGAGAACCATAAAGCATTCTAAAAAAAAAAACAAAATGATAACGATTATGATAAATAAATAATTTGGGCTATATTTTCAGTATTCAGTAATTAACAAACCTTGCTCCCAATTTTGTTTTATCTCCGGATTGCTGTAGAATACTTTCAAATTTTGGAATAACTTCTGAATACATTGCGATTTCTGTTTCAAATGCAAAGGTTTCCTTGAGTATATCCAGTTTTACTCCATCCTCAACAGGCATGGTTTTAATTATTATGGAAATTTCTTCAGGCTTTGCATTTTTCACATATTTAATGTTAGCTCGAAACATTATACTAGCAAAATGGTCGCCTCTTTGAGTTGCAGGACTAATCTCAAAATCAGTTATCTGTAAAAAGAAAAAGTGTTGTCAGAGACAAACTATGCTAATTCTTAGTAAATTATTATTTCAATTATGTTTTAGGCTTTCATTGTCATATAAATTAATTTAACTCTTAAAATGCATACAATAAAAATTCAGTTCATACTCGACGAAATATCAGCGCTTCTGAAAGGAGCACAATTTAAGCGCTTCACTAGCCATCATTTGACAGCGCTTTAGAAGCATATTCACTGATCTATCATGAAAAATAAGCAAAGGCGCAAGTAAGTAACACAAGCGCTTCTAGAGCCATCGCTTTGAAGCTCTATAGAAGATTATTTGATGAGCTCCAGCAGATTGAAGTGCAACAAGAGGTGATCTGATCTAATTTTCCACGAATCTAAACTTTGGATTTTTCCACTATTGTAGGAAATAACTCATCTTTCATTTTCCATGTGATGTTCAGAGTGGTTAGAATTATATAGTTACATACATAATCTGAAGTTTTGGTTAATATAAGTCAGAATAAAAGAGAGAATATTGGCTTATTTAATCAACTTCAGAAAATTTAATACCACATATAATCATGAGCAAACGCAAGCTCCTTTCTACGGTTCTCTGTTTTGAAGGCCTCTTATGAGATTAAGGAAGAAGCACTGCGATGATTATCCAAAAAGCTCATTAAAGCTTTCGCAAAGACACATTCAAAAAACTTCTTCGGTCTCATTAGAGCGCTTCTTAAGGGCAGAATTGCTCTGAGAACATCCCTATGTTAAAAAGCAATGAACTGGGATAGGGAAAAGATGCGCTACGAGCTTCCTGGTAAGCGCTTCAGGAGGGCTCTTAGAGCGCTCTTTTTCTCAGTGCATAGTTTTTGGAAAAACGATTAAGCTAAAAGAAAGAAAACTGGCGATAAATATCGTGTACAGAAAATTCAACAAAGTAGTGTAAAATTGGTTTTTTTGTGCATCTTGTTCTATACCTTTTCAACTGCAAATTGGAAATAAGCAATATCAAATTGGAAATAAGCAATGTCAAATTGGAAATAATCATTTTCAAATTGGAAATAAACTTTAAAAATTTTAAAATGAAAAGGTATAGCGAGCCGGGCACGATAAAACAATGTGTAAAGTTTTTCATTTATTGTATTTCCGCCAAAAAGATAAAAGTTTTCTATTATCGATATATAATAATAATATTTTTACGCTTAAAATGCCGTATATTAAGAAAAGGGAAGCTGATGGGTTAATGGACAGAATGTGGCTGAAAAGCAACGAAGTGGGAATAGAAGAAGTAAAATTACAAACGAACACCATAATTTTATGGAGCAATGCGTTGTACAAAATACAAGAATTACGTCTTTAAAGCAATTGAAAGAGAAACTTATTCAGGCTTATCAGATTGATGACTCCGTGGAATGTGTGCGCAAACATTTAGATGGTATGCTTTTTACACTCAAGGATATTCGAAGGGAACCTGCAAATGCAAATAATGAAATTAATAAGAGAAAAAGACGTCAATATCTTGAACAACTTATTGCATATCAATCTGAAAATAGACGAATCATATATATGGATGAAACGAACTTTAATCTTTTCGTATCAAGGGCAAAGGGAAGATCCATGAAAGGAAGCCGTTGTAGTTATATTCATCACGAAGTAAGAAGAGGAGCATTTAAAACCCTGCAAAGAGTTCATACGCAATTGTCTGCGAAACGCTCTAACCAAATATCAATCACCAGTCGTAATGGTAATTGATAATGCACCGTGTCATACATCTACTGAAGATGTGTTTCTTGAAAGTGAATTTATCAATTATCGGTTATTAAGATTAGGCCCGTACAGTCCAATGTTAAACCCAATAGAACCTACTTGGTCAGTTCTTAAGGCTTCTATTAAAGGAGATCTAGCAACTGAAATGCCAAAGATTTTAACAAATGAAAATAGGACAAATTTGACCCAAACCGAATTTTGCATACAAAGGATTGAAAATATTATACAACGGAATGTACCAAATTTATCTGTTGCAAATTGTGCTAAATATGTTGCATACGTTCAAAGATTCATACCAGATGTTTTAAATTTGATTGATATCATTTTTTTAATTTATTATATTAATAAAGTTTTGATCATAAATATTGTTGTACAACGTGTGTTTTTTTAACTTAAATGATTATTTCCGTTTTTTAAACTTTATTTCCAATTTGAAAATGATTATTTCCAATTTGAAAATGATTATTTCCAATTTGAAAATGATTATTTCCAATTTGACATTGCTTATTTCCAATTTGAAGTTGAAAAGGTATAGATGTCGCTTTAGGTGCTGTACATCCACATTTTTTAAATTTTCGGTTAAAATTACAGTGGTATTTTTTAGTGGATTGATAAAAGCCTTGTGTATAGAACTATATAGTGATTGCGAAACGAAGTTTGACTTAGTAGCCTGTTGTATTGTAGACGCGCTATTACTGCAGACGTAACAAAAGGGTAACCCAGCAATGCTTCGCTCCAATATAAAATCAACGATGCCTCGACCTGGGGCCGGATTCACTAACTCGGAGAGCTGTGGAGTTGTGGAGATGAGAGTTCTTTTGCCAATTAACTCTCCACTCGGAATTCTGTAACTCGTGGAATTTGTATTGAGATTTACCAAACTCTCTATTCAACTCGGCAAAACTCTTGGCTGTGTTAGTTGTGAAGAAGTAAGAAAAATATTTCTCAACTGACAGTATTGTCTGCTTTTATTGTTCTTTGTGAAGGTACCAATGTATCTATCAAATTGATTTATGTATTCACTGCGTATCCTGGCTACATTTACAAAAACAAATTATGGAAATCCTTGCAATACTTACAGAGAAATAAGGATTTTGGTGTCTCAAGGTACTCGCTAAAAATTGTAATTCATGCGAAAATGGTCAATTTGGTCGTCTTCCAGTACAGAAGAGATGCTATAAAATTTTTAAATATGCACGTTAAAGCTTGTATGTAGGATGAAATCGCATCTACATTTTGTCCCCTAACTAGATATGTAATTATTTTTGCAATCCCATAAATGGTTTTGGAGATAACTTCAAAAGAAGTGAATCAGTCCTTCTTAAGATGAAAAAATGGCCGTTTTCTGGTACAAAAATGGACATATTTTCAACTCATCATTATGAAGAACTGGTAAGTCGTGGAAATTCACTTACATGAGAAAAATGTTCACAACAGAGTACTTATGGATGTGAAATAAAGAACGGTAGAAAGATATGCAAAATATAGGAACTGGGGTGTATATGACCCAAGTGCAAAAAATCCGTCTTTCGGCGGTAAAAAGGCAGTTATGAAGTTAAAATGATCAAAAAAAAACTACACCACTCGATTACCCGTTTCTCCTTCTTTAATTTGATACCAAACATGACGTATTTTGGACAACCCCCCATCCCCAAACGCCCCTCCCTCAGAAATTGTTCACCTATATTTTTGTACTCTAGGCTCTAAATCTGCAGGAAAAAACCGCAATGCTCTGCGACCCTCCCACACAGAGTTATCCGTCTTTCAATATTTCGATACTTCTCACACAGCGGCAGCAAATTTAGAATTTGAGATGACTCGGCAGCACGACGTTTGTGCTGCTTTCTCTCAATCAACTGATCGCTCTCAACGATTTGCTGTCGCTGCCGCTGTCGTGCCAATCTAATTCAGGCTTCAGGCTTAAGTTTAAATTAATTTTATAAAAGCAGTAATATTTCATATAAAACTCAAATCACACAATAAAACAAGTTGTATAATTTAGAATATTTGAAAAATTTTATTTATAAAAACCTTTCTTCAGCCCGGTATTGTGTTCATTTAGCGGATAAATATTTAGCAGCAATCAAACAGGGACCTTTTTTACGGCTAAAATTGTTGATTGCTTTGACAATCAGCTGTCGTGCATTTGTATATTATTTCGTGCTCTTTTAGACTGCTATTGCAATTAACCAATCTCGAAATAGTAAAGAACATTATATTTTAATTTCTTTTCAAAAGAATTGTCTAAATGAACACGGAATTTTTTGCCAGAAAAAATAATAAAAATACATTGCCACTCTTGTATTCCAATTTTTTCAACTTCAAACGTCAAAATTTTAGCCTGGAAAAAAGGTATTGAGCGGATAAATCTGATGCTAAATATATGTTTGCGGAAATTACTGCTATCTACTTGTAAAACTGAACAAACTTTTAGCTGATAAAACACAATACCACTTTCTTCAGGGATTTGGCTAAATATTTCGCAACTAAATTTCACCGTTAAATTTATCCGCGAAATGAAGACAATACTAGGCTTTACTTGAAAACTCCACAATTTGGCACAAAATGTCACTAACATGGCGCATATCCGGATTTAGCGCAAAGACCGTGGGGTATACTAAGTTTGTCGTTACGTATGTAACGCATAGAAATAATAGAGCAAATGGGTTGAACGCCCACGCATAATTAAAAGTTATTTTGATTTTTGCATGTCCGTCTGTTCATCCGCACGATAACTCGAGAACGCGTTCACTTACACTGCTCAAATTTTGCACACGGGCTTTAAAAAAAAAGTAGATTTAAGTTCGAAAATAGGACAGATCGGGCAACTCCTTCGAAGGGCTGCCATACAAAATTTTAGTTTTTTACTTGGCGTTTTCGTTTTTGCTTCGGGGTTAACTCCTGCCCTTTGAAGAAGCAAACATGTGTTCGAGTTTGCGGTGCCAGGTTTAGAGTCATGTCACATTTGACCCTTGGTGCTAGCTCTGCAAGCCCCAGCTCAGATCAGGGGCAGCTGTAGCCAACTAGCACAATGTAATTACTGAAATACATATATGAATCTCTGGATTGTCAGTTTGAAATTGTGTGTCACATTTGTTTTGACAAAATCGATACAGATCTGAAATATATTTTTTAATTTAATTTATAGTACTTTTTGCAGACGATAACAACAATTTGCAACCAATGCTATATAGAAGTGCCAGCAATTGGTCTCAATCGAGACTTTTGCTTTTCACAAGGTGAAACATGTGAATTGAGTGATATGAAGGGATAATACGGAAACTTCATTGGAGATTTCTGAAATTCAAGAGCGCAAAAAGCCAATAATCACAGTCATCATATTTCCGCAATCTTCAAAAGGGTTATTATTTTCCTCAAAATACTCTATTTCCTCATGGTAATGCTCTAATAAACTTAGAACTGCAAAAATTGGCATTTTTTTATTTCTCGTTATTGTTGCTGACATTTTGAATGATAGACTATAACACCCAAGGTATATAGAATACAAGCTATTCCCATTAAAATTTTGACACATGTTCTGTGACGTAATTGTATGACTACTACGTTTCTATAGGAAAGCAGAGAAATCGCAGAGAGTATTGTGCTCTCTGTACCGTGCTTTCCTATACATTTTCACGATATTTCGTTACTAATGGCGGCACGTGGTTCGTAATGGGAATACTTGTATTTTATATACCTTGATAGCATCAATAAACTCGAACACGGAAATTAGCACTTGAAATAAATGATACTTCGGTGCAGGGTCACGGTAACCCCAGTTGTCTCCGGTGCTATGCTTCGCTAGCAAAAACGAAAACGCGGACTATTATTTGAACACTGCCTGAGAACGCGTGGACGTAGAGAGCTGAAATTTTGCACACAGCGTTTTCAGTAAACAAATTTCAAAAAGGAACTAAATGGGCAACCCTTTCTTAGTGTTGCCCAACAGAACTTTGGGTTCGCACTTTAGCTTTTGTGTTCATCTAGTACTGTTATTGGTCTTAGACCAATGGTGACTTTTTCTTGTTCATTTGCAAAACGATTGCATACAAAAATTCCTCAGAAATTTTCTTAGAATTGTTTTTGAATTTTGTACGAGTATTCGCAATAATTCGCCGTTATAAAGTGGATACTCCGAAAACGAATAAGTTTTGTTGTGATAGATACCGAATCCAAAAACTTTTATAGCAACTAGGGTGTTGTAACAATTAATTGGCATGCGTTGACTGAAAGTGATAACATAACTAATGAATGATGTGGAAATGTGGAAGTTTTAACAAATTTTTTAATGAATTCCATCTGATAATTAATTTCCACCCACACTCAAGCAAAAAATTGAAAAATATGGATCCATAACGATCAAAGGGTAGCTGTGTTTTTTTCGCATATGGATCCGGGTCAGGATCAGAAGTAGTTTCCGCATTAAATTATATCCTTATGGGTTCTAGGTTCAAAATTTAACACTTTTTTATCTGAGTTTTTCATTAATCCAATTCAATGCGATTGAAAATTTGTATTTTGCCAAAAATATTTTGAATCATAACTCTATCGAAATAATTCAATACGGATATTACTTCTGATCGTGACCCGGACCCATATGAGAAAAAACACAGCTATAGTACAATCATTTGGTAGCATTATCTGGAAACTTTTCCGGGAGGTTTGAAAATTGGTATTTTTATAGATTTCGACGCGCTCTTTTCCAATTTTTACTTTACCGCCATTTGGGAAATACAGTTTTTTGACAATATCTCCTTTCCGACTCATTTTACGATGAAAATAGATATGTGATAAATTAAATTGGAGAAAATATCCTATAATTTATATAGTAATCTTTTTTTTTTGTAAAATGAATGGCCAGAGCGTATGAGTGCCGCACGGTATACCATCACTCGGGGTGAAGTCGGACTGTGGGGGTGAACGCGGATAGAAAGGTATTGGTCAACGTTTTATTTAAAGGGCATACATCGCGACGCTTAAAACTAAAACGAACGGCATATATCTCGTCATTACAAGTTGGAATACTCTGAATAAATTCTTCGTAGAGCACGTAAGTAAGGATTTTATAAATAATATTTTTTTCTTAGGATTTGATAACTCGAAAAGAAACTATTGTAACAAGGAAATACAAAAAATGGAAAAATGAAATGAGTTATTCTTTGTCATGTGGTTTATCTTTAGTAAACTTTAGTAAACAAATATACATTTTTAATTTTTTTGTCCGAATTTGCCCTGTACCAGGGTCTAAGACAATTTTTAATGCTCAATATGTGGTCGTCCGCCTTCACCCCACACGTATGGGTAGAAGCGGACACCCTTTAACAAAAAAGAAGTGGTGGGAGGAATCAACATTTATCTGTTTCTACTTTGGAATTTGACAATAGATACATGCGAGATTTTAAATAATTTTTTTTACAAATTTTCCTCTTTTTATCAACAAAAAAGGGCAAAAATCGTCCGCGTTCACCTCAAATGACGGTACTCCAACAGGCGTATTGGGAAAAAACTGATTTTCTCACCACCATGGGATAGAGTAAGTGGCGGGTATTTTTTGTATTTTCAGTAGTAATGAACTAATTACGAAATTTAGTGCATTCTCCTTCGCTTTTTATGGACCAGGTTTTGCGAGTTCATCGTCTTCAGAACCGAACAAAACATCACAGATAGAGATTTCTTCCACGTTATCTGCGATAGGGTTATCAGCTTCGATGTAATCATCTTCTTGCTCGATTTCGTTATAGGTTTACTCGAGAGCCGTTTCCGTTTCTTTGTCTTCATTGTTATCTAGTAGTGGAAGTTGCAAAATTTTCACAGGTACCATTGTAATTCGGGCAAATAACGGAGCTCTTTTATACTGTCTTTCTGCATCCATAGGCTCCCAGACATCCCTTTTTCCATTTGGAAGAAGTCAGTTTCAACAAGGTTTTCGGAGCTGGGGCTCTACTGTGGTGACAGGAATTAGACCAAATATAGATAAAATGCTGATTGATTATTAGCGCATCTGCATCTTCCGTGGTCTGCTTGACCATGAAGTTCGAGGTTTCAAATTTTGTCTTCAACATACCAATGAGTCGGTTCTTGGATGCATCGTTGCCCAGAAATTTGTCTTTCGACACAGTTGGTATCATTGTCTCGTCAAAAATTATGTCTCGTGAAGCATGTTTCCGTGATCATCGGGATCGCTCCACATACATACATAGTACTGCGGTTACCTTCTGGATATCCGTCGAATACGATGATGATATTGGATGTATAATTCGATCGAACAAATGCGACATAGTTAGTGTAAACGGATGAAAGCTATTCACAGTGATGCCAAACGATTGGGTGCAATAACTAACCTCCGTCGGTAATATATGTACAAAGCGTGTCCGAATTTATATCTCCAGTATATTGCTCAAATGTATCTGAAATCTGACAACGCCATACCATACAACCTTCGTTCCAAAAGCCCCTGTGCTCCGATGTGTTCTAGCCACTGACATATATAATATGGACTGCTTAACTTTCTATTTCATGTGAGCTCAATTGCTTATGTCAATAAAAGTTCTTACGCCGGTGCCAACATTGAAAAATCATTGGCGGGAAGTTGAAAAAATAACCGCGCAGCTCGAAAAGTGATTATAATAAAACGTTTCGAACTTCTGCTTCATATCTTATGAATATATTGCCTTTGGTAAAACAATTTTATCAGTAATAAGTAATAACCCTAAATAATTAATTTAAAAACATTTATTTCGACGGACCAATTTATTTATTTGTTGTTTACAGTTCTCCTCAGTTGGTACTTGGTGCTTAGACCGAAAGAGTCAGCATTATAGAAGTGAGCCCACTTTTTGCAGTGCATTTCCATTAACGTAGTCAGTCCATATTATATATGTCAGTGGTTCTAGCTCACCCCAGTACTGTAGTAATAGAATAAGTAAAAGGAAGAAAGGAAGAAGCCTGTCAAGTAAATTATAATTGTCACTTGTAAGCGAAGAGTCATTGAGTTAACTGGTTAGAGAAATTGGTTTAAGAAAGAAGTTGTAAAAAGAGTAGTTAACCCCTTTTAGATCTATATAAAAGTTGGACGAGACGTTAAGTCTAATATAATACTGCTCATATTGGGAGCAAATGCAATACATCTACTGTGATTGTAGTAATAAGTTGGAAAATGGAACAAATCGGGTAGCTCCTTCGTATAGGGTTACCATACAAAAATTTCGTTTTTCAATATATATGTGAACACTACCTGAGAACGCGTCAACAAACAGATCTGAAATTTTGGGCACGATGTGTTTTCATAGAAATAATAAATATCATTTTAAAATGGACTAAGTCGGGCGACCCCTTCTTGGTGTTGCCAGACTTTTGTTTTAAAAGTCAGTTTTGCAAAAGTTTAGCTTAAGTACACGCGTTCTCGATTTGTCCTAGGTGGACATGCAAAAATCAAAATAACTTTTAATATTATGCATGGGTGTTCAACCCATTTTGCTCTAGCAGCATTATTTCTCTGCATTACAAACGGAATGACAAACTAAGTACACCCTATGATTTCATCATTTAGGGTATAAAAAACTTCAGATTATAAAACCCTATAAAATTGGTTAAAATTATTTTTACTGTCCGACAAACCGTTCTAGAAATAGATGAGAAAATTCACTTTAGCAATCCAACTTGCACAGAGGGGAAATTACATACGGGCATTCATCTAGAGTATGATAAGAATTGATCTTCGACAAACTCTAGCATTTTTACTTGTTATTTAGTAGGTGTATCATTCATTAATCTGCCGAACCTTTTTAAAAATAAATTATAGTTTTTCTATATTGCTCTATTAATTTTAGATGGTAAATCGGTCCGCTAGTACACATACAGGGTCTCAGAGTTTTTTTCCGCAAAACTTCACAGATTAATAGTTTTCGTTGATACGAACAAAAATTTGTATGTCAGGGGGGTTTACTATCTAATGGTTTTCAAAATAACAGAACTTTAACATTTTCGGATGTGTTTTATGGATTACTCTGTAACTTTCTAGCTATACACGTTATGAACCTGTTTAAACATTAAAGTATTATTCGATAGTAAATACTAAGACCAATTCGTCCTCAGATATTTCGGAAACGGTCAAAGATCTTAAACTGGGTGATAACAATGCGTTAATAGTGCTTCTTAAAAAAACAGTTATTTTTACCAATTTCATATCCCGGAATGTTTACTATCCAATAAGACTTTAAACATGTTAATAACGTGTATAGCTCACTGTTATCAGTAGTATAAGTAGAAAGTTACAGGGTGATCAAAAAAAAAAAACACACCCACTGCCAAGGTTGTCAGGGAAAAATGAAACATCCTGTATACATACATGTTTTAATGATATCTCCATATTCATTTGTATTAGATTTTGAGGATTTTGGGTTTTTTCGATTTTTGGAAATATGCATATCAGTGATTCTATTCTACTTACATTATTTTTTATATATTGATGTGTAAACATCTTTCTGCGCGGTAGGCTAAAATCATATGCTAGAGTTAATTTGTCGAATGTCACCAAAACCCTCGACGAATACGAATAAGACAAAAATCTATGTGTGTGCGTGCTAGTTCGATGGCTAAAATGTTTTTTTTTTATATATGCTATGGAGCCCAAACTACTATCCATACAAGAAAATAGTCTTGCAGTAATTTTAAGCTTGGTTGCTTACCTTCCTAAAGGCTGCACTTACTACCTTACTTAACCAAATAATAAAATAGTTTTGATTGCAAAGTAACCTTACCATTTTACGCTCAATAACTCTCAGCTGAGTAATAGTTGCGGACTGGCAGACTGATTGAAATTCATCGGATCACGGCACAGTTGCATATGCAATTATTACTTGTTTGAGGAATCGTAGTCATTTGGTTAAGATTAATTTTTTTAAATAATTTTGTAAGGAAAGATATCAAAATTTTATTTCGGTTCGGAGGATAAGAAAGCAAGCTTCGGATTATCAGAAGATAATTTTTCTGTATGTATAGTAGTTTGGGGTGCAGCAGCTATTAAAATCAAACTTTTGTCAGTTTTACATAAGAGCACTGCAAATATTTTAGAATGATAGGCCTATGCTAGGGCTCTCATGTAGTAGTGAGGGATTCTGTTTCATGGCTTGGGACCCAGCGGGAAAATGTTTGTGCATGAAAGTAGGTATGCAGGAATTCATTGATGATATCAGTATCAATGAAAAACGACGGTATAAAAGAATACGTCGAGAAAATCAGTATCACTGAAAAATATGTGTACATTTCCTGCAGAAAAGAAGCGAAATCCGACTTTGAAATTCAAATCATTTTAGGACCAGGGTGTCTGCCTGCACACAATTTTTTTAATTCTTTCCTAGTTGGAATTTCATTGCTGAGTCATCTGTGTAAACGTCACTGCAGGTCAAATTTTCGGGTGCTTAGTTGTTGTGTTTAGTGGCTTGAGTACGAGTGAAAATTAGAAAATACGTGTGATAAAAAAGGGATTTTCTTAGGAATATTCGGTTACTGGTACGTGTGCAGTGTATGTATTTTTTTTGCAATAGAGTACTACATTAAATATCCTGTTAGACAATAAATTTGTTGCATTATCTCCTCAATTTTTCTTGCAAATTATCTTCAGATCAATGAAATAGAGGGTGTTTCCTCCATAGTAGTTCATAGAGCAGGAGGTGAATTGTACTCACCTAGTCAAACAAAAACTTGTATGGGTCCATATCAATCGTTTCGGAGTTATAGTTTGATTAAGAAAATATGCTAGCCTTTCACAAAACACACTGTATCTTAAAAAGTATAAGGTGTGTGTCACCGTCCAAGAGATCATTGATGGCCCTTCGAACGACGGCTCAATTAGCCCCATACTCCGTTCCTCTAAGCAGTTATTGCGGTCTAAAAAAAATCGGATTTTCTTACCTTTTTTTTACTTTGCCCTCTATTTAGAATAGTTTTGAGAATAGGTTAAGAGCTAATAAATCTTTAATGGCTACAGTTAGCACATAAATTAAACAGGAGAGTCCACAGATTACAGTTTTTATATAAAAAACAAATTATGTTGACCAAGTTTTTGTAGAAAAAGAAAAGTCAAACTCAGAAAAAAAAATTAGAAAATCCGAAATTTTTAGTTTAGACCACCACAACTCCTAAGAGGAGCAGAGTATGTGTTTGGTTCAGTCGTTGGAAAGGCCATGAAGTTCTGCATACAATGAGCTTTTGACGATGACCGTAGACCCTGTACTTTTGCAGATACAGGGTGTTTTGTGGAAGCCTGTTGTATTTTTTTAATCACCTTGTAACTCCGAAACGGTTGATATGCCCGGGGAGGAGGCGGTACAATTTTTTGTTTTTCTAAGTAAGTACTATCACCTCCCGCTCTATGGGCCACCATGGAGGAAACACTCTGTAACGGGTTTAATTGTTTGAAAGATATTTTTTTTTACTTTCCAAATTTCCAAATATTTTCCTGGTATCTCAATAATCGATTAAACATGATTTTCTACACAATTTATTTTTGAAAAACTTTGCTTTTGTATCTTTTAAAATGATCAATAAATATTTAAGCTGTTGTATGACCATATAAGTAGAAACGCGTTTTATTAAGTGACGTCGGAATCGGCGCCGCACCGCTAAAATTGCTATATTTCTATAGTGCCGTGCCGTTGCCGTTGTCGTAATATCTTACATATCTTATACGAAAGACGGCACCGCAACGGCCAACAGCAGCGGCTCTGCCGTCATGTGTGCAAACAGCGCCATCATCAAATAAGATAGTTGTAAGAGAGGTTTTATTATTTTATAGCTAATCTGGCATAGTTGTTATGTTACCGATGAGCCTTGTATTCAAGGTAAGGAAGAATGGTAAAAGGCTGAATCGGTCTTGTCGGGATATTCACGGAGAATAAAACACATTTTGAAAACTTCTAATATTTTCTTTTAGTCATTTTAATATTAATTCCTTTTAGTTTGGTCAAGTCATATTCGACATCATCCTCTAAAAATGTGCACTAAGCACCTACATTTTAACATAATATTCTCCCATAAGAATATTTTCCCATGAGAAAATTCATGTTGAAAACAAAATTATCCAATTACGTCTGGGCGTAATATTTCAACTGAGCTTTTCTGCTTTGCTCTATGGGAACGTTAAAGTAAAACGATTTTATCTAAGTTAGTTCTTTTTCCGTCGGTTAAGTATTTACCTCGATAAATCTTTTTGTAACATATAAAATAAAGTATTATTTTAAACAAGTGAATCTTTTTATTTTAGATGAGTTTTATCTTTTTTTTTTTATTAAATATAATTTAAAATATTTGTCGCGCTTGCTTACACATTATGTGTGACGGTAGATTCGCAAATAGCCTCGAGAAGTTGTAAACACAATGCAGACTCATCCTGCTATATTTGCGGAGTTTAAAGTATAAGGAGGCCAGCGATAGGGGATTTTTAAGATGATTGGCTTTCTTGAATGCAAGGCGGATATACTAAATATCCTTGTTACCTTTGCATATGGGACAATAGATCAAACAAAGAGCATTACCAACAGCACTCATTGCTTAAGTGGAAAGGGTTTGAGATAGGAAAACATACTGATTAATGGGACCCAATTAAACGCGTATTGATGCCTCCATTACATATAAAATTAAGCCTTATGAAACAATTTGTTTGAGCTCTTCGGCAAGATTCTGAAGCTTTTCAATATTTAAAGAATTTTTTCCTGAGTTATCCGAAGGCAAAGTAAAAGACGATATTTTTGTCGGACCACAAATATGGAAAATAATGGCTAGTAAACAAGCAAGGTAAAAGACAACTCAAGGGCGACCTTAAAGCAGTGGTTCATGATTTTCTCGGAAACAACAGAGCTGATAATTACAAAGAACTTATTTCAACTATGCTTGATAGGTTTATATTCATGGGTTGCAGAATGTCCCTTAAAGTGCATATGTTACATGCTTACTTGGACCAATTCAAGGATAGCATGTGGAAGAACAAGGTGAACGTTTTCATCAAGATATGATGGCAATTGAACGGCGTTACCAGGTTCCATACAATGAGAGAATGATGGGAGACTATATTTGGGGGCTAATACGAGCAATTCCATACAAACACAGGAGAACTATTAAAAATATTCATTTCTAAATTTTTTCTTTAAATATTCTATAACGGAAATTATTTGTTTTAAAATGTTTTCTTGTAAATAGAAGTGATTCAAGTGAATAGCAACAGGTTGTTTAATTTTTACTTACAATAAAGAGATGAAAAACGAAATATTTTTGAAATCCATATTTCATTCTGATACTTCTGAAACTTTTTCGGGTAATACAATTTTTTCTTTTATTAGCAATGTGCAAGACACAAAAATCGGATATTCAGGATTCAGACTCAAAATTTGTTTTATTTATTGTTGCCGCACGGGAATCGAACCCACACTTGTTAGAATTCTCTCTTCCTCTTGTATTTATGATTTGATTTAGAATCGTTTAAAATAAAAGTTCTTAAAATTCTTCTATTCTCCATCTTTGACCGATTCTAACAAGTGTAGGTTCGATTCCCGTCCGGGAAAAAATAATTAAAATTGAATTTACAATTTATTTGTGCGCTTTCATCGTTAATGGTTAATGCCAGCTGAAAGAAACGTACCTTAGTAGGCTAGTTACAAATTAAGAAATACAAGGGGGAAAATCATGTGTCTCGTTAACTCAGTGGTAAGAGCAGTTGCCCGGCAAGCGGAAGGTCCCGGTTTCAAATCCCGGACGAGGTGGTTGTTTTTTCCTTTTGTATTTATGATTTGATTTAGATTCGTTAAAAATAAAAGTTCTTAAAATTCTTCTATTCTCCTTCAAAATTCGTGTTGACCGGTGTTATTTATCGACATTTACTCCTGCAGAAAGGCATTACATCCTGCCTAGGACATCGTGTGCGGTGCTGCATCCATTTCCCGCTGGGGAAGTATTTTTCGAGGTTTTTGATGTGACGCTTCTTGGGCAATTTGTCTTGTATCGGTGTATAGTTGCATGAGTTGGCTGCAGCACACGCTCACTAAGCCTATGGGTGTTTGACGTGTATCATTCTTGAATTGTTCTTGACCGTCAAAAAGTGTTATTACAAACAAATATAAAAATTACATTTCTAAATTTTTTAAATAAATTCAAATTCATTAATATTGAAAGATTTCTATACCAATTTACAACAGCAGCAGTTGAGTTTCTATTTAATATTTTTATGAAAATTCCGTGTACAAAATCTCAGCTCTCTACGTCGACTCGTTCTCAGGATTAATGGCGAGCTTCTGTCTAGGTAAACTAGGCAGTTGACTTGGACCCAACCTTGTAGGGGAGCCCCACTAAAGGCTGAAATGATACACCTACATGGAGAACATTCAACACCGGACATTAAAAAAAATTCAATTCACTTCATTGTTCCTGCATACAGGGACGAATTTACCAATAGGTAGAACAGGGCGGCAAATTCTCAATTGATGAAATAAAAGGAAACGAGATCGAAGTCACACTGTCCGGCATGGACCGATTCAGAGTTACCGTTTTCAACGTCATTATCGACAGATTGATTGCAAAACAAAAATGACGTGGTTTACGAGAGCTTGAGTAAAACGTTTGACTTTCTCATGAAGCCACATAGCTTGGAATCTCAAGACATCCGCTAGGGTGCAAGGAACTTGAAAACGAGTGTCATTGTCGTGCTCATTTGTCGTCCGCTCAGGCTTCACAGGGAAAACAATTATCGGCCCTATAGGCATTTTGATTATTTATCCAAGTGTGGAAATAACACTTCGGATGTTGTTGTTGTATGTAGACATTTGACGTAACTCAGCATTTCACGAAAAGTCTGGACACTTCATGGAGAGTAGGCAAATAGTGTAACGGTTTTGACTTAGCCACTTTTTACATTATGTGTCTGAAATTTTTAGTCACTTCATCAAATGCTAAAAGCGTTTACGCCAATAGTGTAATACCACCCGATATAACCAAATACTAGGAGAGGAAGATGGGTGGTGAAAGGGGAGGCCGTACCCAGCCCTGCGATACACACACACACACACACACATACACTTTCGTGAAGTGCTGAGTTACGTCAAATGTCTACGACATATATACATATAAAATACACCACAGAGTACATCAGGTTCAATTCACTCTCTGTGATGTACGTAAAGCCGACGAGGGCATACTACAAGAGAAATTTCTTGAACAGCTGATCAATAGAAAAGGAAATTGAGCATGTGTGTGACAAAGAGAAATATACTTGTTTTATGTGAAGTAGAAATGTTTACATTTTTCAATAACCAGGCAGGTTGTTTTTTACACACTGGTGAATAAGGATGTAGTGGTTCACTGTTGTTTTTTACACACTGGCGAATAAGGGTGTATTGAACAGCTGCTCAAGAAATTTCTCTTGTAGTACGCCCTCGTCGCGTAAGGCCAGAAATAATGCAGTCTGTGGACTATAGTGACGTAATCCGTTCATTTGCAGAGAAGAAATATCCTCGCATGGCAATCTAAGCGTATGTTTACATGCAACGAACTTTCTTTGTATATAGTTTCGTACTTATTTGTGATATTTCTAAGTCTGCTTGTTTATTTTCTATGTACGTTAAATAAATGAAAATAACGGTAAAATTTTTCTCTTATTCAATTATTTAAAAAACGTTCTGTACAGGAAGTGGCCAGTTATATAGTGAAAGCCGAAATTTTTAATATTATGAGTGGGTGTCCAATCCATTTTGCTCTACCAGCATTGTTTATATACGTACAAACCGAATGACAAACTTAGTATTTATATTCTACGATTTCATCATCTATGGTAGCGGCAGTCAATCTGGTTCCTTCCACCCGCTAGTGGGCGCTTCAAGATTTCGTGGAGGGCAGTGTAGGTTTTGTCCGACGCTGAAATTACTTTCTGTTATTACCGCACATCTATAAGACTCATTGAAAAAGCGGAGAGCAGATAATACTGCACTGTAGGATGCATGACGACAGCGGCCTGTAAATCAACGTTGTCACTTTCAAAATACAAAGTGTGATAGATTAAAAGTAAAAAGATTTTAAGTGCACCTGCGATTAATATTACAGGCACTATAATTTTTTTCGTACTTCTATTAAGTACGAAATCCAAATAATAAAAAAAACATAAAAAGATAAATTTTACAAGACAATGGCTTTTAGCCGAAAATCAAAATTTCATAAAGAAATTTTGAGAGCATATACTTGTCTTTTAAACATTACACGCAATAGGCGGAAAATTGCAGACAGTAGGCAGTTCAGGGCTTCGTTGCTGTCCTGATGAGATAGATCGCCCTGCACTGCTCATCGAAACATGCAATATGCTCTCGAAATTTCTTAATGAAATTTAATTTTACGGCTACAAAGCCAATAACTGACCATGTACCTCGGTACTTGTCTTGTAAACATTGCCGGAGTAGGCGGAAAATTGCCTGTAGACTATTACGGTTCTCAAGATACTAACCCCCCCCCCCCTCTTCTAGATAAATTTTACTACATTTTCCTACTAAACCCCCACTAAAAATTACGAGTACTTTGCAGTTGCGCTAAATTAAGTCACTGTGAAATCGGTGGGCGGTCTGAAAATATTACTACCAACAAAGATACAAAAGTAGGCGGTCGGTATAAAAAGGTTGACTACCCATGTAGGGTATAAAAAAAAAGTATATAAACTTATTGGTTTTTGCATTTTTATACCCTAGATGAAATCTATGGGGTATACTAAGTTTGTCATTCCGTTTGTAACAATTCGAAATAATGATGGTAGAGCAAAATTGATTGGGCACCCCGCGTAATATTAAAAGTTATTTTGATTTTTGCATGTCCGTCCGTCTGTCCGTTTGTGTGCACGATAACTCGAGAACGCGTAAAAAAAAAAGTAAAATGAGACAAATCGGGCAACTCCTTCGTGGGGTTGCTATACAAAACTTTCGTTTTTCACTATATATTTGGGCACTGCCTGAGAACGCATCGATATAGAGAGCTGAAATTTGGTTCATGGTGTTTTCATTGTACTAGCAAACAAAATTTCAAAAATGAGCTAAATCGGGCAACTCCTTCTTGTTGTTGCCATATAAAAATTTAGGCTTTTTACGTATACTGTGAAAACGATCAGTCCAAGACATATTTATTGTACTAAAAACTTCATCAGAATACGAAAGCCTATAAAATTGGTTATAATCATTTTTTCTGTCCGACATACCGTTCTATAAATATATGCGAAAAACCACTTCAAAAATCAAACTTGCACAGAAGGGTTACAATACGAAATTTCATACGGGCATTCATCTAATCTAAGATTTCCTAAGAATTGGTCTTAGACCAATTCTAGCTTTTTTACTTGTTTTTATGTGTAATTCTAAGCTGGTAAAGACCGATGTAAAATTTGGTACCGTTTTCAATTGGAACTTTGTACTGAAATTTCCAAATCAGGATTTTTTTTGTCTACAAAAGTCCAACCACACATGTCACTTAGATTTTTGCAGGCGGTAGCAGTGAATTTTATTCACCGTTTATTTAATCAATGCCAACTAATCTCAATCGTTTTTTCCCAAAAGCTTGTCAATTGGCTCAATTGCTGTGACTGTCGTGGTAACACAATTTGGAATTGTCCTCGACCTTCTAATCTGTAGTTTTAAGACCGATGCAGTTTGAACCTCTAATTAAACTCATATTAGTGAATAAATAAAAGTGAATTTTTTTCCCATATTTTATATTGTTACGTGCAATAGAAAGAGACAATTGGTGACATCTACTGGCAATAAACAGCTTCAGGTTCGGAGAGTAAATGACTTCAGGTTCGGAGAATCGATAATGAAAGTTCAGGAATAGAACAAATAGAATAGTCAGGAAGCTTTTGGAATAGAACACTCCAGAATAATCCGGAGTGTTTCTAGGGTATAAATATAACAGTTGTCATCGCCAGAAAAAGAGTCTTGTTTTAGACGTTGCAGTGTTAAGAAGCGAAAGTAATAAAGAAGCGATAGTGTGTAATTAGATTGCGATTATTGAAAGTACAGTGTTAGCGATAATTAGAGTTGAGTTGATTAAATGAATGTTTGTGAACTTTATATGATTTAAGTGTAATAAAGAACTTATATATTAATTATTTAATATTGTGTTTTAAATAACGAACCAAAGGCCACGCTCGCAACAATATATAAGATTTAAAGTTTTAAATCGTTTCAACCTTTACAATTATGTATGTATGTAGGTACGTAGATTAGATACCAATTACTTGAAATTTATAGATAAATACGAAAGGTAAACGTAACATTAACGAAACAAATTTATTTATATGCACAACAGCCTTACTATCTCTCTACTTATCGCGACTAAAATTAAAAAGATATTTTAATTCTATTTCTCTATCTTTCATGCAATAAAAAATTTAGTTTAATTTTTAAATCACTTATCGGTTTTACCTTTATTTCCGGAGTATTTTCACTAGATTTTAATACTTCCTCTAGAAAATTTATATCCATCCATGAAGGTGCCTGAAGTTCATCACGATTGAATTTATCCATCTCTGTAAGCGTGCGTCTATTTCAACCTTGTACTTTCAAAGCTCCGCGTATTACTAATTCGTTTCAATTTACTATCGGAATTGTAAGCGCTACAACAAATCTATAGCTAGTTATATCTAGCGATTTTTGTTCTTAATGTCCCACCACAAATAATTCCACAAACTTGTTAATCCACTCAACGCTTAACTTTAACTGCTCAGTGTATGTACATATGTAAAATTAAATCGTTCTCTGAACACATGCTGTAAAATTATCATTCCTAACAATTTAAGATAAAGCTTTAGAGTTTCTATTCTATGAGCAACTTGCAGCGATTATGTAATACCACTAACAAACGCAGATGGAAAAACTTTTGTTTTTTGTTTTTATTTCTGGCAAACAAGGCATATAATAAGCGCCGATGAATCGTGCATGGGCATTTTTTATTAATAAGAGATTCACTTTTGTCTGAATGAGAAAAAAGAGCTATTTTTGGTGTGTATGTAGGTAAGGCAAAACTTATAATTATTCTTATAATTATTATCTATACGAGAAGTTATGTTATTGTTTCCGTTGTGAGAAACTTAATAACGTGTTATTAAAGTCTTTATATAAGTCATTGGGTGCAATAAAATGCTTTATTATTATTTTTTTTAAATAGATAATTTCATCTATATACCTAATATGTACCTACCTAGTTGTACCACCTATATTAGGCCAATGCCTATCAGAGCCCACACCGACTCTGAAAAGCCTCGGAAAAGTCAGGTGGGACTTATTTTATCTATAATTAAGTTCTGATTACACCGGGATCGGCGCAGCGCAGCGCGGTGACACGCGGCAAAATAATAAGTGTAATAATAATTTATTTATTTATTTATTTTTATCTTTTATAAATGCATACTAAATAAAGAAATGGCTAATTAAAAATACAATTGACAAATTATTTGAAAAGATAACTAAAAAATATATAGATATACATATATCTATGGTGTTTAGTCAGAAGTACATATCTTCAAAAATGGATTTTTGGAGTTATGTATATAAAACTGTTTGAAAAATATTCTCTGTCACTCTGTACTAACTACATAACTGCACATCTCTTCACAACGAGAAAAATGGTGGACCCAAAATGCATAACTTCAAAAAAACTAAATATTATTTCGATTAAAAGTGCACAGCTTCGTAAGTAGCGCAAAGTAAATTTTTAGAGATACATATATGTATGTAGTTTTGACTAAACACCATAGATATATAAAAATAAGTGTTTGACGAAAACGGTGCTATCATCGCATTACTCCACAACAGAAAAATGCTTTAACAGGGCAAGCCTAATTTCATGCGTCCCGCCAAATCCCCTGACATGACTAGGAAGGTTATCCCATAATCAAACTATTACAACAAAAAAGAACGCTGCCGCACAGCACAATATATGAAGTTCTAGGTATAAGGAGGGTTTTATGCTGAGTGTAAAAATAGAGTGTTCACATCGGGAGCGGCGGATTTTATACAAATGTACTTTACGGCTATGATTGAAGAAAAACAGAGAAAAGTGATGCGGTTCGATTACGAATACTTTAGAATGGTAAAAGCCTCATTTAAGGAATTGCGCGGATTGGTTGCGAATTAAAAAATAAATATTGGTGCCAGCGTCAGTCAGCGGCAAAATTGTGTTTTTGAATTAAGCCTGAATTAGATTGCTACGGCAGCAGCAGCGACAACGGCAGCAAATTGTTTTCATTGGTTGAAAGCCATCATCCCAAATTCTAAATTTGCTGCCGCTGTCTTGATAGGCAGCATGAATATGTACTCATATAGAAAATGTCAGAATATTCTGCTTGCTCCTTGTGCTGCTGTAGTCCAATCTGATACACTCGACAGAAAACTGTTTTTTGCGTTGCTTCCACGGCCGCTGTTGCTGTCGCTGTCATGCAATCTGATTCAGGCTTTATCTCCAAAATCGTCGCGGCGGCAACTATTTTGCTAAGCCACTCCCGGTGTGACTTATAAATGACACTTCAAAGGTTGAAAATTACTTTACTCAAATGAAGATTGATATTGACGCCCGGCGCGCAGGTGTGTAGGGCTTCGCGATGTGTAATGATAATAAAAAATGGTACAAGTGAGATCATCTCTCAGTGAGTTAAACTTAAGTCCTACCATGTCCTACGCATAAAATATACACGCACCCCGCCTAGACCATAATGTGATTCATGGTTACCCGGAAAAGGCACATTGAAATGCATCTGTAATCATGCATCATTAAAGTATGTAATTGCATATAAATCATAGGTGTGCACATCTCCCTAAAAGAAATAAGCTACCAAGATATGATATATACTGTGCCAAGATTGAAGCTAAAGTTTGTAAATCATTTCAAAAGTAGCTCGGAGTTCACTTAACTCCTCGAATAAACAAAAATGAAAACATAATTTACATACATACAGATTTGTATGTAATCATTTTTGTGTGAATCCTCGTTATGAATGAAGTAAAAGAAAAGCGCAACAAATTATAGCGTGAGCAGAATGTAAATTATGTATGTACAGTGCACCAGATCTCACAACAGCAACAATAGAACATGTTAGTCACGTGAGGTCACCGTTCTTTCATTATAGCGTGGCCTTTGGTTCGTTATTTAAAACACAATATTAAATAATTAATATATAAGTTCTTTATTACACTTAAATCATATAAAGTTCACAAACATTCATTTAATCAACTCAACTCTAATTATCGCTAACACTGTACTTTCAATTATCGCAATCTAATTACACTCTTTCGCTTCTTTATTACTTTCGCTTGCTAACACTGCAACGTCTAAAACAAGACTCTTCTCTGGCGATGACAACTGTTATATTTATACCCTAGAAACTCTCCGGATTATTCTGGAGTGTTCTATTCCAAAAGCTTCTTGACTATTCTATTTGTTCTATTCCTGAACTTTCCTGTAGATTTCATAATCGATTCTCCGAACCTGAAGTCGTTTACTCTCCGAACCTGAAGTTGTTTATTGCCAGTAGATGTCACCAGTTGTCTCTTTCTATTGCACGTAACACTGCCCCCTTCTTAAATTTGTTCGTCCCGAACAACAGGTGGTCCACGGTCTTGATGCTTGTAGTATTGACACAAGCGATCCAGATGGACGATTTTTCGTTTGCCTCCTGTACCACGTTGAATCCTGTATACTACGTCATTTATTTTAGTTACTACTGAATACGGTCCCTCCCACTGTTGTTGTGACTTTGGAGAGCATCCCTTACGTCGGTTCGGGTTGTATAGCCAAACAAGATCACCTTCATTGAATCCTGCTGAATTCGCACGTAAGTCATAGCGTGTCCTCATCCGATGGGTACTTACTGCTAATTTCGCCCACGTGGCCCTTTGTACATCAGCTCTCAGTTTCAATGGGGCTCTGACATTACACTTGTACATTTCATTTCTGCTGCTACGTGGCGGCCCTTTGTAAAAAGCACACACAGTCCATCTGCGACACCACTTCTCTACATCCTCCCGCATATGTAGCCAATAAAACTTTTCTCGTATTTTAGAAATTGTTTTATTCACTCCCAAATGTTCTCCAGATGCTCCACGATGCACTTTACCTAGAACCTCGTTGACCTTTGATGCCGGCACGACTATTTGCATTCGGAACGATTTACCGTTAGGTGCTTCCCACTTGCGTTTTAATATACCGCATTCAGCATGAAGAGAATTCCATTGAGCCCAGTAGCTTTTCAGCTTTTCACTCATCCTCGAAATATCCTTCCATTCTGGTTTTTCTATGTCTGCTTTCCATGCAAGAATAGGCGATATGTCCGGATCTTCTCGTTGCGCTGTTTGCAAACTCTCGATGTCCCAACCTGTTGATGGCTCCACAGTTACCAACTGTATAGTAGCTGTTTTCTCATTTCCTTTCTCCCAGCCGTAATGCTTACATTCAGGTTCCCACTGACGTTGTACCAAGGCTTCTGCATTTCCATGGATACGTCCTTTCCTGTGTTGGCTCTCAAAGCCATAAGGTTGGATTCTAGTCTCCCTAAGAATAGTTTGCTCTCTAGCTCGCCAACTTGGACATTCTTCTCTCCCTTTCTTTTCTGTTGATTCCTTTCGACGGCGTTTCCTGCAGTCGCTTTGAAGGTGTCCTAATTTATTACAATCCCAACATCGAAGAACACTACGTGAAGGGGTGCTCAGTGATAACTGCAATCTATTGCAAGTCTGTTGCTCAGCTCGATATCTTTGCAATTCCACTTTCCTCTCTTCATCTAGAGATTCCACTCGTCGGCGTTTCCTGCAATCTCTTTGAAGGTGCCCTGGTCTATTACAATTCCAGCATCGAAGGATACCACGCAAAGGTGAGCTCTGGGATGACTGCATTCTATTACAAGTACATTCGTCCACCGAAATGTCTCTCATTCGTACTGCACCCCGCGAAGCTTGTCTGGCGGATTCATACACTAATGCATAGGCTAGTGCTTCTGCTGTTGATTTCTTTCCTGCTAGCCTTAATGATTGTTGTAAATTTTGATCTGTAATAGCGTTCACAAATGCCTCCGTCGCCACTTCATTGAGAAAATCCGCATTCACGCTGGAGTATGACAGATGCGCTTATCTTTCTACATCTGCCTGCAGTTGTTGTAGTGATTCGCCATGTTTTTGAATCCTGTTGCGCAACTGTAGGCGATATACTTGCTGCATGTGCTCATCTCCGTAACGTAATTCTATCGCCTGTACTAATGAAGAGTAATTACTTTGATTTTCAATCGGTACAGTTTGTAAGAGTTCTGACGCAGGACCTCGAAGTGCTAACACCAGAGCTATAAGCTATAGCTTTGTCTTCATCATTCCATCCATTTACCTCTGAAGCTGCCTCGAATTGTCTCTTGAAGATATGCCACGAATTTTGTCCATCAAATATGGGAGGTTTCATTCTACCTGCACCGGATATTTCAGTTGCTACGCTTAGAGGCTGTCGATGCTTTATTCTTTCCAGATCTGCTTTAAAGTTATCAAGCTGCTCGGTGACTTTTTGTTGAGCTTCCGCCACTTCCTGCTCGATTCCTTCAATTTTCAAATTTTGTTCATCTAATGAGTTTTTCAGGAAAGTCTAATGTTCCTCCAAACGAGTTTCTAGACAATTCTCCAGAGAGATCTTTTGTTCGTCCAAACGGGTTTCCAGAGATTTCTTTTGTTCCTCAAAATCAATCTTTGGTTCATCAAAACGGGTTTCCATAGATTTCTTTTGTTCGTCCATAGATTTCTTCTGTTCATCTAAACGTGATTCCAGAGAATTCTTTTGTTCCTCGAGAGAATTCTTTTGTTCGTCCATAGATTTCTTCTGTTCATCTAAACGTGATTCCAGAGAATTCTTTTGTTCCTCGAGAGAATTCTTTTGTTCATCAAAACGGGCTTCCATTTTGCTCATTAAAGTACTCAAAAGCTGTTCCATTTTCATCTCAGGCTCTTCTTCAAATTCGGTTCCTTCCGAGTTCTCTTCGAAAACAAATGTCTCAGGATTCTTTCCTTCCGCTATCAAAGCTTGTCTAAGTCGCTCGACTAGAACTTTCTTTGCACCTTTGGTTCGTTATTTAAAACACAATATTAAATAATTAATATATAAGTTCTTTATTACACTTAAATCATATAAAGTTCACAAACATTCATTTAATCAACTCAACTCTAATTATCGCTAACACTGTACTTTCAATTATCGCAATCTAATTACACTCTTTCGCTTCTTTATTACTTTCGCTTGCTAACACTGCAACGTCTAAAACAAGACTCTTCTCTGGCGATGATAACTGTTATATTTATACCCTAGAAACTCTCCGGATTATTCTGGAGTGTTCTATTCCAAAAGCTTCTTGACTATTCTATTTCTTCTATTCCTGAACTTTCCTGTAGATTTCATAATCGACTCTCCGAACCTGAAGTTGTTTATTGCCAATAGATGTCACCAGTTGTCTCTTTCTATTGCACGTAACAATATGATAAGGTGGAAAGATAATATCGATTGTAGGTAGCATTAGGAAATTTATGTAGATTGCTTACTTAACAATAATTAATGATTACCAATAATGTAGCATTAAGAAAGAAAGTAAGAATAAAGAATTGACCATCGACTGGTAAACTCTAAGTGTTATTCTTCAGAACGCAGCGGAAATTAGCCAGGCGTTCTTCTTAAAGATATGGAGGCTTCTTACCAGATATCTTCTTCATAACGATATTGAGGCACCCCAGCCAAATATCAAGTGAGGATTGAGGCGCTCAGCCAGATCCATAGGTAAATTTCATTTCTTTGCCTTTCTAAAATATTGAGGCGACACGCCATATATTCGGCATAGTAATTTATTAAATTAATCATGAGCAGAATATTGGGCATCGGCGAATACGCCAATTCATTGGCAGGCAACTCCACCACAAACATAACAACATTCACTCATACTAGGCCTAATATTCTATAATGTATGTCCTCACGCAAAACCCTCGGGAATACTTCACAAGCCATGAAACAGACCACCTCCCTACCACATGCGATGCCCAACGTAGTCCTTATATTCTAAAATATTTGCAGTGTTCTTATGTAAAACTGACAAAAGTTTGATTTGAATAGCTCCTCCGCCCTAAACTACTATTCATACAGAAAAATGGTATTCTGTAAAAAGAAAAAGTGTTGTCAGAGACAAACTATGCTAATTCTTAGTAAATTATTATTTCAATTATGTTTTAGGCTTTCATTGTCATATAAATTAATTTAACTCTTAAAATGCATACAATAAAAATTCAGTTCATACTCGACGAAATATCAGCGCTTCTGAAAGGAGCACAATTTAAGCGCTTCACTAGCCATCATTTGACAGCGCTTTAGAAGCATATTCACTGATCTATCATGAAAAATAAGCAAAGGCGCAAGTAAGTAACACAAGCGCTTCTAGAGCCATCGCTTTGAAGCTCTATAGAAGATTATTTGATGAGCTCCAGCAGATTGAAGTGCAACAAGAGGTGATCTGATCTAATTTTCCACGAATCTAAACTTTGGATTTTTCCACTATTGTAGGAAATAACTCATCTTTCATTTTCCATGTGATGTTCAGAGTGGTTAGAATTATATAGTTACATACATAATCTGAAGTTTTGGTTAATATAAGTCAGAATAAAAGAGAGAATATTGGCTTATTTAATCAACTTCAGAAAATTTAATACCACATATAATCATGAGCAAACGCAAGCTCCTTTCTACGGTTCTCTGTTTTGAAGGCCTCTTATGAGATTAAGGAAGAAGCACTGCGATGATTATCCAAAAAGCTCATTAAAGCTTTCGCAGAGACACATTCAAAAAACTTCTTCGGTCTCATTAGAGCGCTTCTTAAGGGCAGAATTGCTCTGAGAACATCCCTATGTTAAAAAGCAATGAACTGGGATAGGGAAAAGATGCGCTACGAGCTTCCTGGTAAGCGCTTCAGGAGGGCTCTTAGAGCGCTCTTTTTCTCAGTTCGTAGTTTTTGGAAAAACGATTAAGCTAAAAGAAAGAAAACTGGCGATAAATATCGTGTACAGAAAATTCAACAAAGTAGTGTAAAATTGGTTTTTTTTGTGTATCTTGTTCTATACCTTTTCAACTGCAAATTGGAAATAAGCAATATCAAATTGGAAATAAGCAATGTCAAATTGGAAATAATCATTTTCAAATTGGAAATAAACTTTAAAAATTTTAAAATGAAAAGGTATAGCGAGCCGGGCACGATAAAACAATGTGTAAAGTTTTTCATTTATTGTATTTCCGCCAAAAAGATAAAAGTTTTCTATTATCGATATATAATAATAATATTTTTACGCTTAAAATGCCGTATATTAAGAAAAGGGAAGCTGATGGGTTAATGGACAGAATGTGGCTGAAAAGCAACGAGGTGGGAATAGAAGAAGTAAAATTACAAACGAACACCATAATTTTATGGAGCAATGCGTTGTACAAAATACAAGAATTACGTCTTTAAAGCAATTGAAAGAGAAACTTATTCAGGCTTATCAGATTGATGACTCCGTGGAATGTGTGCGCAAACATTTAGATGGTATGCTTTTTACACTCAAGGATATTCGAAGGGAACCTGAAAATGCAAATAATGAAATTAATAAGAGAAAAAGACGTCAATATGTTGAACAACTTATTGCATATCAATCTGAAAATAGACCAATCATATATATGAATGAAACGAACTTTAATCTTTTCGTATCAAGAGCAAAGGGAAGATCCATGAAAGGAAGCCGTTGTAGTTATATTCATCACGAAGTAAGAAGAGGAGCATTTAAAACCCTGCAAAGAGTTCATACGCAATTGTCTGCGAAACGCTCTAACCAAATATCAATCACCAGTCGTAATGGTAATTGATAATGCACCGTGTCATACATCTACTGAAGATGTGTTTCTTGAAAGTGAATTTATCAATCATCGGTTATTAAGATTAGGCCCGTACAGTCCAATGTTAAACCCAATAGAACCTACTTGGTCAGTTCTTAAGGCTTCTATTAAAGGAGATCTAGCAACTGAAATGCCAAAGATTTTAACAGATGAAAATAGGACAAATTTGACCCAAACCGAATTTTGCATACAAAGGATTGAAAATATTATACAACGGAATGTACCAAATTTATCTGTTGCAAATTGTGCTAAATATGTTGCATACGTTCAAAAATTCATACCAGATGTTTTAAATTTGATTGATATCATTTTTTTAATTTATTATATTAATAAAGTTTTGATCATAAATATTGTTGTACAACGTGTGTTTTTTTTAACTTAAATGATTATCTCCGTTTTTTAAACTTTATTTCCAATTTGAAAATGATTATTTCCAATTTGAAAATGATTATTTCCAATTTGACATTGCTTATTTCCAATTTGAAGTTGAAAAGGTATAGATGTCGCTTTAGGTGCTGTACATCCACATTTTTTAAATTTTCGGTTAAAATTACAGTGGTATTTTTTAGTGGATTGATAAAAGCCTTGTGTATAGAACTATATAGTGATTGCGAAACGAAGTTTGACTTAGTAGCCTGTTGTATTGTAGACGCGCTATTACTGCAGACGTAACAAAAGGGTAACCCAGCAATGCTTCGCTCCAATATAAAATCAACGATGCCTCGACCTGGGGCCGGATTCACTAACTCGGAGAGCTGTGGAGTTGTGGAGATGAGAGTTCTTTTGCCAATTAACTCTCCACTCGGAATTCTGTAACTCGTGGAATTTGTATTGAGATTTACCAAACTCTCTATTCAACTCGGCAAAACTCTTGGCTGTGTTAGTTGTGAAGAAGTAAGAAAAATATTTCTCAACTGACAGTATTGTCTGCTTTTATTGTTCTTTGTGAAGGTACCAATGTATCTATCAAATTGATTTATGTATTCACTGCGTATCCTGGCTACATTTACAAAAACAAATTATGGAAATCCTTGCAATACTTACAGAGAAATAAGGATTTTGGTGTCTCAAGGTACTCGCTAAAAATTGTAATTCATGCGAAAATGGTCAATTTGGTCGTCTTCCAGTACAGAAGAGATGCTATAAAATTTTTAAATATGCACGTTAAAGCTTGTATGTAGGATGAAATCGCATCTACATTTTGTCCCCTAACTAGATATGTAATTATTTTTGCAATCCAATAAATGGTTTTGGAGATAACTTCAAAAGAAGTGAATCAGTCCTTCTTAAGATGAAAAAATGGCCGTTTTCTGGTACAAAAATGGACATATTTTCAACTCATCATTATGAAGAACTGGTAAGTCGTGGAAATTCACTTACATGAGAAAAATGTTCACAACAGAGTACTAATGGATGTGAAATAAATAACGGTAGAAAGATATGCAAAATATAGGAACTGGGGTGTATATGACCCAAGTGCAAAAAATCCGTCTTTCGGCGGTAAAAAGGCAGTTATGAAGTTAAAATGATAAAAAAAAACTACACCACTCGATTACCCGTTTCTCCTTCTTTAATTTGATACCAAACATGATGTATTTTGGACAACCCTCCATCCCCAAAAGCCCCTCCCTCAGAAATTGTTCACCTATATTTTTCTACTCTAGGCTCTAAATCTGCAGGAAAAGATGCTCTGCGACCCTCCCACACAGAGTTATCCGTCTTTCAATATTTCGATACTTCTCACACAGCGGCAGCAAATTTAGAATTTGAGATGATTCGGCAGCACGACGTTTGTGCTGCTTTCTCTCAATCAACTGATCGCTCTCAACGATTTGCTGTCGCTGCCGCTGTCGTGCCAATCTAATTCAGGCTTCAGGCTTAAGTTTAAATTAATTTTATAAAAGCAGTAATATTTCATATAAAACTCAAATCACACAATAAAACAAGTTGTATAATTTAGAATATTTGAAAAATTTTATTTATAAAAACCTTTCTTCAGCCCGGTATTGTGTTCATTTAGCGGATAAATATTTAGCAGCAATCAAACAGGGACCTTTTTTACGGCTAAAATTGTTGATTGCTTTGACAATCAGCTGTCGTGCATTTGTATATTATTTCGTGCTCTTTTAGACTGCTATTGCAATTAACCAATCTCGAAATAGTAAAGAACATTATATTTTAATTTCTTTTCAAAAGAATTGTCTAAATGAACACGGAATTTTTTGCCAGAAAAAATAATAAAAATACATTGCCACTCTTGTATTCCAATTTTTTCAACTTCAAACGTCAAAATTTTAGCCTGGAAAAAAGGTATTGAGCGGATAAATCTGATGCTAAATATATGTTTGCGGAAATTACTGCTATCTACTTGTAAAACTGAACAAACTTTTAGCTGATAAAACACAATACCACTTTCTTCAGGGATTTGGCTAAATATTTCGCAACTAAATTTCACCGTTAAATTTATCCGCGAAATGAAGACAATACTAGGCTTTACTTGAAAACTCCACAATTTGGCACAAAATGTCACTAACATGGCGCATATCCGGATTTAGCGCAAAGACCGTGGGGTATACTAAGTTTGTCGTTACGTATGTAACGCATAGAAATAATAGAGCAAATGGGTTGAACGCCCACGCATAATTAAAAGTTATTTTGATTTTTGCATGTCCGTCTGTTCATCCGCACGATAACTCGAGAACGCGTTCACTTACACTGCTCAAATTTTGCACACGGGCTTTAAAAAAAAAGTAGATTTAAGTTCGAAAATAGGACAGATCGGGCAACTCCTTCGAAGGGCTGCCATACAAAATTTTAGTTTTTTACTTGGCGTTTTCGTTTTTGCTTCGGGGTTAACTCCTGCCCTTTGAAGAAGCAAACATGTGTTCGAGTTTGCGGTGCCAGGTTTAGAGTCATGTCACATTTGACCCTTGGTGCTAGCTCTGCAAGCCCCAGCTCAGATCAGGGGCAGCTGTAGCCAACTAGCACAATGTAATTACTGAAATACATATATGAATCTCTGGATTGTCAGTTTGAAATTGTGTGTCACATTTGTTTTGACAAAATCGATACAGATCTGAAATATATTTTTTAATTTAATTTATAGTACTTTTTGCAGACGATAACAACAATTTGCAACCAATGCTATATAGAAGTGCCAGCAATTGGTCTCAATCGAGACTTTTGCTTTTCACAAGGTGAAACATGTGAATTGAGTGATATGAAGGGATAATACGGAAACTTCATTGGAGATTTCTGAAATTCAAGAGCGCAAAAAGCCAATAATCACAGTCATCATATTTCCGCAATCTTCAAAAGGGTTATTATTTTCCTCAAAATACTCTATTTCCTCATGGTAATGCTCTAATAAACTTAGAACTGCAAAAATTGGCATTTTTTTATTTCTCGTTATTGTTGCTGACATTTTGAATGATAGACTATAACACCCAAGGTATATAGAATACAAGCTATTCCCATTAAAATTTTGACACATGTTCTGTGACGTAATTGTATGACTACTACGTTTCTATAGGAAAGCAGAGAAATCGCAGAGAGTATTGTGCTCTCTGTACCGTGCTTTCCTATACATTTTCACGATATTTCGTTACTAATGGCGGCACGTGGTTCGTAATGGGAATACTTGTATTTTATATACCTTGATAGCATCAATAAACTCGAACACGGAAATTAGCACTTGAAATAAATGATACTTCGGTGCAGGGTCACGGTAACCCCAGTTGTCTCCGGTGCTATGCTTCGCTAGCAAAAACGAAAACGCGGACTATTATTTGAACACTGCCTGAGAACGCGTGGACGTAGAGAGCTGAAATTTTGCACACAGCGTTTTCAGTAAACAAATTTCAAAAAGGAACTAAATGGGCAACCCTTTCTTAGTGTTGCCCAACAGAACTTTGGGTTCGCACTTTAGCTTTTGTGTTCATCTAGTACTGTTATTGGTCTTAGACCAATGGTGACTTTTTCTTGTTCATTTGCAAAACGATTGCATACAAAAATTCCTCAGAAATTTTCTTAGAATTGTTTTTGAATTTTGTACGAGTATTCGCAATAATTCGCCGTTATAAAGTGGATACTCCGAAAACGAATAAGTTTTGTTGTGATAGATACCGAATCCAAAAACTTTTATAGCAATTAGGGTGTTGTAACAATTAATTGGCATGCGTTGACTGAAAGTGATAACATAACTAATGAATGATGTGGAAATGTGGAAGTTTTAACAAATTTTTTAATGAATTCCATCTGATAATTAATTTCCACCCACACTCAAGCAAAAAATTGAAAAATATGGATCCATAACGATCAAAGGGTAGCTGTGTTTTTTTCGCATATGGATCCGGGTCAGGATCAGAAGTAGTTTCCGCATTAAATTATATCCTTATGGGTTCTAGGTTCAAAATTTAACACTTTTTTATCTGAGTTTTTCATTAATCCAATTCAATGCGATTGAAAATTTGTATTTTGCCAAAAATATTTTGAATCATAACTCTATCGAAATAATTCAATACGGATATTACTTCTGATCGTGACCCGGACCCATATGAGAAAAAACACAGCTATAGTACAATCATTTGGTAGCATTATCTGGAAACTTTTCCGGGAGGTTTGAAAATTGGTATTTTTATAGATTTCGACGCGCTCTTTTCCAATTTTTACTTTACCGCCATTTGGGAAATACAGTTTTTTGACAATATCTCCTTTCCGACTCATTTTACGATGAAAATAGATATGTGATAAATTAAATTGGAGAAAATATCCTATAATTTATATAGTAATCTTTTTTTTTGTAAAATGAATGGCCGAGTGCCGCACGGTATACCATCACTCGGGGTGAAGTCGGACTGTGGGGGTGAACGCGGATAGAAAGGTATTGGTCAACGTTTTATTTAAAGGGCATACATCGCGACGCTTAAAACTAAAACGAACGGCATATATCTCGTCATTACAAGTTGGAATACTCTGAATAAATTCTTCGTAGAGCACGTAAGTAAGGATTTTATAAATAATATTTTTTTCTTAGGATTTGATAACTCGAAAAGAAACTATTGTAACAAGGAAATACAAAAAATGGAAAAATGAAATGAGTTATTCTTTGTCATGTGGTTTATCTTTAGTAAACTTTAGTAAACAAATATACATTTTTAATTTTTTTGTCCGAATTTGCCCTGTACCAGGGTCTAAGACAATTTTTAATGCTCAATATGTGGTCGTCCGCCTTCACCCCACACGTATGGGTAGAAGCGGACACCCTTTAACAAAAAAGAAGTGGTGGGAGGAATCAACATTTATCTGTTTCTACTTTGGAATTTGACAATAGATACATGCGAGATTTTAAATAATTTTTTTACAAATTTTCCTCTTTTTATCAACAAAAAAGTGCAAAAATCGTCCGCGTTCACCTCAAATGACGGTACTCCAACAGGCATATTGGCGAAAAAACTGATTTTCTCACCACCATGGGATAGAGTAAGTGGCGGGTTTTTTTTTTTGTTTTTTCAGTAGTAATGCACTAATTACGAAATTTAGTGCATTCTCCTTCGCTTTTTATGGACCAGGTTTTGCGAGTTCATCGTCTTCAGAACTGAACAAAACATCACAGTTAGAAATTTCTTCCACGTTATCTGCGATAGGGTTATCAGCTTCGATGTAATCATCTTCTTGCTCGATTTCGTTATAGGTTTACTCGAGAGCCGTTTCCGTTTCTTTGTCTTCATCGTTATCTAGTAGTGGAAGTTGCAAAATTTTCACAGGTACCATTGTAATTCGGGCAAATAACGGGGGGGGCTCTACTGTGGTGACAGGAATTAGACCAAATATAGATAAAATGCTGATTGATTATTAGCGCATCTGCATCTTCCGTGGTCTGCTTGACCATGAAGTTCGAGGTTTCAAATTTTGTCTTCAACATACCAATGAGTCGGTTCTTGGATGCATCGTTGCCCAGAAATTTGTCTTTCGACACAGTTGGTATCATTGTCTCGTCAAAAATTATGTCTCGTGAAGCATGTTTCCGTGATCATCGGGATCGCTCCACATACATACATAGTACTGCGGTTACCTTCTGGATATCCGTCGAATACGATGATGATATTGGATGTATAATTCGATCGAACAAATGCGACATAGTTAGTGTAAACGGATGAAAGCTATTCACAGCGATGCCAAACGATTGGGTGCAATAACTAACCTCCGTCGATAATATATGTACAAAGCGTGTCCGAATTTATATCTCCAGTATATTGCTCAAATGTATCTGAAATCTGACAACGCCATACCATACAACCTTCGTTCCAAAAGCCCCTGTGCTCCGATGTGTTCTAGCCACTGACATATATAATATGGACTGCTTAACTTTCTATTTCATGTGAGCTCAATTGCTTATGTCAATAAAAGTTCTTACGCCGGTGCCAACATTGAAAAATCATTGGCGGGAAGTTGAAAAAATAACCGCGCAGCTCGAAAAGTGATTATAATAAAACGTTTCGAACTTCTGCTTCATATCTTATGAATATATTGCCTTTGGTAAAACAATTTTATCAGTAATAAGTAATAACCCTAAATAATTAATTTAAAAACATTTATTTCGACGAACCAATTTATTTATTTGTTGTTTACAGTTCTCCTCAGTTGGTACTTGGTGCTTAGACCGAAAGAGTCAGCATTATAGAAGTGAGCCCACTTTTTGCAGTGCATTTCCATTAACGTAGTCAGTCCATATTATATATGTCAGTGGTTCTAGCTCACCCCAGTACTGTAGTAATAGAATAAGTAAAAGGAAGAAAGGAAGAAGCCTGTCCAGTAAATTATAATTGTCACTTGTAAGCGAAGAGTCATTGAGTTAACTGGTTAGAGAAATTGGTTTAAGAAAGAAGTTGTAAAAAGAGTAGTTAACCCCTTTTAGATCTATATAAAAGTTGGACGAGACGTTAAGTCTAATATAATATTGCTCATATTGGGAGCAAATGCAATACATCTACTGTGATTGTAGTAATAAGTTGGAAAATGGAACAAATCGGGTAGCTCCTTCGTATAGGGTTACCATACAAAAATTTCGTTTTTCAATATATATGTGAACACTGCCTGAGAACGCGTCAACGTACAGATCTGAAATTTTGGGCACGATGTGTTTTCATAGAAATAATATATATCATTTTAAAATGGACTAAGTCGGGCGACCCCTTCTTGGTGTTGCCAGACTTTTGTTTTAAAAGTCAGTTTTGCAAAAGTTTAGCTTAAGTACACGCGTTCTCGATTTGTCCTAGGTGGACATGCAAAAATCAAAATAACTTTTAATATTATGCATGGGTGTTCAACCCATTTTGCTCTAGCAGCATTATTTCTCTGCATTACAAACGGAATGACAAACTAAGTACACCCTATGATTTCATCATTTAGGGTATAATAAAACTTCAGATTATAAAACGCTATGAAATTGGTTAAAATTATTTTTACTGTCCGACAAACCGTTCTAGAAATAGATGAGAAAATTCACTTTAGCAATCCAACTTGCACAGAGGGGAAATTACATACGGGCATTCATCTAGAGTATGATAAGAATTGATCTTCGACAAACTCTAGCATTTTTACTTGTTATTTAGTAGGTGTATCATTCATTAATCTGCCGAACCTTTTTAAAAATAAATTATAGTTTTTCTCTATTGCTCTATTAATTTTAGATGGTAAATCGGTCCGCTAGTACACATACAGGGTCTCAGAGTTTTTTTCCGCAAAACTTCACAGATTAATAGTTTTCGTTGACACGAACAAAAATTTGTATGTCAGGGGGGTTTACTATCTAATGGTTTTCAAAATAACAGAACTTTAACATTTTCGGATGTGTTTTATGGATTACTCTGTAACTTTCTAGCTATACACGTTATGAACCTGTTTAAACTTTAAAGTATTATTCGATAGTAAATACTAAGACCAATTCGTCCTCAGATATTTCGGAAACGGTCAAAGATCTTAAACTGGGTGATAACAATGCGTTAATAGTGCTTCTTAAAAAAAAACAGTTATTTTTACCAATTTCATATCCCGGAATGTTTACTATCCAATAAGACTTTAAACATGTTAATAACGTGTATAACTCACTGTTATCAGTAGTATAAGTAGAAAGTTACAGGGTGATCCAAAAAAAAAAACACACCCACTGCCAAGGTTGTCAGGGAAAAATGAAACATCCTGTATACATACATGTTTTAATGATATCTCCATATTCATTTGTATTAGATTTTGAGGATTTTGGGTTTTTTCGATTTTTGGAAATATGCATATCAGTGATTCTATTCTACTTACATTATTTTTTATATATTGATGTGTAAACATCTTTCTGCGCGGTAGGCTAAAATCATATGCTAGAGTTAATTTGTCGAATGTCACCAAAACCCTCGACGAATACGAATAAGACAAAAATCTATGTGTGTGCGTGCTAGTTCGATGGCTAAAATGTTTTTTTTTTATATATGCTATGGAGCCCAAACTACTATCCATACAAGAAAATAGTCTTGCAGTAATTTTAAGCTTGGTTGCTTACCTTCCTAAAGGCTGCACTTACTACCTTACTTAACCAAATAATAAAATAGTTTTGATTGCAAAGTAACCTTACCATTTTACGCTCAATAACTCTCAGCTGAGTAATAGTTGCGGACTGGCAGACTGATTGAAATTCATCGGATCACGGCACAGTTGCATATGCAATTATTACTTGTTTGAGGAATCGTAGTCATTTGGTTAAGATTAATTTTTTTAAATAATTTTGTAAGGAAAGATATCAAAATTTTATTTCGGTTCGGAGGATAAGAAAGCAAGCTTCGGATTATCAGAAGATAATTTTTCTGTATGTATAGTAGTTTGGGGTGCAGCAGCTATTAAAATCAAACTTTTGTCAGTTTTACATAAGAGCACTGCAAATATTTTAGAATGATAGGCCTATGCTAGGGCTCTCATGTAGTAGTGAGGGATTCTGTTTCATGGCTTGGGACCCAGCGGGAAAATGTTTGTGCATGAAAGTAGGTATGCAGGAATTCATTGATGATATCAGTATCAATGAAAAACGACGGTATAAAAGAATACGTCGAGAAAATCAGTATCACTGAAAAATATGTGTACATTTCCTGCAGAAAAGAAGCGAAATCCGACTTTGAAATTCAAATCATTTTAGGACCAGGGTGTCTGCCTGCACACAATTTTTTTAATTCTTTCCTAGTTGGAATTTCATTGCTGAGTCATCTGTGTAAACGTCACTGCAGGTCAAATTTTCGGGTGCTTAGTTGTTGTGTTTAGTGGCTTGAGTACGAGTGAAAATTAGAAAATGCGTGTGATAAAAAAGGGATTTTCTTAGGAATATTCGGTTACTGGTACGTGTGCAGTGTATGTATTTTTTTTGCAATAGAGTACTACATTAAATATCCTGTTAGACAATAAATTTGTGGCATTATCTCCTCAATTTTTCTTGCAAATTATCTTCAGATCAAGTGAAATAGAGGGTATTTCCTCCATAGTAGTTCATAGAGCAGGAGGTGAATTGTACTCACCTAGTCAAACAAAAACTTGTATGGGTCCATATCAATCGTTTCGGAGTTATAGTTTGATTAAGAAAATATGCTAGCCTTTCACAAAACACACTGTATCTTAAAAAGTATAAGGTGTGTGTCACCGTCCAAGAGATCATTGATGGCCCTTCGAACGACGGCTCAATTAGCTCCATACTCCGTTCCTCTAAGCAGTTATTGCGGTCTAAAAAAAATCGGATTTTCTTACCTTTTTTTTACTTTGCCCTCTATTTAGAATAGTTTTGAGAATAGGTTAAAAGCTAATAAATCTTTAACGGCTACAGTTAGCACATAAATTAAAGAGGAGAGTCCACAGCTTACAGTTTTTATATAAAAAACAAATTATGTTGACCAAGTTTTTGTAGAAAAAGAAAAGTCAAACTCAGAAAAAAAAATTAGAAAATCCGAAATTTTTAGTTTAGACCACCACAACTCCTAAGAGGAGCAGAGTATGTGTTTGGTTCAGTCGTTGGAAAGGCCATGAAGTTCTGCATACAATGAGCTTTTGACGATGACCGTAGACCCTGTACTTTTGCAGATACAGGGTGTTTTGTGGAAGCCTGTTGTATTTTTTTAATCACCTTGTAACTCCGAAACGGTTGATATGCCCGGGGAGGAGGCGGTACAATTTTTTGTTTTTCTAAGTAAGTACTATCACCTCCCGCTCTATGGGCCACCATGGAGGAAACACTCTGTAAACGGTTTAATTGTTTGAAAGATATTTTTTTTTACTTTCCAAATTTCCAAATATTTTCCTGGTATCTCAATAATCGATTAAACATGATTTTCTACACAATTTATTTTTGAAAAACTTTGCTTTTGTATCTTTTAAAATGATCAATAAATATTTAAGCTGTTGTATGACCATATAAGTAGAAACGCGTTTTATTAAGTGACGTCGGAATCGGCGCCGCACCGCTAAAATTGCTATATTTCTATAGTGCCGTGCCGTTGCCGTTGTCGTAATATCTTACATATCTTATACGAAAGACGGCACCGCAACGGCCAACAGCAGCGGCTCTGCCGTCATGTGTGCAAACAGCGCCATCATCAAATAAGATAGTTGTAAGAGAGGTTTTATTATTTTATAGCTAATCTGGCATAGTTGTTATGTTACCGATGAGCCTTGTATTCAAGGTAAGGAAGAATGGTAAAAGGCTGAATCGGTCTTGTCGGGATATTCACGGAGAATAAAACACATTTTGAAAACTTCTAATATTTTCTTTTAGTCATTTTAATATTAATTCCTTTTAGTTTGGTCAAGTCATATTCGACATCATCCTCTAAAAATGTGCACTAAGCACCTACATTTTAACATAATATTCTCCCATAAGAATATTTTCCCATGAGAAAATTCATGTTGAAAACAAAATTATCCAATTACGTCTGGGCGTAATATTTCAACTGAGCTTTTCTGCTTTGCTCTATGGGAACGTTAAAGTAAAACGATTTTATCTAAGTTAGTTCTTTTTCCGTCGGTTAAGTATTTACCTCGATAAATCTTTTTGTAACATATAAAATAAAGTATTATTTTAAACAAGTGAATCTTTTTATTTTAGATGAGTTTTATCTTTTTTTTTTTATTAAATATAATTTAAAATATTTGTCGCGCTTGCTTACACATTATGTGTGACGGTAGATTCGCAAATAGCCTCGAGAAGTTGTAAACACAATGCAGACTCATCCTGCTATATTTGCGGAGTTTAAAGTATAAGGAGGCCAGCGATAGGGGATTTTTAAGATGATTGGCTTTCTTGAATGCAAGGCGGATATACTAAATATCCTTGTTACCTTTGCATATGGGACAATAGATCAAACAAAGAGCATTACCAACAGCACTCATTGCTTAAGTGGAAAGGGTTTGAGATAGGAAAACATACTGATTAATGGGACCCAATTAAACGCGTATTGATGCCTCCATTACATATAAAATTAAGCCTTATGAAACAATTTGTTTGAGCTCTTCGGCAAGATTCTGAAGCTTTTCAATATTTAAAGAATTTTTTCCTGAGTTATCCGAAGGCAAAGTAAAAGACGATATTTTTGTCGGACCACAAATATGGAAAATAATGGCTAGTAAACAAGCAAGGTAAAAGACAACTCAAGGGCGACCTTAAAGCAGTGGTTCATGATTTTCTCGGAAACAACAGAGCTGATAATTACAAAGAACTTATTTCAACTATGCTTGATAGGTTTATATTCATGGGTTGCAGAATGTCCCTTAAAGTGCATATGTTACATGCTTACTTGGACCAATTCAAGGATAGCATGTGGAAGAACAAGGTGAACGTTTTCATCAAGATATGATGGCAATTGAACGGCGTTACCAGGTTCCATACAATGAGAGAATGATGGGAGACTATATTTGGGGGCTAATACGAGCAATTCCATACAAACACAGGAGAACTATTAAAAATATTCATTTCTAAATTTTTTCTTTAAATATTCTATAACGGAAATTATTTGTTTTAAAATGTTTTCTTGTAAATAGAAGTGATTCAAGTGAATAGCAACAGGTTGTTTAATTTTTACTTACAATAAAGAGATGAAAAACGAAATATTTTTGAAATCCATATTTCATTCTGATACTTCTGAAACTTTTTCGGGTAATACAATTTTTTCTTTTATTAGCAATGTGCAAGACACAAAAATCGGATATTCAGGATTCAGACTCAAAATTTGTTTTATTTATTGTTGCCGCACGGGAATCGAACCCACACTTGTTAGAATTCTCTCTTCCTCTTGTATTTATGATTTGATTTAGAATCGTTTAAAATAAAAGTTCTTAAAATTCTTCTATTCTCCATCTTTGGCCGATTCTAACAAGTGTAGGTTCGATTCCCGTCCGGGAAAAAATAATTAAAATTGAATTTACAATTTATTTGTGCGCTTTCATCGTTAATGGTTAATGCCAGCTGAAAGAAACGTACCTTAGTAGGCTAGTTACAAATTAAGAAATACAAGGGGGAAAATCATGTGTCTCGTTAACTCAGTGGTAAGAGCAGTTGCCCGGCAAGCGGAAGGTCCCGGTTTCAAATCCCGGACGAGGTGGTTGTTTTTTCCTTTTGTATTTATGATTTGATTTAGATTCGTTAAAAATAAAAGTTCTTAAAATTCTTCTATTCTCCTTCAAAATTCGTGTTGACCGGTGTTATTTATCGACATTTACTCCTGCAGAAAGGCATTACATCCTGCCTAGGACATCGTGTGCGGTGCTGCATCCATTTCCCGCTGGGGAAGTATTTTTCGAGGTTTTTTATGTGACGCTTCTTGGGCAATTTGTCTTGTATCGGTGTATAGTTGCATGAGTTGGCTGCAGCACACGCTCACTAAGCCTATGGGTGTTTGACGTGTATCATTCTTGAATTGTTCTTGACCGTCAAAAAGTGTTATTACAAACAAATATAAAAATTACATTTCTAAATTTTTTAAATAAATTCAAATTCATTAATATTGAAAGATTTCTATACCAATTTACAACAGCAGCAGTTGAGTTTCTATTTAATATTTTTATGAAAATTCCGTGTACAAAATCTCAGCTCTCTACGTCGACTCGTTCTCAGGATTAATGGCGAGCTTCTGTCTAGGTAAACTAGGCAGTTGACTTGGACCCAACCTTGTAGGGGAGCCCCACTAAAGGCTGAAATGATACACCTACATGGAGAACATTCAACACCGGACATTAAAAAAAATTCAATTCACTTCATTGTTCCTGCATACAGGGACGAATTTACCAATAGGTAGAACAGGGCGGCAAATTCTCAATTGATGAAATAAAAGGAAACGAGATCGAAGTCACACTGTCCGGCATGGACCGATTCAGAGTTACCGTTTTCAACGTCATTATCGACAGATTGATTGCAAAACAAAAATGACGTGGTTTACGAGAGCTTGAGTAAAACGTTTGACTTTCTCATGAAGCCACATACATATGTAGCTTGGAATCTCAAGAAATCCGCTAGGGTGCAAGGAGCTTGAAAACGAGTGTCATTGTCGTGCTCATTTGTCGTCCGCTCAGGCTACACAAGGAAAACAATTATCGGCCCTATAGGCATTTTGATTATTTATCCAAGTGTGGAAATAACACTCCGGATGTTGTTGTTGTATGTAGACATTTGACGTAACTCAGCATTTCACGAAAAGTCTGGACACTTCATGGAGAGTAGGCAAATAGTGTAACGGTTTTGACTTAGCCACTTTTTACATTATGTGTCTGAAATTTTTAGTCACTTCATCAAATGCTAAAAGCGTTTACGCCAATAGTGTAATACCACCCGATATAACCAAATACTAGGAGAGGAAGATGGGTGGTGAAAGGGGAGGCCGTACCCAGCCCTGCGATACACACACACACACACATACACTTTCGTGAAGTGCTGAGTTACGTCAAATGTCTACGACATATATACATATAAAATACACCACAGAGTACATCAGGTTCAATTCACTCTCTGTGATGTACGTAAAGCCGACGAGGGCATACTACAAGAGAAATTTCTTGAACAGCTGATCAATAGAAAAGGAAATTGAGCATGTGTGTGACAAAGAGAAATATACTTGTTTTATGTGAAGTAGAAATGTTTACATTTTTCAATAACCAGGCAGGTTGTTTTTTACACACTGGTGAATAAGGATGTAGTGGTTCACTGTTGTTTTTTACACACTGGCGAATAAGGGTGTATTGAACAGCTGCTCAAGAAATTTCTCTTGTAGTACGCCCTCGTCGCGTAAGGCCAGAAATAATGCAGTCTGTGGACTATAGTGACGTAATCCGTTCATTTGCAGAGAAGAAATATCCTCGCATGGCAATCTAAGCGTATGTTTACATGCAACGAACTTTCTTTGTATATAGTTTCGTACTTATTTGTGATATTTCTAAGTCTGCTTGTTTATTTTCTATGTACGTTAAATAAATGAAAATAACGGTAAAATTTTTCTCTTATTCAATTAATTAAAAAACGTTCTGTACAGGAAGTGGCCAGTTATATAGTGAAAGCCGAAATTTTTAATATTATGAGTGGGTGTCCAATCCATTTTGCTCTACCAGCATTGTTTATATACGTACAAACCGAATGACAAACTTAGTATTTATATTCTACGATTTCATCATCTATGGTAGCGGCAGTCAATCTGGTTCCTTCCACCCGCTAGTGGGCGCTTCAAGATTTCGTGGAGGGCAGTGTAGGTTTTGTCCGACGCTGAAATTACTTTCTGTTATTACCGCACATCTATAAGACTCATTGAAAAAGCGGAGAGCAGATAATACTGCACTGTAGGATGCATGACGACAGCGGCCTGTAAATCAACGTTGTCACTTTCAAAATACAAAGTATGATAGATTAAAAGTAAAAAGATTTTAAGTGCACCTGCGATTAATATTACAGGCACTATAATTTTTTTCGTACTTCTATTAAGTACGAAATCCAAATAATAAAAAAAACATAAAAAGATAAATTTTACAAGACAATGGCTTTTAGCCGAAAATCAAAATTTCATAAAGAAATTTTGAGAGCATATACTTGTCTTTTAAACATTACACGCAATAGGCGGAAAATTGCAGACAGTAGGCAGTTCAGGGCTTCGTTGCTGTCCTGATGAGATAGATCGCCCTGCACTGCTCATCGAAACATGCAGTATGCTCTCGAAATTTCTTAATGAAATTTAATTTTACGGCTACAAAGCCAATAACTGACCATGTACCTCGGTACTTGTCTTGTAAACATTGCCGGAGTAGGCGGAAAATTGCCTGTAGACTATTACGGTTCTCAAGATACTAACCCCCCCCCCCTCTTCTAGATAAATTTTACTACATTTTTCTACTAAACCCCCACTAAAAATTACGAGTACTTTGCAGTTGCGCTAAATTAAGTCACTGTGAAATCGGTGGGCGGTCTGAAAATATTACTACCAACAAAGATACAAAAGTAGGCGGTCGGTATAAAAAGGTTGACTACCCATGTAGGGTATAAAAAAAAAGTATATAAACTTATTGGTTTTTGCATTTTTATACCCTAGATGAAATCTATGGGGTATACTAAGTTTGTCATTCCGTTTGTAACAATTCGAAATAATGATGGTAGAGCAAAATTGATTGGGCACCCCGCGTAATATTAAAAGTTATTTTGATTTTTGCATGTCCGTCCGTCTGTCCGTTTGTGTGCACGATAACTCGAGAACGCGTAAAAAAAAAAGTAAAATGAGACAAATCGGGCAACTCCTTCGTGGGGTTGCTATACAAAACTTTCGTTTTTCACTATATATTTGGGCACTGCCTGAGAACGCATCGATATAGAGAGCTGAAATTTGGTTCATGGTGTTTTCATTGTACTAGCAAACAAAATTTCAAAAATGAACTAAATCGGGCAACTCCTTCTTGTTGTTGCCATATAAAAATTTAGGCTTTTTACGTATACTGTGAAAACGATCAGTCCAAGACATATTTATTGTACTAAAAACTTCATCAGAATACGAAAGCCTATAAAATTGGTTATAATCATTTTTTCTGTCCGACATACCGTTCTATAAATATATGCGAAAAACCACTTCAAAAATCAAACTTGCACAGAAGGGTTACAATACGAAATTTCATACGGGCATTCATCTAATCTAAGATTTCCTAAGAATTGGTCTTAGACCAATTCTAGCTTTTTTACTTGTTTTTATGTGTAATTCTAAGCTGGTAAAGACCGATGTAGAATTTGGTACCGTTTTCAATTGGAACTTTGTACTGAAATTTCCAAATCAGGATTTTTTTTGTCTACAAAAGTCCAACCACACATGTCACTTAGATTTTTGCAGGCGGTAGCAGTGAATTTTATTCACCGTTTATTTAATCAATGCCAACTAATCTCAATCGTTTTTTCCCAAAAGCTTGTCAATTGGCTCAATTGCTGTGACTGTCGTGGTAACACAATTTGGAATTGTCCTCGACCTTCTAATCTGTAGTTTTAAGACCGATGCAGTTTGAACCTCTAATTAAACTCATATTAGTGAATAAATAAAAGTGAATTTTTTTCCCATATTTTATATTGTTACGTGCAATAGAAAGAGACAATTGGTGACATCTACTGGCAATAAACAGCTTCAGGTTCGGAGAGTAAATGACTTCAGGTTCGGAGAATCGATAATGAAAGTTCAGGAATAGAACAAATAGAATAGTCAGGAAGCTTTTGGAATAGAACACTCCAGAATAATCCGGAGTGTTTCTAGGGTATAAATATAACAGTTGTCATCGCCAGAAAAAGAGTCTTGTTTTAGACGTTGCAGTGTTAAGAAGCGAAAGTAATAAAGAAGCGATAGTGTGTAATTAGATTGCGATTATTGAAAGTACAGTGTTAGCGATAATTAGAGTTGAGTTGATTAAATGAATGTTTGTGAACTTTATATGATTTAAGTGTAATAAAGAACTTATATATTAATTATTTAATATTGTGTTTTAAATAACGAACCAAAGGCCACGCTCGCAACAATATATAAGATTTAAAGTTTTAAATCGTTTCAACCTTTACAATTATGTATGTATGTAGGTACGTAGATTAGATACCAATTACTTGAAATTTATAGATAAATACGAAAGGTAAACGTAACATTAACGAAACAAATTTATTTATATGCACAACAGCCTTACTATCTCTCTACTTATCGCGATTAAAATTAAAAAGATATTTTAATTCTATTTCTCTATCTTTCATGCAATAAAAAATTTAGTTTAATTTTTAAATCACTTATCGGTTTTACCTTTATTTCCGGAGTATTTTCACTAGATTTTAATACTTCCTCTAGAAAATTTATATCCATCCATGAAGGTGCCTGAAGTTCATCACGATTGAATTTATCCATCTCTGTAAGCGTGCGTCTATTTCAACCTTGTACTTTCAAAGCTCCGCGTATTACTAATTCGTTTCAATTTACTATCGGAATTGTAAGCGCTACAACAAATCTATAGCTAGTTATATCTAGCGATTTTTGTTCTTAATGTCCCACCACAAATAATTCCACAAACTTGTTAATCCACTCAACGCTTAACTTTAACTGCTCAGTGTATGTACATATGTAAAATTAAATCGTTCTCTGAACACATGCTGTAAAATTATCATTCCTAACAATTTAAGATAAAGCTTTAGAGTTTCTATTCTATGAGCAACTTGCAGCGATTATGTAATACCACTAACAAACGCAGATGGAAAAACTTTTGTTTTTTGTTTTTATTTCTGGCAAACAAGGCATATAATAAGCGCCGATGAATCGTGCATGGGCATTTTTTATTAATAAGAGATTCACTTTTGTCTGAATGAGAAAAAAGAGCTATTTTTGGTGTGTATGTAGGTAAGGCAAAACTTATAATTATTCTTATAATTATTATCTATACGAGAAGTTATGTTATTGTTTCCGTTGTGAGAAACTTAATAACGTGTTATTAAAGTCTTTATATAAGTCATTGGGTGCAATAAAATGCTTTATTATTATTTTTTTTAAATAGATAATTTCATCTATATACCTAATATGTACCTACCTAGTTGTACCACCTATATTAGGCCAATGCCTATCAGAGCCCACACCGACTCTGAAAAGCCTCGGAAAAGTCAGGTGGGACTTATTTTATCTATAATTAAGTTCTGATTACACCGGGATCGGCGCAGCGCAGCGCGGTGACACGCGGCAAAATAATAAGTGTAATAATAATTTATTTATTTATTTATTTTTATCTTTTATAAATGCATACTAAATAAAGAAATGGCTAATTAAAAATACAATTGACAAATTATTTGAAAAGATAACTAAAAAATATATAGATATACATATATCTATGGTGTTTAGTCAGAAGTACATATCTTCAAAAATGGATTTTTGGAGTTATGTATATAAAACTGTTTGAAAAATATTCTCTGTCACTCTGTACTAACTACATAACTGCACATCTCTTCACAACGAGAAAAATGGTGGACCCAAAATGCATAACTTCAAAAAAACTAAATATTATTTCGATTAAAAGTGCACAGCTTCGTAAGTAGCGCAAAGTAAATTTTTAGAGATACATATATGTATGTAGTTTTGACTAAACACCATAGATATATAAAAATAAGTGTTTGACGAAAACGGTGCTATCATCGCATTACTCCACAACAGAAAAATGCTTTAACAGGGCAAGCCTAATTTCATGCGTCCCGCCAAATCCCCTGACATGACTAGGAAGGTTATCCCATAATCAAACTATTACAACAAAAAAGAACGCTGCCGCACAGCACAATATATGAAGTTCTAGGTATAAGGAGGGTTTTATGCTGAGTGTAAAAATAGAGTGTTCACATCGGGAGCGGCGGATTTTATACAAATGTACTTTACGGCTATGATTGAAGAAAAACAGAGAAAAGTGATGCGGTTCGATTACGAATACTTTAGAATGGTAAAAGCCTCATTTAAGGAATTGCGCGGATTGGTTGCGAATTAAAAAATAAATATTGGTGCCAGCGTCAGTAAGCGGCAAAATTGTGTTTTTGAATTAAGCCTGAATTAGATTGCTACGGCAGCAGCAGCGACAACGGCAGCAAATTGTTTTCATTGGTTGAAAGCCATCATCCCAAATTCTAAATTTGCTGCCGCTGTCTTGATAGGCAGCATGAATATGTACTCATATAGAAAATGTCAGAATATTCTGCTTGCTCCTTGTGCTGCTGTAGTCCAATCTGATACACTCGACAGAAAACTGTTTTTTGCGTTGCTTCCACGGCCGCTGTTGCTGTCGCTGTCATGCAATCTGATTCAGGCTTTATCTCCAAAATCGTCGCGGCGGCAACTATTTTGCTAAGCCACTCCCGGTGTGACTTATAAATGACACTTCAAAGGTTGAAAATTACTTTACTCAAATGAAGATTGATATTGACGCCCGGCGCGCAGGTGTGTAGGGCTTCGCGATGTGTAATGATAATAAAAAATGGTACAAGTGAGATCATCTCTCAGTGAGTTAAACTTAAGTCCTACCATGTCCTACGCATAAAATATACACGCACCCCGCCTAGACCATAATGTGATTCATGGTTACCCGGAAAAGGCACATTGAAATGCATCTGTAATCATGCATCATTAAAGTATGTAATTGCATATAAATCATAGGTGTGCACATCTCCCTAAAAGAAATAAGCTACCAAGATATGATATATACTGTGCCAAGATTGAAGCTAAAGTTTGTAAATCATTTCAAAAGTAGCTCGGAGTTCACTTAACTCCTCGAATAAACAAAAATGAAAACATAATTTACATACATACAGATTTGTATGTAATCATTTTTGTGTGAATCCTCGTTATGAATGAAGTAAAAGAAAAGCGCAACAAATTATAGCGTGAGCAGAATGTAAATTATGTATGTACAGTGCACCAGATCTCACAACAGCAACAATAGAACATGTTAGTCACGTGAGGTCACCGTTCTTTCATTATAGCGTGGCCTTTGGTTCGTTATTTAAAACACAATATTAAATAATTAATATATAAGTTCTTTATTACACTTAAATCATATAAAGTTCACAAACATTCATTTAATCAACTCAACTCTAATTATCGCTAACACTGTACTTTCAATTATCGCAATCTAATTACACTCTTTCGCTTCTTTATTACTTTCGCTTGCTAACACTGCAACGTCTAAAACAAGACTCTTCTCTGGCGATGACAACTGTTATATTTATACCCTAGAAACTCTCCGGATTATTCTGGAGTGTTCTATTCCAAAAGCTTCTTGACTATTCTATTTCTTCTATTCCTGCACTTTCCTGTAGATTTCATAATCGATTCTCCGAACCTGAAGTTGTTTATTGCCAGTGGATGTCACCAGTTGTCTCTTTCTATTGCACGTAACAATATTGTATGTGCAATAGAAAGAGACAACTGGTGACATCTACTGGCAATAAACAACTTCAGGTTCGTAACAATATTGTTACGTGCAATAGAAAGAGACAACTGGTGACATCTACTGGCAATAAACAACTTCAGGTTCGGAGAGTAAATGACTTCAGGTTCGGAGAATCGGTTATGAAATCTACAGGAAAGTTCAGGAATAGAACAAATAGAATAGTCAAGAAGCTTTTGGAATAGAATAGTCCAGAATAATCCGGAGAGTTTTCTAGGGTATAAATATAACAGTTGTCATCGCCAGAAAAAGAGTCTTGTCTTAGACGTTGCAGTGTTAAGAAGCGAAAGCAATAAAGAAGCGATAGTGTGTAATGTGTAATTAGATTGCGATAATTGAAAGTACAGTATTAGCGATAATTAGAGTTGAGTTGATTAAATAAATGTTTGTGAACTTTATATGATTTAAGTGTAATAAAGAACTTATATATTAATTATTTAATATTGTGTTTTAAATAACGAACCAAAGGCCACGCTCGCAACAACTGGTGTCAGAAGTGAAATAACTTCGCGAAATAAAGTGGTGGCAATTGACTAAAAATTAAAAGAGTGATTAATTTTGAGAAATTGTGTTAAATTTTAAAAGTTCTGGAAAATAATTTATATTATACTACAGTAATGGGGCGCAAAGTGGACGAGCTTCGAACGCAGGATTTGAAAGTGGAGTTAGGGAACCGGTCATTACAAACGACAGGCATAAAGAAAGTTCTAGTCGAGCGACTTAGACAATCTTTGATAGAGGAAGGAAAGAATCCTGAAACATTTGTTTTCGAAGAGAACTTGGAAGAAATCGAAGTTGAAGAAGCGCCTGCGATGAAAATGGAACAGCTTTTGAGTACTTTAATGAGTAAAATGGAAGCCCGTTTTGATGAGCAAAAGAATTCTCTCGAGGAACAGAAGAAATCTATGGACGAACAAAAGAATTCTCTGGAATCACGTTTAGATGAACAGAAGAAATCTATGGAAGCCCGTTTTGACGAACAAAAGATTGATTTTGAGGAACAAAAGAAATCTCTGGAAACCCGTTTGGACGAACAAAAGATCTCTTTGGAGAATTGTCTAGAAGCTCGTTTGGAGGAACAGAAGACTTTCCTGAAAAACTCATTAGACGAACAAAATTTGAAAATTGAAGGAATCGAGCAGGAAGTGGCGGAAGCTCAACAAAAAGTCATCGAGCAGCTTGACAGTTTTAAATCAGATCTGGAAAGAATAAAGCATCGTCAGCCTCTAAGCGGAGCAACTGAAATATCCGGTGTAGGTAGAATGAAACCTCCCATATTTGATGGACAAAATTCGTGGCATATCTTCAAGAGACAATTCGAGGCAGCTTCAGAGGTAAGTGGATGGAATGATGAAGACAAAGCTATAGCTCTGGTGTTAGCACTTCGAGGTCCTGCGTCAGAGCTCTTACAAACTGTACCGATTGAAAATCAACGTAATTACTCTTCATTAGTACAGGCGATAGAATTACGTTACGGAGATGAGCACATGCAGCAAGTATATCGCCTACAGTTGCGCAACAGGATTCAAAAACGTGGCGAATCACTACAGCAACTGCAGGCAGATGTAGAAAGATTAGCGCATCTGTCATACTCCAGCGTGAATGCGGATTTTCTCAATGAAGTGGCGACGGAGGCATTTGTGAACGCTATTACAGATAAAAATTTACAACAATCATTGAGGCTAGCAGGAAAGAAATCAACAGCAGAAGCACTAGCCTATGCATTAGCATACGAATCCGCCAGACAAGCTTCACGGAGTGCAGTACGAGTGAGAGAAATTTCAGTGGAAGAATGTACTTGTAATAGAGTGCAATCATCACAGAGCCCGCCTTCACGTGGTGTCCCTCGATGCTGGAATTGTAATAGACCAGGGCACCTTCAAAGAGACTGCAGAAAACGTCGACGAGTGGAATCACCAGAAGAAGAGGGGAAAGAAGAATGCCAAAGATGTCGAGCCAGGGAACAAGCAATTCGTGGAGAGACTAGATATCAAACAGCGACTAGTCGCATCGTCTCTCCTCTTGAGCAGTCGGAAAACTAGTAAAAACCAACTTCGTGGGGCAGAAGTTGGTTGGTGGAATCGACAGCCCCGAAGTCATCATCCAAGTAAGTCAGTTACAGAGAAATAATAGTAGTCTTGTTATATATGGAAGTGTAGGAAAAAATGACTGCGCAGTTACTATCGATACTGGAGCTTCAAGATCAATTATTAGAGCAGATCTTGTTAAGAACAAATGGCTTCACAACACCACCAAATATCTACTAAGAACAGCAACTGGAGCGGCAGCACAGGTGTTTGGAGAAATAACTTTAGATGTTCAACTAGGCGAACTACTATTTCCTCACACTTTCCTGGTTTCAGACATAATGGATGACTGCATTCTTGGAATAGATTTCATGACCACATACAAAATAAATCTGGATGTCGGAGAACGGATTCTCAAATATGGTAACATAGAAATTCCTATGAAACTAGGAGAAGAAGCAGATCATCCTGCGAAAGTAAGGACGATGGTTTGCGAAAATATTACTGTTTCGCCATGCTCCGAGATACTAATATGGACAAAGCTTACTGATGACATCGGGACCTGCCGATTCTATCTGCTGGAGCCTAACCCCACAAAAGTTACATCGAACATCATCGTTGGCAAGACTTTAGTGAAGGCAGAAGGTGCAACATTAATTCCAGTCAGAGTGCTTAACACATTCGAAAACGAGGTACAACTAAAAGAAGGTGCTATAATTGGAAATTGTGAACCCGTTTACCAAATCGTCAATTTAGATAATGGTAGTAATGTTAAGGAGACAAAAACTATACCAGCTACTACCCAACAGGTTCAGAAACTTCTCTCGTCCAGTGCCTTAAGTGAACAACAACACAACGATGCCAAAGAGGTGATAGATGAATTTTCGGAATTATTTGCAATGAATGATGATGACTATGGTAAAACAAATCTTGTCCAGCATCGAATCGATACAGGAGATTCCAGACCCATTCGACAGACACCACGAAGATTGCCATTAGCCAAACAACCAGAAGTTGCAGACATGATGAACTCCATGAAGAAACAAGGCGTCATAGAGGAATCTAACAGCCCTTGGACATCGCCGGTTGTTCTGGTTAGGAAAAAGGATGGCAGCACCCGATTCTGTGTAGACTACCGCCAACTAAATAACGCGACGAGAAAAGATAGCTATCCATTACCACGGATTGATGACACATTGGATACCCTTTCCGGAGCGCAATGGTTTTCCACGCTGGATTTGAAGAGTGGTTACTGGCAAGTGGAAATACATCCCGAGGACCGAGAGAAAACGGCTTTCTCAGTTGGCAGTGGCTTATGGCAATTCAAAGTAATGCCATTTGGGTTATGTAATGCTCCAGCCACATTCGAACGACTAATGGAATGTGTTCTACGTGGTTTAACCTGGAAAACATGTCTTGTCTATTTGGATGACATAATAGTAATCGGAAGGACATTCATGGAACATAAAAACAACTTACGGGACGTACTTCAAAGACTCAAAGATGCAAAATTAAAGCTCAGTGCGGGTAAATGTGCTCTATTTAAAAAAGAAGTTAAATATTTAGGGCACATAGTTTCATCACAAGGAGTGAGAACCGATCCAGAGAAGATAGAAGCCGTCAAAAATTGGCCAGTTCCAAAGGATAAACATCAATTACGGAGTTTTCTTGGTTTAGCTACCTACTACAGGCGATTCGTGAAAGGTTTTGCAGATATAGCAAGAAGCCTACATCAACTTACCGAAAAGGGAAAGCCGTTCATATGGTCGGATAAATGCAACGAAAGTTTCGAAAATTTGAAGCAACAGCTCTGTGAGGCTCCAGTACTTCACTATCCAAAGCTGGGAAAAACATTTACATTAGACACGGATGCCAGCAATGAAGGTATTGGTGCAGTGCTTTCTCAGGAGGAGAATGGTCAAGAAGTTCCAGTAGCTTACTATAGCAAAGCACTTTCAAAGTCAGAGAAAAATTATTGTGCTACAAGAAAGGAGCTACTTGCCATTGTAAGTTCAACAAAGCATTTTCATAAATATCTCTACGGACAGAAATTCATCCTTCGCACCGACCATGCAGCGCTTAAATGGCTTCTGCAGTTTAAGAATCCTGAGGGACAAGTGGCGAGATGGATAGAGCGACTCCAGGCTTATGATTTTGAAATACAACACCGAAGAGGTCGTATCCATGGAAATGCAGACGCCCTTTCACGACGTCCATGCAAACTTGAATGCAGACATTGCGCCCGGATGGAAGAAAAAGAAACAACAGCAACTATACAGTTGGTAACCGTGGAGCCATCTACAGGTTGGGACAACGAGGACCTACGAACAGCACAACGAGAAGATCCGGACATTTCACCTTCACATTTCACATTCTTGCTTGGAAAGAAGACATGGAAAGACCAGACTGGAAGGATATTTCGGAACGGAGTGAGAAGCTGAAAAGTTACTGGGCTCAATGGAACTCTCTTCATGTTGAATGTGGTATATTAAAACGCAAGTGGGAAGCACCTAATGGCGATTCTTTCCGAATGCAGATAGTCGTGCCGGCATCAAACGTCAAAGATGTTCTAGAAGAAATGCACGGTGGAACCTCTGGAGGACATTTGGGAGTGAACAAAACCATTTCCAAAATACGAGAAAAGTTTTATTGGTTACATATGCGAGAAGATGTGGAGGAGTGGTGCCGCAGATGCACTGTGTGTGCTGCTTGCAAGGGGCCGCAACACAGAAGCAGAGGAGAAATGCATAAGCATAATGTCGAAGCCCCCTTTGAAAGGATAGCTATAGACATCGCTGGACCTTTTCCAGAAACGGATGGCGGTAACCGTTATATATTAGTTGCCATTGACTATTTCAGTAAATGGCCTGAAGCTTATGCAATCCCTAATCAAGAGGCAACCACAGTTGCGGAACAAATAATAACGAATTGGGTCAGTAGGTTTGGTGTGCCTCACGAACTTCATTCGGACCAAGGACGGAACTTCGAATCGCGAACTTTCCAGGAGATGTGTAAAATGTTGGGAATAAGAAAAACTAGAACAACTCCTCTACACCCACAATCTGATGGCATGGTAGAGCGCTTCAACAGAACATTGATCGAGCATCTAAAGAAAGTAGTTGACTCTCATCAACGCGATTGGGATCGACATATTCCTATATTCCTAATGGCTTATAGATCAGCCGTTCATAGTACTACCGGACAAACCCCAGCTAAAGTCATATTCGGAAGAGAGATGCGATTACCTAGCGACCTCAAATTCGGTACCCCCCGAGGTGAGCAAAAATTACCAGAAGACTACGTATCGGAGCTCAAACAACAATTAGCTGATGTACACGAGGCGACGAGGACGAAATTAGCAACAAATACTGATCGGATGAAGACCCGCTATGACTTACGTGCTAATTCCGCAGGATTTAACGAAGGTGATCTTGTTTGGCTGTACAACCCGAAACGACGTAAGGGACGTTCTCCAAAATTGCAACAACACTGGTAAGGACCATATTCAGTAGTAACTAGAATTAATGACGTGGTATACAGGATTCAGCGTGGCACAAGAGGCAAGCACAAAATTGTACATTTGGACCGCTTGTGTCAATACTACGAGCATCAAGACCGTGGACCACCTGTTGTTCGGGACGAACAAGTTTAAGAAGGGGGCAGTGTTACGTGCAATAGAAAGAGACAACTGGTGACATCTACTGGCAATAAACAACTTCAGGTTCGGAGAGTAAATGACTTCAGGTTCGGAGAGTAAATGACTTCAGGTTCGGAGAATCGGTTATGAAATCTACAGGAAAGTTCAGGAATAGAACAAATAGAATAGTCAAGAAGCTTTTGGAATAGAATAGTCCAGAATAATCCGGAGAGTTTTCTATGGTATAAATATAACAGTTGCCATCGCCAGAAAAAGAGTCTTGTCTTAGACGTTGCAGTGTTAAGAAGCGAAAGCAATAAAGAAGCGATAGTGTGTAATGTGTAATTAGATTGCGATAATTGAAAGTACAGTGTTAGCGATAATTAGAGTTGAGTTGATTAAATAAATGTTTGTGAACTTTATATGATTTAAGTGTAATAAAGAACTTATATATTAATTATTTAATATTGTGTTTTAAATAACGAACCAAAGGCCACGCTCGCAACAATATGATAAGGTGGAAAAATAATATCGATTGTAGGTAGCATTAGGAAATTTATGTAGATTGCTTACTTAACAATAATTAATGATTACCAATAATGTAGCATTATAAAGAATTGACCATCGACTGGTAAACTCTAAGTGTTATTCTTCAGAACGCAGCGGCAATTAGCCAGGCGTTCTTCTTAAAGATATGGAGGCTTCTTAGCCAGATATCTTCTTCATAACGATATTGAGGCACCCCAGCCAAATATCAAGTGAGGATTGAGGCGCTCAGCCAGATCCATAGGTAAATTTCATTTCTTTGCCTTTCTAAAATATTGAGGCGACACGCCATATATTCGGCATAGTATTTTATTAAATTAATCATGAGCAGAATATTGGGCATCGGCGAATACGCCAATTCATTGGCAGGCAACTCCACCACAAACATAACAACATTCACTCATACTAGGCCTAATATTCTATAATGTATGTCCTCACGCAAAACCCTCGGGAATACTTCACAAGCCATGAAACAGACCACCTCCCTACCACATGCGATGCCCAACGTAGTCCTTATATTCTAAAATATTTGCAGTGTTCTTATGTAAAACTGACAAAAGTTTGATTTGAATAGCTCCTCCGCCCTAAACTACTATTCATACAGAAAAATGGTATTCTAATAATCTTAAGCTTGCTTTCTTATCTTCCGAATCGTAATAACATTTTCATACCTTTCCTAACAAAGTTATTTCAAAACATTTATCTTAACCAAATGACTACGATTCCTCAAACAGAAACTCTCAGCTGATTAATCATTGTATATGCCGTTGCTGATGAAATCGAATGCCTACAGATTCGGACTCCGGCTGCACATACACACATGCAATTATCACTCAGCTGAGAGGTATTGAGCGTGAAATGGTAAGGTTACTTTGTAAGCAAAACTATTTTATTATTTTGTTAAGTAAGGTATATAGTAAAGCAGGATTTACATTATGATGACATCCAATTTTTACAGAAATTGTGAGGGAGATAGTTTATTGAAATTTAAATGCTGCGGAAGCAATCATCGCAATACCTCACACGTACAGTCCCCTCTACTTTTTATGGCAAAACTCTTCAATTGTCAAACTGTCTAATTGGGGTAGTTTAGACGGTGTAGTTTTTGCGCGCCGCGCACGAAAATGGTAGGAGAGGGAGATGAGCGGAGATGGGGGAGGGCACGCACAGAACAGCGACTGAACATCGAGCGAGCATCGAACACGATCATGAAGTTTTTTGTCAATTCCTCTTTCACTTGTTTTCTATTCATAGGGGGAGTTCAGAAAAATTGTTATTTTCAGCAGTTCCTCTTTCGCATGTTTTTGCATTCGGGGGAGTTCAGGAAATTTTTTTAACATCAGCTGATCATTCAAAGATGTCGTTGAAAAACATTATGTGCAATTGTTAATCCGGAATGCTCATTTATTGAAGTGTGGACCATTGATGTGTGATTGTTGTGTGATTTAAATTCGGGATTTTAATTTGTGAAAGCTTAAAACAATTACAGTGAAAATATTGTTTGATTTTCTTGTTGTCAAATTATCATCACTATCGCTGCTTGAGTAAGCATTTAAAGCAAGGCCGGCATTTTCTAAGCTCAAGGCCATTTCCATATCTTCTTCACTGCTAGAACTCATATTCATGTCTAAAATTGAAATAATATATTTATAATTAGAGTTTTGAATGCTATTATTATATGTTAATAAACATACCTTTCAAAATGCGCAAGATATTTACTAAAAATATTAGCAGTCCAAATAATTTTCAGTTAACGTGAACGCCACCCAGAGAAGAATGTCAAAGACGATTAAAGAACTGCTCTTGTTTTCGTGCGCGCCGTTCAAAAACTATACCGTGTTAACGCACAGCAAGTTTTTCCCTTCTTGAACAAAAGAGAATAACCGATCACGCGACGCAGAAACTACATCGTCTAAACCAGCCCATTGGAAATTGTCAAGTTTTTAATCGTTTTTTCGTAGATATTCAAAGACGGATCATGAAAAGAAGTATAATTTTACAATTTCTAAAATATTGCATGAAAACACGAAGGAGTTAGAAGCAAACGATGAGATTATATCGAAAAAAATTTCTCGCAAAATATTAGGTGGTGCTGTAATTCAGTTTTGCAATCTACGATAACGAAATTTTTATTTTATATTTATTTCATATAATAAACAAAAAGTTCACTCAAGTGCTCACATGAACATAATTCCACTCCACTGCCGAACTGACGCCGGTGAAGATAATTCCAGCCCGGTTCGTGTTCACATGACGGATTATCTCAAAGGCGGAATAATTCTAGCAAATTTTAAAGGAAAAGGACCACTGCAGTCAATGTGGACAGAAAACTACCTCAGAAATAACTTCAATATTTTCTATAAAGAAATATTTAATAACGTTCTATTTCGTAATATTTAATTACAAACTCAAACCTTACTTTTGTTTATTTCGACAAATAATTTTACCTGACAGATATGTATATGCCATAAAATTATAGTAACAAAACAGCAATATGGCAGCTCCAGTAGTCGAAATTGACAAATTAGGGCTGCCAATAACAATGTTTAAGTTTCAGTAACTATAAAAACTCCCTAGACTTGAGGTCTTTTTATGGTTCCGGACACGCACACAGTGACAAATCAACGTCCGGAAAAAATTCAGGACGCGTTTGCTTCTCTCGTAACTCGTAAATAAATTTCCGTATACGATGTGCTATCTCCCTCACAATTTCTGTAAAAATTGGATGTCATCATAATGTAAATCCTGCTTTAGTGTAGCCTGTGGGAAGATAAGGAACAAACTGGAAATTACTAGAAGACTATTTTCCTGTATGGATAGTAGTTTATGCTCTATGGCATATATAAAACAATGTTTGGCGCTTTTCCATAAGCATCAATATAGAGCATTTTAGAGAACGGACTCCGAACGCACACATATAGATCTCTGTTTCATGGCTTTTGCCTGAAGCAAAACCCTCGAGAATACTTCCCAAGCCATGAAACAGACTCCCTTCCTACCACATGCGAGGCCCCCCGTAGTCCTTACATTCTAAAATATTTGCAGTGTTCTTATGTAAAAGTGACAAAAGTTTGATTTGAATAGCTCCTCCGCCCTAAACTACTATTCATACAGAAAAATGGTGTTCTGATAATCTTAAGCTTGCTTTCTTATCTTCCGAACCGTAATAAAATTTTCATACCTTTCCTAACAAAATTATTTAAAAAAATTTATCTTAACCAAATGACTACGATTCCTCAAACAAAAATTCTCAGCTGAGTAATCATTATAATGTCGCTGTGCCGTCATGGCATGCCGTGGGCTGATGATGTCGAATGTAGCTGCCTACAGATTCGGACTACGGCTGCACATAAACACATGCAATTATCACTCAGCAGAGAGGTATTGAGCGTAAAATGGTAAGGTTACATTGTAATCAAAACTATTTTATTATTTTGTTAAGTAAGTTATATAGGAAGTGTAGCCTTTGGGAAGGTAAGGAACCAAGCTTTAAATTACTAGAAGACTATTTTCCTGTATGGATAGTAGTTTATGCTCTATGGCATATATAAAACAATGTTTGGCGCTTTACCATAAGCATCAATATAGAGCATTTTAGAGAACGGACTCCGAACGCACACATATAGATCTCTGTTTTATGGCTTAGGAAGTATTCTCGTGGGTTTTGCCTCAGGTAATCCAATTTTGCTACCGTGTAGTCATTGCCTTCTTTATGTTCCAGGCCGTGACATCGAATACTTTGAATGTATTAGAGTGGTACGATTTCGCACTTCTCTTAGCATTTGTTCTTATGGAAAAATATTACATTCAACTTCAACCTTCTGCACAATGTAAATAAGCCTCCGTACTAAAAGTATTATTCAAGAATTGTATTATTTAATTGCTTGTGCATTTACCAGCATAAAAATCTAAGTACTTTCTTTAAGAAAATTGTTTATATTTTATTACTCAAACATAACACTACACATAAAAATGAGAAGCTACAATTAAGATGGCGGAAATTGAAAATAAAGGGTAGATGCTAGTGGATATTTGTGTTTATATTCCTAATCTGCTCTCTTTTGAGTGGGAAATGACTGAAAAGTGTTTAACTTACATTTTATTGTTTATTTTGTAGAGAATAAAGACGGATTAATGAAGAAATTGCACCGCTTGACGACATTTTATTATGAACAGACTGGTCAATTGATAGAACGCAAATCGTTTTTAGTCAGTAAATTTGACAGACGAAATCAGGACTGTCCGTCAGCTCTATTGACTCGTGTAATCGTTGCGTAATACGCATTTTCTTCCAGCGGCATGATTAGGAGACTATAATATATACTTTACATATGCATATACATACATGCACATATGTACTATGTAATTTTGAATTATAAAAAGGTGAATTACAAAAAAGTATTAATTGCTATTACAAAAAAAATCAATGAATTTTGTATCAAATTTATATTTAGATAATTTTTATTTCCTTTTAGGATTTTATCGCAATTTGTTTTTTTTTGCTAATTTTTTGTTTCTTGTTTTCTTTTATTTGTGTTTATGTTTTTTATATATGTAATTTAATTTAGTGTAATGTTAATACATAATAAAGTTCAACAAAAAAATCATATAGTCATTTCCAAATTGGTCAAAACTACCATTCCTATTTTTTATTATATTTTCAGGAAATAATGTCCCGACTTTGTGTGTCCAAAAACTGGCAACCCTAGTCTAGAGCGAAGCTGTTCAAATCACTACAACAATGCCAAATCAAAACGCCATAGCGGCGCCAAATAAACATGCTTGTCGTTGTCAAAATAATAAATTCGAAAAAGGAGACACCTGTTACACCATCAGATATCTTCGAAACTAAATAAAAATTAACGTACCTTTTATGGTTTCTAAATCATGAAATTATGAAATTTGCAAAAAATACCTCTTGTTTTTTATTAGCATTCATAAAAAATATTAAATCAGAAAATAACATTAAAACATGTTAGTTATGATAAAAAGAAGTATGAAGATTTTTCCACGCCATCTACATGCTAGTAGTTCGAAATTCGGAAATGCCAGCGTGAAATTAGAGTAGAACCTATTTTCATGCAGCTCCACTCTGCGCTACTCTGAGCCAAACAGAGATAGCCATATGCACTACTGCGTGCGAAAAAAGGATGTGTGGACATTTTGTGGAAATACAATTATTTTATTGAAGTGGTTTATTGTTTTATTAAAATCATAAAGGATGAACATTTTCGGATATTCTATTTTCTTGCATTCTTTTCAACTTGCCCCCGTTCGGAACATGGCTAAGTTCGATGTAGATTTGACAGATTCTGGTTCAGTTCAGTGCCTGCTAGGTTTTGTTAAAAAGAATTCACCTTACTATTTTCTTTGCGGGTAGTAACATGAGCGAGGAACACACACTGACGCGAAGTACCGTAAGCCACAGTTCAATTACTGTTCTTTACTTGGGGATAACGATTAATTAGCTTTATATGGCTTTCATATTAGGCCGAAATTACGTAATGCTTATGACAGACATGGGGTATCGATATCTAGATATTCGGCATATTCCGTTTATACAACATGTCTGTCATCAAATAGTCGCAATATACCCAGAAAAACTAATGGGTATAGACTAGATATCTATATATCAATATCCTCCAAAAAATGCGAAAGAGAAGAAGAAGAACCAAACATTTTCCGGGAAAGGTAATAAAAAATAGGCAAATATTAAACGCCGCAGAGTTAATAAATTTTTGCATTACAATTTTGTTTTTTTTTAAACAAACCGTCGACCACACTTTTCTTTGTTTTACAGAAATTTGTGAATTGAGACACCACATCCGCCGATACATTTTGCACCTCAACCAGGATCTCATTGCAAGATAAGGCAATTTTGTCTTTTTTCGTTCCAAATCTTGAAATTGTCGTATATTTATAATTAATTTTTTGCCGTTTAGCCTGTATTAAAGCTATATATTTATCACTTCCATTTCCAAATTTGTTCTTAAAGATCCGTGAACTGAATTGAAATATCAAAGTACGGTTTGTCACATCAAACCCCTTTTTATGTCTGCCAGGGCTACTTTGATATCTAGATACCGATACCCCATGTCTGTCATAAGTATAATTTCTATGAAATCGTCGAAATCAGCTCAAATTATGGAATTTCCCATACATTTATTTCAGCTCATTTCAACGTTATTTCTACAAAACTATCATCGATATTATGTACTTTGTGACGACCGCATCCCAAATTTCTGGAACATTGGCAACGAAATTACATAATTTGAGGCCTAGTGAAAACGTATTATAAGAACAAAAATTTCGGAATCGCTTCAAACTAACCTTCTTCAAGCTTTCCGTACACAATATACATAGTTTTACTGGGTACCTGCAGCAAAGTTAACTTAATGACAAATTAGGACACAGAAGAGTTTTCCGATTGTTTTACATTTAAAATGCACACGGCAAGAAAAGGAAGAAAAAATAAAAAAAAAAATTTTAAAACTCTCTTTAATACTTTTACGAATAAAGACAAAAAATTTGAAAGCGCAGATTACATGCAACGAAACAGAATAGCAAATGATTCATTTCGTAAATAAATGAGAAGGGGCTGAGTTTTCAGGTTTTACTCTCATAAAATGCTCCCACGCTTTTGTAAAAACCAGTTTTCTGTGAAATTTTGTGAGAAATACCCAATGGTTTTTATAGCAAATCCTATGTTTATTTTTGTAAGTCCTATGATATTTGAACAGCACGTGCTTCTGTTTACATTCCTTTTGCTCTGAAGAGATTAAGTGGGAGAAATTCATGCTGGATTCTCTGATATTTTCGGGAAAAATGGAAATTTTATTTGAAAGAAATTTTACATCTTTAACAAGGTAGTTTCGGGTGAGTTTAAAACAATAATCTTTCTTAAGAGAACACCTTTATTTCTTCACAGCTAGATCAAAACAAGCAAGCTATAATAGAATTCCCTTTCTTTTATATAAAATCTCAGTGGGGGAAAAGTAAATGATTGCTATGTACAGAATGTACATAGCCAAGATATTTAATATTAAGAAATCAGTCAGCGGCACTAAATATTCTCCAGTGGCGTCGTAAAGGCAGTGGTGGCGTTACATGCTCCCCCTCTGGCTCCGTGGTCGTCTCGACGCGTTGCCAGAATTTTGGTTGTTGTCATCCTTCTTGGGGCGTCCACGTTTTCTTAATTGTGATATCGGTTCAATTGTAGGTGATCCAGGTCCAATATATGGAGTAAGTGCAGATGTATGGTATACCCCAAGGGTATTAGTTGGTGATGTCTTCGCTGCTACCTCATAACTGCTGGGTCCATGTTTCCTTACCACGATGTAAGGTCCATCTCTTTTGGGGCAAAACTTTGAACTGTACCCCTTTTTAATGCTACTAATTGGGTGGGTGGCTACCCAAACATAATCTCCAGGCTGATATGATGGATCAGGTCGTCTTTCTCGGTCGGCTATGACCTTCGTACGTTCGGTTTTCTTCTCCTGGACTTCTTTTGCATCTCTGATAGCTTCGGAGAGCTGATGTAGATATGGAGTTATTTCTGGGACGAAATTTTCGCTCATCACTATGGTCCTCAGGTCATCAAACACATCTCTAGGAGCTCGTAACTCACGCCCAAAGGCTAGAAATGCAGAAGAACAGCCAATGTTCTCATTAAATGCAGAGTTCATAGCAAATCTTATCGCTGGAAGTTTGTTTGGCCAGTCTCGATGATTACCCGTTACTAGAATGGATAATTGTGTCTTCAAATCACGATTTTACGCTCCACTGGATTAGCCTCTGGGTGATACACTGGCGTAAAAGAATGTTGTACGCCGAGACAGAACATAACCTGTTGCATGACAGCACTCACTAATTGAGTCCCATTGTCACTTACTACTCGCCGAGGTAGGCCGTATCTCAAAAAGATTTCGCTTATTAATACTCGTGCACAAACGTCAGCACTAGCTTTCTCTAAGGCAAACAGCTCAATCCATCTTAAGCATTGTCCTCCACGCAGAATATCCATGTCTTATTATCCTCGGATGTGGGGAGAGGTCCAACCAAGTCAAACGATAGAGTTTCAAATCTCTGACTACTGACTGTAGTTTGCAGTAGTCCAGCTGGCTTCTTATTGCTAGCCTTGAAGCGCTGACAGTAATGGCAACTCTTGATATAGTTGTTTATATATTTTCTCATACCAGTCCAGTAATATCGGCTGGCGATGCGGTTGTAGGTACGTTGAAACCCGTAACGTCCTGCTGTTGCATCATCATGATATGCTTTTAGGATTTCCGCTATCTCCTGTTCGGGTACTACAAGCTGTGCGTCATCAGATTCTATGTAAGGATTGTATCTATACAGCACTCCACCATTAAGCAGATATCCTTTGTTAATCCAGTATTCACAGTTCTCTAGAGGTTGTTTAGATTCAAAACAATTGATGATCTTGTTTAGTTCTGGGTCTGAGGAGATCTATAGTTACACTGCATATACCACAGGTGTTTGTATTTTCTGGCTCACAAGGTGGGCGTGATAGGGTATCAGCGACCACGTTTGTACGTCCAGTTATGTATTTTATTTGGATATTATAGGGCTGCAGCTGCAGCGCCCATCTGGCTAATCTACCAGTTGGTGACTTAAGGTTCATCAGCCACTTTAATGCTTGATGATCCGTTGTAATAATCACCTCAGCTCCTTCTATATAACCACGAAATTTGATTACAGCCCATACAATTGCTAGGGCCTCTCGTTCTGTAGTTGAGTAATTTCATTCTGGAGACGATAGAAGCCGACTGGCATATTCTACAGGATGCTCATCTGATCCCTCCCCCTGTACCAAGACTGCTCCTATTGCATAGTTGCTAGCATCTGTTTTTAAGGTGTAGGGCTTGCTTTCATCAGCTTGCCTTAATATCGGAGAGCTGGCTAACGCATCTTTCAAATGTGGAAGGATTTGATTTGCTCTGGTCCCCAGCACCATTCTACGCTTTTTTTTGTCAGATCGCTCAAAGGTTTGCTGTGTTGGGCAAAGTTAGGCACAAATCTTCGGTACCACGAACACGTTTGTAAAAAGGACTGAAGATGTTTAAGGTTTGTCGGTTCTCGCATTTTCGCTATTGCTGATATCTTTTCAGGATCTGGTAGAATTCCTTTATTACTTATGATGTGACCAAGATATTTTATGGTAGAGCAGCAAAATCTGCATATGACTTTCGAATGTGTCATAAGGTCGTTCAAATAGGCTAACATAATACTTTTACTACATAGGTTACTTTTGAATTTATTTATGAGCCTTTGGAATGTGGCAGGAGCGTTTCGCAGTCCAAATGGCATCCTTTTAAATTTATAGAGTCCAAGTGGCGTTACAAAAGCCGTTTTTTCTTGGTCTTCGGTTCTTACAGCCACTTGCCAATATCCTTCACGTAGATCTAATGTTGTCATGTATTTTGTCTGCTTTGCCTCATGCAAGAGGTCATCCATCCTTGGTAAGGGGAAACTATCTGGTTTAGTAATGGAGTTTAGTTTCCTGTAATCTATGCATACTCGAGTACCACCACCTTTTTTGGGTACAAGTACGACAGGTGCAGCCCAAGGAGACTCGCATGGTTCAATGATTTCCGTTGCCAACATTTCTTCTATTTCTTTTTCTAATTGTTTCCTTTTCTGAACTGAAAGTCGGTATGGAGGTGTGGATACCGGCGGATGACATCCAGTGTCAATATGATGAACTACTTCATTAGTAAGTTGGTTCCCTGACTGGAACACGGTCTTAGAGTTCCAAATCAGCTGATTAAGCTTATCTCGTTCCAAAGGCAGCATCTCTTGAGCTTCGTCATCTCGCAGGTTTATTTCAACGTTCAAAATTGAAAGATTAACGTCGTAATCGAACAATCTTCTTGGCTTGGACTTCTTCTTGTTCCTAGATGGCTGACTGTCAGAAGAGATATTTAAATTTTTTCCCGGTGTCAGTGGTAAGGCATCTATTGTATTTCCGATCGAGGGTGAAGGAATAACTACCTTGCTTTTAACGCTTTTACGTTCGGGTCCATATTCGAGAATTTTTTCTACTGGAGCAGGTTTTTTAACCGGTTCCATAACTGGCATACGACTCCGTGCTTTTGGAGAACTGATGACATTTTCATAGGTAAATTCATAGTTGGGGTCATCAACGAAACTCCATGCCTTCTGCGGAAGGTTTAAAATTATTCCGGCGTCCTCTATAAAATCAACCCCAAGTTGTGTCTTGTTATCGTTATAGGCCGGCAGTACTATGAGCTCTGTGCTACGACCCTTTAACTGAATTTCAACCATAGTAGTCCGAATTTTTTGAGGTCTTGGAATCCCGTCTGCCATAATTATCCTGACCTGGCTTTCTTTAAAGATCTAGCCCTTTTTCAACAAACAATCGTATAGACTTTTCGATGCCACACTAGATTTTGCTCCGGTATCCACAAACGCACTACCTAAATAGTTTCCTATTTGGATTGTTAATCTAGGACGTAAGCGAACTGCCACAGTTTGTATGTTTCCAATTTGTAGGCTGCAGAAATCCAATGCATTAGCTGAGAGTGAAGGTTTTGCACTACATGTCGGACACTTGCTTCTTACCACATGAGATTTACCACAACCATAACATGTTATTTGTGGTTTTGTATAATATTCTGGCTCACTAATTGTAGTTTGCACAGGTCTAATTTGACTTGAAAGCCCTTTTTGTTGCGGTTTTCCTATTTGTTGGCGTTTTCGGCATTCTTGAACCTCATGCCCGTAATTACGGCAGAATTAACACTGCTTTCTTATGCTTCTTCCTCTGGAAGTATCTCTAGAGTGTTCTTTTTTCCCCTCTTCTATCTCTCTTGCTCTTTTGATAAGGTCATCGAACGTTGTGACACTGTCACGGGGCATTCTATCTCTGATCGAGATGTGAAGCAGACGAAAAACGAGGTCAATCTGTGTCATCTCACTATGAACTGGTTTCGGAAGTTCTGAGATCTGGGCCCTCTTGCGAGTAACGAACACTTCGGTGGGTGTTGTGGAATTTTGTTTTTCGCCAAATATTTCCTGATATATCTTGTATGGTTGCTTTCTTGGTGCAAATGTTCTTCTTAATGCATCTACTGCTTGGTTCCATGTAGCAGTATTATCTTTTATGCCCTGCCACCAAATAGAAGCTTCGTCTTGTAACAGAAGTGGTAAACCTCTCAAAGCATTTTTATCACAAATGTGTTCTATATCTTTGAAAACACTCGTCATTTCAATAAATGCTTCAACTTTTGATGGATCCCGCGAACCATTGAATCGTGCTGTGCATGTTGAAAAACTTGCTTCAGTAATATGTACATTGCCTGAGTTATTAATGCTACCCAATAGCTCTTGAAATTGATGCTTAGTAAAAGCTACGTTGGGACTAACCCCAAAATCAGGTGTAGTGGTGCGTCGTGGCATTTTGAATTGTATTGTCTGCTTAATTTCAGAAGTTACTGTAAAAAGATGATTTCCGAGGATTAGTTGCCTATAATGAGTATATAAGGGAGAAGCGTTCCACTGGGACAAAGCTGTGAGCTATACTATGCTGTGCGCTTTGTACGTAGTGTACGGTGCGTTGTATATGCAGAACGAGGTTATATGTATAGTGTTCTGCTTTGATGTTGATCACTTCGACTGTTTAGGTATATACACGAAGATGTATACTTGTAAAGCTTCTACGATGACGAGCTTTAATTGTCCGGTGCAATGTGTACAGATGATATATAGCGAATTTGAGACTGTATTTAGTGCTCTTAATTGAATGCTGACTTGCTATGACTGTATGCAGTGCTATAGCAGCGGAGACTGTTAATGTTTTGAGACTGTGTTCAGTGCTAACGTTGCTGTATGTTTGCGTTTTGATTTGACTGTACCCAGTGCGATTCAAAACGGTTGCTGTTTTGAGACTGTGTTCAGTGCTCGGGTTGTTTGATGTTTCGATTCGACTGTATGCAGTGCGATTCAAAACGGTTGCTGTTTTGAGACTGTGTTCAGTGCTCGGGTTGTTTTATGTTTCGATTCGACTGTATGCAGTGCGAGTCAAAATGGTTGCTGTTTTGAGACTGTGTTCAGTGCTCGGGTTGTTTTATGTTTTGATTCGACTGTATGCAGTGCTTCAAATTATTGGTTTTTTTTTATATTTATTTAAACTGTTTTTTTTCAGGAATAACTAGTTGAGACTGTAATCAGTACGCTAAAGTCTGTTATTAAAATTCCCCGTTAACTCACTCACACTCCTAAACTACTTTTATTGAGTCTGTATTCAGAGTTCAGATTTTTTTTATTATTATTTTTTTTTTAAATAACTAGTTGATACTGTAATCAGTACTCCAAAGTCTGTTTTTAAAATTCCTCAGAATTTTAACTAATTTGCACAATAATGTGGGCCTTTTCCACTTAATTGCTGGCCTCTAGTTGGGCGCTACTTGTAACAAGGTAGTTTCGGGTGAGTTTAAAACAATAATCTTTCTTAAGAGAACACCTTTATTTCTTCACAGCTAGATCAAAACAAGCAAGCTATAATAGAATTCCCTTTCTTTTCTATAAAATCTCATAGTGGGGGAAAAGTAAATGATTGCTATGTACAGAATGTACATAGCCACAAGATATTTAATATTAAGAAATCAGTCAGCGGCGCTCAATCTTCTCCAGTGGCGTCGTAAAGGCACTGGTGGCGTTACACATCTCCTTTTAGTTCGTTGTTCAATGCGAAATTTATCTTTTTCTTAAAAAATTGAGCTAGTGTGACCCGATGTACATTATTATGAATAGTTTGATAGGATTTTGAGCGTTCGGGTAATCCTACGTTCTCTCGATTTTTGTTTTTAGCTCGTTGTCTCAGTCGCAGTACAATAGTTCATAGCCAAGTTCTTTTCCCCCATTCATGCAAAGGACGAAAGTATGTATATGATATTACCTGTTTCATTCTAAAAAACACAAACAATTTCCAATTTTGTTCGGCTGTGTTCTATCTTCTTATTAGGTTATCTTTGACCTGGAGGCTTTTCTCTTTCTTCTTCTTCTACTTTGATTACTTTATTTTTCCTTTTTTTTTTAACTCGACTAACCCTCTTCAACTGCCCTTGACCTATTCAATTTCTTTTTAGTTGTGCAAATTAAAGACGCTTAAATTTTTCAGGTTACCCCTTTTCTTCTTTACCTAAAAATTCTTTCTTTTCTCATGAAACCGTTTTCTTTTCCTACTTTTACTCGGTTTTTTTCTAATGAGCAATTTTTTGGAAAATTCCAACTACACTTTTTGCTTACTAGCGTGTTCACTACTGCGAATGTCCTATACGACAAAATGAGCGATTAAAGGAGTGCTCTTATTTTCTTGCGCGCCGTGCAAAAACTATACCGTGTTAACGCACAGCAAGTTTTCTCCTTCCTTGCATAAAAGAGAATGGGCGATCACGCAACGCAAAAACTACACCGTCTAAACCAGCCCATATAAGAACAAATGTCGCTTTCCTGAATTTCCTTATTTCCACGCTCAAAGATCTTCACTTTGTTTCTGTCCCACCCGTTTCGTTCGGTGTCGACCGCATTGTACTTAATTACATGCGACCAGTTTGACATCAAATCTGTAGAGGAGAAGATTTTTCAGTAATATTAAAAATGAATTTTTGTATTAATTAAAACAATCAATTTTTATGTAATGCAATACTATTTTATAACATCTTATTATCAACAAATAATAATAAAAAATTGTACAAAATAAAGGGTTTTCGGAGCCTATTCAAAATTTGTGCTATTTTTGAAGCAAGAACGCTCAGTCCAGCAGAACAGTGCAGAACAAAATATACACAAAAAACGGCTCATACATTTTCATAGACGATTTATAAATTAAACGAACAGTACAAATAGTTCGCTTTAATCGACAGAACAATTTGTTCTCTCCAGTATTTGGGAGTTCTAGAACAAGGCAGACAAAAGAGTACAGCTAATATGTTTGTGTGGTATTTGCTTTTGTACACCGCAAGATTCACGAATCACAATTCAACTTTTGTTTTTTTTTTATTTGTTTGCAATCAAAAGTCAACTTCACAGCTTTACAGAGCTATATATACTTAGTTTATTTTTAAAACAGTATTCTGAAAACTTGACTTAACTTATAGCACTCTTATAGAACTCTTAGTTTTTTAACTTTTTCAATCGCTACTAATTCGGCTCACTCTAATACTAAACTTTTTTCTAAAACTAACGCGACATGGTGTCCAGACTCAAACTCTACTTATTCTACTGCATTCGAAATTAATTAGTTCATTTTTAAAAAAAATGCAGAATCGGCTACGCGTAATTTCTGTGCCAGAAGAAGGTCTGCAATAACTTCTGACCAGCCATTAGGTCATTCTTTATTTATGCTGACCGGGCATTGATCAGTGCACGTAAAATACTTTTATTTTATTTATCATTGCAATTGTTACGATTGCAAAGAAACTTAAGTACATGTGGGTTAATCTTAATATGTAACATGAAAACGTTTAGAAAAACTTTTTAAATTAATCATCGATAAATGATGAAATAATTTTACAACATTAGGGTTACTACTACTGTATGAAAAATACTGTGACTTTATTTACAAAAGTGATACAAGATAAAATATAAGAACAAGTAGTCTAATTTATAAATGTCAAAGAGCCTAACACAAAAAATCTAAAATTTTTTTAGCAGTAGCAGAAAGTAGCTGTGATGCAAGGTTTATATTTTTAGTATAACTTTAAGGATTTTATTATTATTTTAAATAATTGGCTTAAAAATCGTTGGCTTATTAAAATCAATCAATTGTGACTGTGATAAATCTCGGTATTTGTTTAAAATAAAAATATTTTTATAATGACATTCTTTAGGGTAAGTGTAACAGCAATTTTTGTGAAACAATTAACAATTGGCAAACTTACTAAGTTTAATTTTATACTAAAGATTTGCAGTGCGTACTCGCGTCTGATATAAACTTTAAAATTTTATGACTTTCAGATAAGTGTTCAGACTGGATCTTATTTGCAAAGAAGCAGTAGAAACATTTTTCTTAAAGACACAAGTAAAATTAATTGTGTCGAAAAAAGATGTTTCTTTAATGGAAAACGATTGTGTTCGGAAATGGATAAGTTTCAGTTGCCAAAAAGATACCAAGAGAATGCTTCAAATATTTGGTAAGTGTCAGAATTATTAAGATGTCAAGCAAAAGAGAGACCGGGAGGGTGTTACTGGTTATAATTTTGTGGAAAAATACATGAGAAATTGATGAAATTGTTATCTAGGAGATAGTAACTGTTTGTGCAATATTTTGTTTAAAATTTTTTTTATTTTGGTATGTGAACATATTTACACTTCACAAGCCCTCTGCCTTATTTTTGTCTCTTTTCCTTCTACCTTGCTTTCGGAAATGTCTGGATCCAGACTCAATTATAATTTCAGTTTACTAATTAATTTCTGTTGATTCAACTGTTTTTAATGTTTCAAAAAAAAAAATTGCAGATAAGATTGTATTTAAAATTTAAACTATCAAATTTAGATTTATCTTAGCATGGGTATATAAAATTCGTGTAAGTGAGTGAAGCCGAAGACCCCTCATAATATCTCGAAGGAGTTAAGGTGAAGCTACATGGCGAGAAACTTTGACCTCCAGAGACGACTTTTTTGGTCTCTGCACATGCACACACAGAGACCGTGCATACACTTAAGAAAACTCAAAAAATTTCTAAAGAGATGAAATCTGTAAACTTTTTTGGACTCCGGGGTCCCGTCTTTTATTTCAAACCAAACAAGTCTCCATGTATGGTTTCCTAAGTTTGGTCATTTTTCGTCTATCTAGAACGATTATAGTAGGAACGTGGAGAAAATCTGATACGTGAAATATTTTGTAGGACCGTCTCGCATCCTGATTTCTTACTTTTTTATTAAAATGAGTTGTTCGTAGGGATTGGATTTTTTCTCCACTGATTTCGTGTGGTGTAGCTCTCAATACCCAGGGGTTACACGTCAGCTCTACTTACTACTGACTCGTTTAATCGCCGGGTGATGTGCGCGGCAAGCTTCTGTATAACTAAAGCCCTCTTACATCATCAGAAGAAAACATGTTTTTAGTTCCAACAGATGTCACGTGTTTCTTTCATAGTTGAACCTATAAAGTCTGTTCGCGTACTTTTTCAAGTAAAAACATGAAAAACGTAAAAACTTGTAAAACCTTGCAAATATTCGGGATCTGTAATAACGATGTGAAATTTTCCTAGCACAAATTTTATTTATCACTTTGAATAATGTTCTTGGAGAACATTCTACTTCTATTGGAGGTGCAGTAACAGGTTTTTATATTTTTTTAAAACTAAAAACTTAAAAATAACAAAACCGGCGACGTGCTCTCAAAACTGACACTTTCGAAGTTTTTTCTCGACGATTTTTCTCGAGTTAAATCAAGTAATAAATTGAACGGAGGGTAACCGTTTTACAAGTTTGTACTTTCAAGCTAGTACGCGAACAGACCTTATTTCCCTAAGGTCTGGTATCGAGTTCGAGTAAAATATGACATTTCCATACAGATTTTAGCGCTGGTAAAATCGCAACCTAGCAAACCGAATTTTCGGATTTCCTTTCGCAGTCGTTACATAATGGTGGAATAATCATTAAACAGGTGACGCAATTTTGAAGGCAAAATTAGTTATGACTTCGGTAAGAAAAATTTGAATAATTTCGAAAGTTTTTCCCCTTCAAAAGCTTACGTAAGTCTGCCAGTGGCGCAGAAAGAATACTTGAAAGAATAAAAAATTTCCGGCCTTTTAATATAAAGTTTAATTGGAAATATTCGATGTTGCAGGGGGTAGCAAAGCGAGTTTTTCGGTTCAGCGTTTTCATTTTCGTCTATCGATATAACAACGGAACCCAGAAATGCGTTCCCACCCGTAAAAATCATAGTTTATTTTATAAAATTATGTAGGGTAAAGTACGGATAGTCGCCAACGTTTTCACTATCTACTTTCCGATTCGTTTTATACTATCTACACAATTATATGTCCATATAATACTGTCATCATTGGTCTTTATTATATTTGACATTCACATCCTTAATCGCAATAGTTAATAAAACAGAACAAGAATTAGAAAGGTATCGATTTTACCATCTATCCCGCTGGGGTGGATTAGATGCCTAGAATGAACGGATAGATGCCCTAAGGGAAAATGAAAGAAACTGTCATCGTGTCCTAAAGCAACCACACCATTGAAACACTAAAACTTCTTCAATAATAAAAACATTCGGATTCACTTAAACAACTCTAGATTTTATTAACTTTCCCTGACGTAACAATTATTCAAGTAATCTGAACCGAACGGAAACTTGACACGGCTATAACTGAATACTGAACGGCACTCGCCAGACCAGTCATTGGTCTTTTATGCCCCAATATTCGGAACTAAGTTTTTACGCACAATGCAAATATGTAAACAAATGTCAACAACCAACAACCGTTTGTTTACGAGGTAATTTGCTTAACAATTGCTGATTATTCTGCTAGAATGCGCCCTTAGCTGTTGAAACCATCCTCCGCATATTGGGCCATAACACTGTTATCAATTTATTTAAAAAAACTCAATTTCAAATCGTGCAAAATTAATTAGTCGTAAAGGTATCTATCCATACCAACATTGTGACCGTGTCAATTCTGTTAAATTTGGAGCATGCTTAACTGTACATGTCGTCATTACGATTTAGTACCGAGAACGGTAAAAACTACGAAGTACAGATTTCTTTACGAACTCTTTAACGAAAGATCGGAAGAAATTTTTGCAAGAATGTTACGAATACTCGCAATTCCAAAATCTTCACGAATTCGTAAAGAACAATCTGAAGCAAATTTTGTTTCTTGTTTTTTTTTAGACTTGTCTGAAGTTCGGAAAGTTTGGTTTGCTGGAAAGAAAACATTTCACTGATAATTTTACTAATGCATTTTACTAGTGCAGTACGGAGTTCACTGGTAAAAACTGAAGGTTCCGCTCTTTATAAAATTTATGGCATTAAAAATAAAAGTACTTAAAATTCTTCCGTTCTCCATCATTGACCGATTCTAACAAGTGTAGGTTCGATTCCCGTTTGGGGAAAAATTAAAAAAAAAAATTATATCTGATTCCATTTTATTTACAAAAGTTATTTATTTTAAGTCTTTTCAATATATTTTATTTTCTATTTTTTAGTCATATCTACTCTCGAAAATCGACTCGACTCTCGACTCATATCTTACACTGCACAAATTGGACAGCCCCAAGAGTGGTAGCTACCACCCCCACCACAAAACCACCAACTTGTAAGAAAATTTAACTCCATCGTAAAGCACCACATACATACATGCTAAATCAAAAACACCCCATGTAAATCCATCCATGTTTACTACCCTAAAACTCTTCCATCACGAACGGCACTCTCAAAGGGAGGTAGTTACCAACCCCACCCCAAAACCCCTAACGCGTACGAATATTTTACCCCATCGGAAAGCTCCCCATTCAACCATTCTAAATCAAAAACACCCCATGTAAATCCATCCACGTTTACTACACTAAAACTCTTCCGTCACGAACGGCACTCTAAAAAGGTGGTAGTTACCACCCCCACCACAAAACCCCTAACGCGTACGAATATTTTACCCCATCGGAAAGCTCTCCATTCACCCATTCTAAATCAAAAAAACCTCATGTAAATCCATCCACGTTTACTACTCTAAAAGGGTGATAGTTACCACCCCACCCCAATACCCCCAGCACGTAAGAATATTTTACCCCATCTACCAATTCTAAATCAAAAAATGCCATGTAAATCCATCCACGTTTACTACCCTAATTTCGTCACAAACGGCTCTCTCAGACGCTCAGACACAAACTTTCTGAGTCGTGGGTCTGTAAGTTGATAGAAGTTTTTAAAAAAAACAATAAGGATTTCAATTTCCGATGGGAGCCCCAGTTAGCACAATGAAGAGCTGCATGCGGCTCTGAGAGCTACATTTGCCCACCGTTGATCTACGTATCATAAGAATTGGTCTTAAACCAATTCTAGTTTTTTTACTCGTTATTTTATAGCTTTATTAGTTTTGTTCGTTATTTTTTTGTATAGTTTTGTAAAATATTTCGGATAACATTTTGAATTCTACATGCCGCTCTTGATGATTTCTTCTCAAGTATACAATTTTTTTCCTTACAGGGCGGAATATGCAAGACTTGCGTATGAATATAAGCCACTAAATTTGGGAGAATGCTTTCCAGACTTTCCAGCTCCGAAATGTGTGGCTGATGCTTTAGCAGCAACATTATCCAGCTCTAATCCTTTGTTACATCAATATACAAGGGGATCTGTAAGATTTGGAAATATTAGTAATTAATACACTAGAGTTATCTTTAATTTTTTCCACCATAGGGTCATCCACGTTTAGTTGAAGCTCTTTCAAAATTATACTCCCAGATATTACAGTGCCAAATAGATGCTAAAAGAGAAATTTTAGTAACATGTGGGACATATTCAGCTTTATATTCAACAATTCAAGCACATGTCGATGAAGGAGACGAAGTCATAATTATAGAGCCATTCTTTGATTGCTATGAATCAATGGTAAAAATAGCCGGAGGTGTACCACGATTTATACCCCTAAAACCGGTAAAGTTGAAAAAAAATACGTTAGGTATATTCTTCTAAAATTTTCTTCCCTAGAAAAATCAATCGTCAAATTCATCAGCCGATTGGGTATTAGATAAATGTGAATTAGAAAAGCTTTTCAATAAAAAAACAAAAATGATTATAGTCAACAGTCCGCAGAATCCATTAGGAAAAGTTTACGACATGAATGAGCTTACAATGATTGCAGAACTTTGCCAAAAAAACAATGTCTTATGCTTATCCGATGAAATTCACGAATGGTTTGTATATGAGGGCTGTAAACATGTAAAAATGTGTACACTTCCTGGAATGTGGGATCGAACAATAACAATTGGATCGGCGGGAACAACATTTTCAGTAACTGGATGGAAGACCGGATGGGTATACGGGCCTGATAATCTCATTAATAATGTACAAAAGGTTCATCAGAATACTGTAAACAGTTGCACAACACCAATTCAGGTGAAAAATGAATTTCTCTAAATTTATAGTGCTATCATACAAATTTTCAGGACGCAATTGCAGCGGCAATTGAAACAGAACTTCCCCAGCTCGGCTCTCCAAAGAGCTATTTTTGTAGTCTTCCACAGGCACTTAAGTCAAAACGTGATTTTATGGGAAAATTTCTTACAGCAGCTGGCATGAAACCGATTATACCACAAGGAGGTCCTTTTCTGATAACAGACTGGACTGGCGTTCGTGAGTAGAATAATATAAATTGCACCTTGAAATAATTACGAACTAGATTTGAAAAACTATTGTTTACTTTTCAGAAAACAAAGTTGATCTTAATTCGGAAAAGGATGGATGTCGAGACTATCGGTTTACAAAATGGATGGTCAAAAACTTGTGTTTGCTGGGTATCCCTGTTACTGCATTTTATAGTGGACAGAATAAGAAATTAGGTGAAAATTATGTTCGTTATTGTTTCAATAAAAAAGAAGAAACCCTGCGCACAGCATGTAGAGTGCTTAATAGCTGGAAAACTAAGTGACAAATTTAAGAAATAAATTTTATACAATGTTAGAAATTTTTTTTTTTTCGGCTTCATTTCAAAACGTTCATCCTCAACGTTAAAGAAATATTATGAAACAATACACACGGACACATATTGCAATCGTTTACATAAGTTTTAGATTTTACCTGCTAGTGTTTTAAAGAATTACTATTAGATATACGTCGTGCAATTGATGCCGATCATATTAATATTTTAGTCTTGTTGGACTTTTCATCTACAGGACTCTGAAAAAAAAAATATTGCTTACTTTCATTTTCAAGGAATCTTATCAAATTTCGTGAAATTTCTGTAAATTTTATTGCAGACATTAGGTATTTAGCGGCTTCTATCTTGACTAAACAGACAAATTTAAGAAATATTACATTTTATTTTTAAAAGTGGTGCGTAGCAGAAGCCTCTGTTTCGAAGAGAGTTTGCCAGCGTGAGTGCGCGGACGCTAATGCACCAGCGCAAGTGCGCTGTAATCAAACTGGAAGGAAATTATATGAATGGTTTCCTAGAAAACGCCCGACAAGCTTTCGCTCGCCTCTGCAGACGCCAATGCGTCGGACGAAAGACTGTTTGATTCCGACGCATTAAGGCTAATGCCCAATCTAGAATGCATGGTTATTCCACGTCGTCGAAACGATATCGTTTGCTGAAGAATGCATATAAATACACGAAATATGTAAGTAGTGGTAAGCTGCCAAATTATCATAAATGTAATTGCTTCCTCGATTTCATTGCAGAATTACATAAAAGGAGTATTTGGTCTCAATAATTTATACTATGATATAGTAAACTAAGAAATTGCTTGGGACAAATCTAATAATATAAAATATTGCTTTCAAGACTGAAAGTACAAGTTCCAGTTTACAGCTGTTTTGTTCTAAATTCCCCTGCATGGTTCTAAATTATGCTGAATACATCTGAGGCATTACTATATCGTTTTTGCTGATTAACTACTACACATAAGCTCGTGTTCATGTCGTCAAATGAATGAGAGAGAAGGGACATTTTTGCAAGCATAAATTTTCAAATGCAAGAGTGAAGCAAACACAAAAATCCATATCGTTTTGACGACGTGGTTTAACCATGCATTGTAGATTGGGCATTATGCTATTATGCATGGTTAAACCACGTCGTCAAAACGATATCGTTTGCTGAATAATGCATATAAATACACGAAATATGTAAGTAGTGGTAAGCTGCCAAAATAAACAGTTGTTGCACGTAGCACTGCCCCTTTCTTAAAATTGTTCGTCCCGAACAACAGGTGGTCCAGGGTCTTGATGCTCGTAGTATTGACACAAGCGGTCCAAATGGACAATTTTACGCTTGCCTCTTGTGCCACTCTGAATCCTGTATACCACGTCATTAATCCTGGTTACTGCTGAATACGGCCACTCCTAGTGTTGTTGCAATTTTGGAGAACGTCCCTTACGTCGTTTCTGGTTGTACAGCCAAACAAGATCACCTTCGTTAAATCCTGCTGAATTCGCACGTAAGTCATAACGTGTCCTCATCCGATGGGTACTTACTGCTAATTTCGCCCACGTGGCCCTTTGTACATCAGCTCTCAGTTTCAATGGGGCTCTGACATTACACTTGTATATTTCCTTTCTGCTGCTACGTGGCGGCCCTTTGTTAAAAGTACACACAGTGCATCTGCGACACCACTTCTCTACATCCTCCCGCATATGTAGCCAATAAAACTTTTCTCGTATAATAGAAATTGTTTTATTCACTCCCAAATGTTCTCCAGATGCTCCACGATGCACTTTACCTAGAACCTCGTTGACCTTTGATGGCGGCACAACTATTTGCATTCGGAACGATTTACCGTTAGGTGCTTCCCACTTGCGTTTTAATATGCCGCATTCAACATGAAGAGAATTCCATTGAGCCCAGTAGCTTTTCAGCTCTTCACTCATCCTCGAAATATCCTTCCATTCTGGTTTTTCTATGTCTACTTTCCAAGCAAGAATAGGTGAAATATCCGGATCTTCTCGTTGTGCTGTTCGCAGGTCCTCGTTGTCCCAACCTGTAGATGGTTCCACGGATACCAACTGTATAGTAGCTGTTTTCTCATTTCCTTTCTCCCAGCCATAATGCTTACATTCAGGTTTCCATTGACGTTGTACCAAGGCTTCTGCATTTCCATAGATACGTCCTTTTCTGTGTTGGCTCTCAAAGTCATAAGGTTGGATTCTAGTCTCCCTAAGAATATTTTGCTCTCTAGCTCGCCAACTTGTACGTTCTTCTGTCCCTTTCTTTTCTGTTGGTTCCTTTCGACGGCGTTTCCTGCAGTCGCTTTGAAGGTGTCCCAATTTATTACAATCCCAACATCGAAGAACACTACGTGAAGGGGTACTCAGTGATATCTGCAATCTATTGCAAGTCTGCTGCTCAGCTCGATATCTTTCCAATTCCACTTTCCTCTCTTCATCTAGAGATTCCACTCGTCGGCGTTTTCTGCAGTCTCTTTGTAGGTGTCCTGGTCTATTACAATTCCAGCATCGAACGATACCACGCAAAGGTGAGCTCTGGGATGACTGCATTCTATTACAAGTACATTTGTCCACCGAAATGTCTCTCATTCGTACTGCACTCCGCGAAGCTTGTCTGGCGGATTCATACACTAATGCATAGGCTAGTGCTTCTGCTGTTGATTTCTTTCCTGCTAGCCTCAATGATTGTTGTAGATTTTGATCTGTAATAGCGTTCACAAATGCCTCCGTCGCCACTTCATTGAGAAAATCCGCATTCACGCTGGAGTATGACAGATGCGCTAATCTTTCTACATCTGCCTGCAGTTGTTGTAGTGATTCGCCATGTTTTTGAATCCTGTTGCGCAACTGTAGGCGATATACTTGCTGCATGTGCTCATCTCCGTAACGTAATTCTATCGCCTGTACTAATGAAGAGTAATTACGTTGATTTTCAATCGGTACAGTTTGTAAGAGTTCTGACGCAGGACCTCGAAGTGCTAACACCAGAGCTATAGCTTTGTCTTCATCATTCCATCCATTTACCTCTGAAGCTGCCTCGAATTGTCTCTTGAAGATATGCCACGAATTTTGTCCATCAAATATGGGAGGTTTCATTCTACCTGCACCGGATATTTCAGTTGCTCCGCTTAGAGGCTGACGATGCTTTATTCTTTCCAGATCTGCTTTAAAGTTATCAAGCTGTTCCGTGACATTTTGTTGTACTCCCGACACTTGTTGTCGAACTTCCAACACTTCCTGCTGTATTCCTTCAATTTTCATATTTTGTTCGTCTAATGAAACTTTCAGAAATTTCTTCTGTTCCTCCAAACAAGTTTCTAGACAATTCTGCAAAGAATTCTTTTGTTCCTCAAAAGCATTCTTTTGCTCGTCCAGACGGGTTTCCATAGATTTCTTTTGTTCCTCGAGAGAATTCTTTTGTTCGTCGAGAGAATTCTTTTGTTCGTCCATAGATTTCTTCTGTTCATCTAAACGTGACTCTAGAGAATTCTTTTGTTCCTCGAGAGAATTCTTTTGTTCGTCCATAGATTTCTTCTGTTCATCTAAACGTGATTCTAGAGAATTCTTTTGTTCCTCGAGAGAATTCTTTTGTTCCTCGAGAGAATTCTTTTGCTCATCAAAACGGGCTTCAATTTTACTCATTAAAGTACTCAAAAGCTGTTCCATTTTCATCGCAGGCGCTTCTTCAACTTCGATTTCTTCCAAGTTCTCTTCGAAAACAAATGTTTCAGGATTCTTTCCTTCCTCTATCAAAGATTGTCTAAGTCGCTCGACTAGAACTTTCTTTATGCCTGTCGTTTGTAATGACCGGTTCCCTAACTCCACTTTCAAATCCTGCGTTCGAAGCTCGTCCACTTTGCGCCCCATTATTTTAGTAATTCACTCACAGTTGAATATAAATTATTTTCCAGAATTTTTAAAATTTACCACAATTGCACAAAATTAATCACACTTTTAATTTTTAGTCAATTGCCACCACTTTATTTCGCGAATTTATTTCACTTCTGACACCAGTTGTTGCGAGCGTGGCCTTTAGTTCGTTATTTAAAACACAATATTAAATAATTAATATATAAGTTCTTTATTACACTTAAATCATATAAAGTTCACAAACATTTTTTTAATCAACTATGCTCTAATTATCGCTAACACTATACTTTCAATAATCGCAATCTAATTACACACTATCGCTTCTTTATTACTTTCGCTTCTTATCACTGCAACGTCTAAAACAAGACTCTTTTTTGGCGATGACAACTGTTATATTTATACACTAGAAACACTCCAGATTAATCTGGAGTGTTCTATTCCAAAAGCTTCTTGACTATTCTATTTGTTCTATTCCTGAACTTTCATAATCGATTCTCCGAACCTGAAGTCATTTACTCTCCGAACCTGAAGTTGTTTATTGCCAGTAGATGTCACCAGTTGTCTCTTTCTATTGCACGTAACAATATCATAGTAAGTTGAAAAAGAAATCGTCATATCAGAATATTAAATCCTCTGATATTTGGAGAAAGAAGAATTTCAAGAACTTTTATTTTTAACGATTCTAAATCAAATTTATAAATACAAGAAGAAAAAACAACCGCCTCGTCCGGGGTTTGAAGCCGGGACCTTCTTTCCCTCTTGCATCTATCAAACTTGTAACTAGCCTACTAAGCCATGTTTGCTTTCAGCTGGCACTAATTTTATTTATTTTTCCCGCGGACGGGAATCGAACCTACACTTGTTAGATTCGGTCAATGATGGAGAAAGAAGAATTTCAAGAACCGCCTCTTCCGGGGTTTGAAACCGGGACCTTCCGCTTGCCGGTCGCCTGTTAAAAATAAAAGTTCTTAAAATTCTTCTTTCTCCATCATTGACCAATTCTAACAAGTGTAGGTTCGATTCCCGTCCGCGGGAAAAATAAATAAAATTGAATTTACAATTTATTTGTGCGCTTTCATCGTTACTGGTTAGTGCCAGCTGAAAGCAATATTAATATTATCTGATATTTGTTATAATCATTTTGACTGTCAGACGAACCACTCTAGAAATATAAGCGAAAAACCCCTTCAAAAATCAAACTTACACAGATAGGTCACCATACGAAATTACATACGGGCATTCATCTAAGATAAATAAGAATGGTCAGACATGGATATCTGTATCATAATGCTCGGCAATATGAGTGCTCTTCAGAACAATTTAAATATTACAATGCAAAGTGGTTCCGGGAATTTCCAAAGATCGTCAATATTACAATATTATATGAACCAGGAAAAAAGCTAAAATTGGTCATAGACCAATTCTTATGATATGTACCTAGATGAATGCCCGTATGTAATTTCGTATGTAGTAGTTGTAGTGCTTTATTTAACAGCAATAAATATATGCTTTATAATCATTACTTATATTCTTACATAAACTTCTATATAAAAGGAACATTTATTTTTATATATTCAATTATTTTCTTCTTAAATTTTCTCAGTTCATTCTCATTTCTTATTTCCATTGGTAATTCACTATACATTAGCAAACCTTCATACATACTTATCCTAAACCTGTGATTATTTCTCAGCGAATATAATAATAATAATTAAATTTATTAGCATGATTTGCCATTTGTATACATGATTGTACAATATATACTCTTTTTTTTTAAGTACTTGATACGTGGAAATAAAAAATAAAGTCATATCTTACTTAATATTTACTTTAACATATTCCGATATTCTTCTTTTAAATTCAACTAAACCTTTAATATTTTTAATATCCCTTGACAATTCATTTAATTTTTTGAACCCCTTATATATTACGCTATTTTGCGAAAAAACGGTCATTCTCCGGGGCAATCTAAAATCATTACAATTTCTTAAATAAAAATTATGTACATCTCTTACATAACTAATATCTATGCTTAACTAAATATTCAGGCATCAACTTATTTTTAATTTTAAATACAAAAACATATACATTAAAATATATTCTTTGTTTCACACTTAACCATCTAAGAGCATCCAGCATTCTTTGAATGGGTGTTACATTTCAAGATTGATTTCATTGCCTTATTTTGTAATTTCTGTAACTGTGCAAGCATTTGCTGATTTCCCAGGAAGAAAACAGTGGAACAATATTCAAAATGTGGCTTGACGATCCCGTTATAGGTATATATTAATTGCATTGATCATTGTTATGTTTTTTCTTATTCTACTTAAAAAAGCGATTTTTTTTTACAATTGTTTTAGTCGTGTATTCCACATGTGAACTAAATTTCAATTTATGCTTTATAATAACACCTAAATATTTTATTTCATTTACTTGTTCAATACTTTCACCTTCAATACTTATATTTATATCCAGTTCGCTATTTATCACCATACATTTATTTTTTTTAATATTTAATTTCAACTTAGTTATTTGAAACCACTGATTAACACGATCCATATCTTCTTGTAAAATATAGCAAACTTCATTGATATTGTCCCCTTCGATGTAAATTAAAGCATCATCCGCGAAAAGTGCAAGTTTAGAGTGTTTTATGACCCTCTTCATATCATTAATATATATAAGAAACAATAGAGTTCCCAGTATTGATCCCTGTGGGACTCCATGCAGTACTTCTATACTATCTGAAAGTTTGTCGTTAACTTTTACTCGTTGATATCTATTGCACAAATAAGATTTAAACCATTCATACTCTTTATCTTTTATTCCGTAAGTGAGAAGCTTATTTAGCAATATAGATCTATCTACAGTCTCGACTTTTTCATATACAGGCATAGCATTGAAGGGCCTATAGTCTTCGAATTTCTTGGAATTTTTCACTTTCACAATTGGTGACACCACTGCTTCTTTCCAAGTGCTTGGAAATACACCAGTCATTAATGAATTGTTAATTATGTTAAGCATCTCTGGTCCTATGTGCTCAAAACAAGCTAGCATTAAATTTGGTGTTATGTTGCTAAAATCCTTTTTTTGCTTTATTCCTTTTAATGCTTCACGTAAATCTCTTAATGAAATTGCTTGGAACTTAAGCTGATGACTAGTGCCAATTAAAATATTCCTATATGGCAAATTTGGTATTGTGTCTTTTATTTCTTGTAGACTATTATTAAAGTATACCTACATTAAATTCATCCGCAATTTCTAGGCTATCTTGAACTATTATGCCGTTAAACTTAATTTCTTTCATATCCAAAGCTTTAATTACCCTCCACATGTGTTTTTGTTCGACGCAATCACTTATAGATTCTCTAATATAATTACTTTTAACCTTCTTTATTTCTGAAAAATAAATATTTCTCGCTACATGGTAATAATTCTAATCACATTCCCTATTAGTATATTTAGCTTTTTGATTCATAGTTATCTATCTTTGCCGTAATTCCCTTAAGTTTCTATTAAATCACGGATTATGTTGATTTATAATATATATTTTTTTTTGTAAATTTTTTTGCAATCAAAAACAATTCATTTTTAAATACGCGGGGTCGTCCATTTTAACTGATAGCCTTGTGCTATTCGTAAAAACCCAATCTATTAATGTTATTGATCTACCTGTTATTCATAACTTATTAACTGCCTTGAATTATATTCTGACAGAATCCTTCTTAACTCATTACAATAAGTATCACCAATATCCATCCAGTTTATGTTGAAGTCGCCAACAATTATAAATTCATTATTCAAATCACTTAACATATCCATAAGCTCGTTAAATTTATCACAAAAAAGCCTGGCCGATGTGCCAGGTGATCTATAAATCACACACACAATCATTGATGCAGCAATAAAAGTAACTTTTACAACTATCCACCATATACTCTTATTCAATACAAATGAGTGCAATATCTCATAATTCCACTCGTTTTTAACATATAACACTACTCCTTCAGTGTGCCTGGAATCACTACCAACCCAATAATGTGTAATTACTCACTGAAATTTCACCATCATTAATACTGCCAGTTAGGTGTGGTTCATTCAACATAATCAAATCGAATTCATTATCTTCAATTATTATTTCTATTTCACCAAAATTAGATGTGAGACCTTGTACTTTTAAGGATACAAAATGTAACGTCTTTAATTGCTAGTAAGTTGTATTATTTCGGTTCACATTTATACACTTTTGAAACACTGCACAATTCTTATCTCGGCAATCGTGCTTTGTATCTAATTCTAGCCCTAATTTTTTATTCATCACAACACAATTGAAGGGTTGAAAGTCTAAAGGGTCTAAGTGCCAATTTTATTATTTAGAGATATAACAAAAAAACGTAATAAAATAAACAATTCAATGAAATAATTATTTATTTTTACTTAAATCAATTAAACAGATATCTTATAAATACAGGAAGTCGTTAAAAATCTAAAAGAATAGGAATCCAAGGAAGTAATACAAAATAAACATTCATTATTTAAGAATGTCTTAAGTGCCTTATGAATTAATATTGAAAATGGGCTAAGTGCCTTAATAACAGATATTAAAAAAGTTCTCTGGTTTCGGTTTGATTAATCAAATGTTCGTATAATGCCTTATTTTCGCTGGGTATATATGGTAGCATGTCATTTTTCTTTTGATATATTATTTCGTGCTTCTAATGCTGGCAAAGCGTAGTTTTTTAATTGGTTTGGAGACTTGCCTTTTTTGAAAATGTTGACACTGTCCCACGGTATTGAGTCATTGTGCGATTCCATTAAATCAGCACGACGTAACTTATCTTTGTCAATGCGGATCCAAGAAATAGTTGAAATTTTTAATGTTGTAGTATTTAAAAAGTCCTTGGAAGTCTTATTGAGGTCTTTAAAATAATTTTGATCAAAATTAACCACTTCAAATGGATTTTTGTGACAAGATTCTCGTATCGTTTTTCCACATCCTTTGGTTCAAAACATTTAACGACTTTCTGTCTTTTTTCAATTTGAGCGAAATCTCGATCGCAGGGCATAAAAGAGTGACCATTGACCAAGTATTTATGATCAGTAGTATCATAAATGCCATTAGCTGCTAAATATGTCCTATGCAGTTATCACTCCAAATAACTGCATGCTTTTTTAAAGTTTTAGATGACATCATGTTTAGTACCTTTAATATGGTAGAGCCGACCTCGTTACCACCTCTTCCCGCATATGACTCATCCCAGAGGAACATGTAAGCTTGTTGATTGTCAGCAATATGAACACATAGGTTGTATTAAAAATATTGCAAAAAAAAAGAGCAGTATTAGAGTTCGGGTACAAATGTAGGAGATCTAGATCAATATGCAGTGTCTATTGGCCACACTGAATGTAAAACCTGGAGCTCCCAAGACCGTGCTGATCACTGATAGTGTGCTCGGGAGGGTAAACACAATGATACTAGCCAACACCCAGCACTGTGGTGATCAGTAAAGAGAAAGTGTAGACGTTAGGATAATAGGTATAAATGTGGGATGAACATACATAAGCACTTACTTGACCTGACGAACTAGAACAATACTCATCTAATACTGCACTTAAGTACACTCCGGCTATCTTAATACAAGAACTAACACTCGTGATGAGTCCTTTGGCAGGGACGAATACTGGTCGAGTGAGCTAAAGCTAAGTCTAAACGACTGGTCCTTATCTCTCTTTTCTGACATATACAACTGACAGACTCATACAGACTATAACTTCTCTAAAAATTCACTGCAATCGCCTGTTATACTTACAAGATTAAGTACTTTAAATTTTCTAAAATAATTTAATACACTTCATTTAAGGATGGAGTTACTTACCGCTTTATACTGAAACCTGTTAGTACCGTACTAAAGTGCCACGGTGGCAAAACTAATACCGCAACGGTGGAATGTGGTGCCCCATTTGTTGTACAACGTTTTGTCATCCATATCCACGAGCGTCTCCTGAACATGAATGACACCAACCTTGCACTTGCTCTTTTTTGCAATGTTTTTAATACAATAATGCATAGCCAAATTCTTTTCCTCCATTCGTGCAAAAGACGAAAATATATAGCATTATTTGTTTCTTTCTAAAAAACACGAAAAATTTGAATTCTGCTCGGCTGCTTCCCATCTTCTTATTAGGTCATCTTTGAGCACATCCCGCAGGCAAACAGGCACAGACCCTTTTGAGCGAAAACTCGTTGGCACCTACACCCCGCCACAACTTTACCTGTGCGTGGGTAAAATTTTAAAAGAAAGAGGCATTTGAATCCATTTGGATATTATTAGGCTTTGCACTTAGATGGTATTTTTGTAATAATCTTAACTTTTGATTTTTTGGCACTTAGACCCTTTAGACTTACAACCCTTCAATTATTGCATTTAAACTCACCGCTATTACACGATCTCGTTTCATGTTTATCTCCATACTTCGCACATATTATCCCGTTCCTGCAGCTCTTTGCTTTATGATTATATCTCCAACAACAATAGCATCTTTCAACTTCAATATAATTACAAACATTGCATCTGTCCCAACCAATATTCAACTTATTTTCCTATAATCCTCACAGCTCATTTGTATGATCGCAAAATATTTGTTCCGATTCTTTCTGTCACTATTAAATATTACGCACTTTATTTCACCTTCAATTTCATTTTGCTTCTTTATTGCTTTGCCAAATTTCTCTTTTTCCCACTCTTCATTTATTCCATACACAATAATACACGGGTTTCTCATTTCTGGTACTGTTACATTATATTTTTCTTTAAGTTTTTCATTTTTTGTTTAGACTCTTCGTCACAACTTATTGCAATTGAGCCGCCTGACCTGTTATAAACACCGTTTATTTTCAGTGACAATGCTGTAGGGTCGATTTTTCTCATTATCTCACTTTAAGTTGTGGCGCTTTCTTGGATTCCGTTAGGATTAATAACAATTGGAGCTTTGTTCAACTGGTCTGCATAGGATTCACCTGTACCAGTTGTTTTGGCCTCTTTTGAACTATTTTCACAAATTTTTTTTATTTCACTTATCATGCTCTTCTTTTCGCTTTTCAAAATATGAATACTTTTCACTATGTCGTCCATTTGTTCACTTTGTTTTTTCACGCAGCCGTTATTTTTTATAATCTGCTCCAATAATTTCCGCATTTTTTCTTTCATGGTCGTATTGTAGTCTTTGCAAGTGTTACATATAAAGACAACATTTCGCTTACTTAACACTTTATTCACATCATATTCCGTTAACACGTAGCATTTCGAATGAAATATATGCCCGCAGCCACCTCCGCATCTAATGATATTGTCTTTATTAAGCCGTATATTTGTGCTGCACTTCCCACACTCTTGCATCGCCATGGTTCCACTAATAATTTTTTGAACAAAGTCCCAGCTGAGCCAGGGTTAATATTAATAGTTTCATAAAGTTAAAGATAGTTATTTCTATTTATCACAACTTAATCTAGCAAATCTTCGAGAAAACTACACAGCTGTAATGCTTCTCTATATAAATTTTCATTTTTAAATATCTAAATAACTTATTTTCCACGAGTATCCAATAGCACGTCCGTCTTTGACAAGATCACGATCATTGACATATCTAATATAATTACAAAAATATCCTGGAAGCATATTATTCTTAATTTTAATTACACTTAACCATTTTAGTGCATTCACCATATGTTGCCTTGGTGTTATTTGATTACATCGAAGTATAATTTGCATTGCCCTATTTTGTTGCTTTTGTAACCTATTGAAATCTTCTTTAGATACCATAGAAATTATCGTAGCGCAATATTCGAAATGAGGTTTGATTATTATATTATATATTTTTATAGGACTAGTTGTCGAAATATTGTTTCTGATTCTCCTGAAGAATAGATCTTTTTAGTCAATTTTTTACAAATATAATCTTTACATTTATTAAATTTTAGTTTATAATTAATAACTACCCCTAGATACTTTATTTCATTGACTAGTTCAATATTTTCGTTATCCATTTCCACACACAAGTCTATATATACATTAATACATATGCACTGCCTTTTATCTATATTTAATTTAATCTTGTTCATGTTTAACCACTCACAAATTTCCGTTAAGTCCTCTTTTATCTTATTTATACACTCTGGAACATCCTCTCCCGTTATAAATATTAGCCCAAACAGTCTAAGCTCTGTGTATTTTAAAATTTTTCTCATATCATTAATATGTAATATAAACAACAATGTTGCTAAAATTGACACCAACCGTTACATCTCTACTGTTCGAATATACACCACTAATTTTGGTTGCTTGCTATCTACCAGTCAAGAACAATGTAAATCACTGGAGCTCTAGCTTTTGAAGAAAAATTGCTTGATCAATCGTCTCGAAGGCTCTTCTCACATCCAAAAATACTGCAAAAACGAATTTACCTTGATTTTCCTCAGTTAAAACCCAAAGCGATTTCGCATGAATGCTTACGACGAAAACCCGATTGATACTCCACCAAGATTCTATTTTTCTCCACATATCTGCCAGTTGCATTTGAGCCACCGTTTCCATAATTTTTTCGCAGGTATATAACATATTTACTGGTCTAAAGTTTTCCCACCTATTACTTCTGGGAACCTTTTTTACCGGAACTATCACTGATTCCTTCTACGAATCAGGAAAATTTTCTGTTTCTATCGATATATTTATTACTTTTACCAGGTTTAAATTCTAATATCTATAGTGTCAATAATTACATTTAAACTATCTATAAAGTAATCATTTAGCTTGTTAGCCACTATTGTACTATCCTCGTAATGACCATCCGCAAAGTGAACCATTTTAACTTCCTGTCTGGTGTCTTTCAGTACTAAACATTTTTATGGTTTTCCACATTGATTTTTAGTTCCACGAATTTTCGATTTAACGAAATTACTCTTGGCTTTCTTTATTTTGGCCCTGTATATATTGCTTATTGATTTATAACGCTCCCAATCTTCTTCCCTCCCCAGAAATTTCACTTTTTCAAACAACCTTACTTTATATTTCTTCATTTTACTTAAATCCCACGTAAACCATGAAATTGCTACCCATTTTGCGGGCTTTCTTACTGTTATTGATTCGATTGTTTTTTTTTAAATATACTAACTAGAAAATTTGCCTTAAAGTTTACATGAACCAGTTTATGAAAACCATTAACGTTATTTTGATCAAGGGCTTTGCTGAAGCGAGTTG